>CAMZMU010000071.1:13384881-13520963 GCA_947311845.1 Poa pratensis
GGAAGCGGCCGAAAAGGACCCCGGTCAACGTGCGCGGGTAAGTGCTTCTCGTTGCTTAATATTTTGCTATCTTGGCGGATGAATCATCGTGCTTTCTTAGGGCGCCGAGGACATTGGCTGTTGGCGGGGCCACGGAGACGGCTGCTGCGCCGGCTGCGCCCGCGGACGTGGCCGCCCGGGAAGCGGGAGGGCAGGTGGGGCGGGCTAGGGGAGCAGCGCGAGCAGCCGCCTGCGCCAGTTGCGGGAGGCCAGCCGGTGGGGTCCCAGGTCGAGGTGGTCCCGCCTCCCGACGAAGGCGAGACCGAGAAGGCCGGCGATGCCCCAGGGGCCGGCCGGTGGGGTCTGGGCGACGGGCGCTCCGAAGACGAGGGCCGGCGCGGCACCTGCTACGAAGAGGGCCGAGTCGGCGGTGAAAAGAAGGCGGGGAAGCAGGTGGCGCTGGCAGCCGGGGAGAAGGCCTGGGCGCGGCTTCTTCGCAGTGGCAGTGGTGCGGCTGATCCCTCCATCGCTGCCATCGCGGGGGGACGCGGAGGCCGACCAATCCACAGGACTTCGCCTTGGAGATCCGGAAGGAGCTGGTGGTCCAGCTCCAGGACTTCGACCGCTTCCTGGAGCTGCTTAAGGTATGTTCTCGTGCTTAGTTTCTTTGCTTTATCTTGGGCCAGCTGCGGCAGCCGGCTCGAGTCTTGAGCCTCATCTCTTCTTAACTTCAGGAGGAGTCCAACCAGAAGGTCCTGCAGCTAGAGAAAGACCTCGAGGCCGCCAAGAGTAAGTGTTTTGCCCGGCTGCGATTTTTCCATACGGAGCCGGGTGCGGGATCTGATGCTTTTCTTTGCAGCGAGCGACGAGGAGCTGTGCGCCAAACTGGCTAGCTACCAGTTCAGCGACTGGCGAAGGAGGTGGAGCGCCTCAAGAAGCGCGACGAGGAACAGCAGGCGGAGCTGGACAAACTGGCCAAGGACAAGGAGGCGGTGGAGGCGCGGGAGCAGTTCGAGAAGCTGGAGCAAGGCTATAACCAGCAGCGCAAGGACGACCAGCGGAGATCACGAGGCTGAAGGACGAGGTCACCCGCATGACGGCGGAGGAGGGGTCGGCGCGCAAAAAGCTGGCTCGAATCGACCTCGCCGTTCGAGGCAATCTTCGTGACGATGTCCTTGTCTTGCTGAAGGTTTTCTTGTCGTGACGTTTGTTGTCCGGCTGCAGGCTACTATCCTTCTGCGGGCAAGGAAGCGGCTAGGGCCCACCTGGAAACCCTTGGGGTGGAGCCGACTGATGACGACATTGCCGGCTGCTCGACCTCCGTGGTGGACCGGGGGATCGGCTTGGGGTCGATGCTTGCGCGTTGGCCTTCGCGGCCGGGAGGCTCTGCAGGTACGTTTGGCCCGGCCAGGGAATTCCATTGTCCTGGCCAAGCTGGCACGTCGTCTTGCTCTCACGTCGGCTGCGGTGCAGAGCTGCAGGAGTCAGCCGCGCGTGGCGGAGCCTTGTGGGCTGTGTCACTGCTTAAGACCTGGTACCCGGCTGCCGACCTGGAGCTGCTCAAGGTGGGCTTCCACGACGACGACACGTACGAGGAGCTCAAGCATCGCCCAGACCTTCGTGATGTCGCCTGCACCATCGCTGACTTCGTCAACTTTGCGGACTTCATCCCCGACGGGAACCGGCCCAGCCGGCCAAGGTCTCGGAAGCTGAGTACGCCGGGAGGATGAGGGCGACGAAGTCAAGGAGCCAGCGAAGGGCTCCAAGGGGAAGGCCGTCGAAAGCCGGCTGCTCCAAAACTGGCGACATGGCCAGCTCCTCGAAGGCCGCGAATGAAGACCTCAGGATGCCGGGTTGCCGCTTGTATTCTCGTAGCTTCTGTTGAACTTGTCCTATTTGCCCCGGGATGCCGAGCGTACTTGATTTAGAACTTCTGGTACTTGTGTCGTGACATGTGGAGCTTCGTCTCCTTTACTTTGTTTCTGCTCGGAGTTTCTCGCAATTGCTTTTGCTCTTTATCCTCACTAGCCCCCGAGATTTGGCTCGGCTGGCGCACCGAGTCGAGTTGGATCTGAAGTGTCTTTGAAGAGTTTGCCCGGCTGCCTCGGGGCAACCGGGTTTTCGCGCACTAGCCCCGAGATTCGGCCTGACTGCGGTAGCCAGTTGAGTCTAATCTGGTCTAGGTTCTTTGAGAGTTTGCCCGGCTGGTGTGACAGCCGGGTTTTGCGCACTAGCCCCCGAGATTCGGCTCGACTGGCGTAGCCAGTTGAGCTGAATCTGGACTAGGTATCTTTGAGAGCTTGTGAGGCCGACAAAAAACGACACATAGAACCTTCGTTAGATTGTTAGTCCTCAAAATCGAAAAAGGTTGGCATTTTTTAGCTTTGGTTTTTATTCGATTAGGGCCGGCTCGCCCTTGTTTTGCCGCCCGTGCCCCTTCCTGTGTCTCGGCTCTGCGACCCCTGCTCTTGCCGGCTGAACTCTGCAGTCGGATCCGAAGAGAGGGCCGGCTGGCTGGCGCACGGTACTGAGATCTTTGAGAGGCTGAACGCAGGCGAACGCGGAGCGCGGTTTTTTCTGTCACGAGCCGGGACTTTTTCTTTCTTACAGTTTTTCGCGTGTGCCCCTAGCCGGTTTCTGCCCAACGTGTCAGCCGGGTTGCGGTCTGCAGCCGGATGCGAGAGTAGCGTCGGGGTCGAGCACGGTACTAAGCAAGAGTAACGAGAATCGGTAGTCGGCTAGCCACAGCGAAGGAGAAAGAAACAACACTGATACAATGGCAGCCCCCGAGTGTGCGCTCGGGAGTGCCTAACTTTTACTCAAAAAAACAACAGGGTGTTACACTTCTTCTAGGAGTAGAACGGCCTGAGGAGGCTGGCGTTCCACGGGCGTTCCCCCTCCTCGTAAGGGGCAAACGGCTTGTTCTTTTTCTCCTCACGTACGTCTGTGAGATAGTACGCATTGTTGCGCAGCGCTCTGCGATGAAGAACGGGCCCTCCAAGGGAGGACAGCTTGTGGAGTCCCTTGGTGTCTTGGATCCCGGAGCACTAGGTCTCCTTCACGGAACGTGACCGGGTGTACTTTCCGGCTGTGGTACGGCGCAGATTCTGCTGGTATATGGCCGATCTGGACAGGCCAGTTCTCATGCCTCCTCGAGGAGGTCCACGCCATCTTCGTTTCCCGCTTGCTTCTTTCTCGGTGTAGAGGATGGCTCGAGGGAGTCAAACTCGATGTCAGCCGGCAGGACTGCTTCCGCGCCGTAGACGAGGAAGAAAGGCGTGTAGTTCGTCGAGTGGTTGGGGGTGGTCCTGAGGCTCCAGAGTACATGCGGGAGCTCTTCGATCCAGCATCCGGGTGCTCGCTCGAGTGGGTCGACCACCGGGGCCGGATTCCGGCTAGGACTAGGCCGTTTGCTTTCTCCACTTGGCCATTTGACTGGGGATGAGACACCGAGGCGAGGTCCAGCCGGATTCGCTTCTCGCGGCAGAAGCGCTTGCAGACGCCCTTGGCGAAGTTCGTGCCGTTGTCGGTGATGATGTTGTGCGGGTAGCCGTAGCGGTAGATGATGTCTTGGAAAAAGGTGATGACCGCTGGCCGTCCCACTTCTTGACTGGCTTGGCCTCGATCCACTTGGTGAACTTGTCCACAGCTATGAGGAGGTGAGTCATGCCGCTTCGCGCCGTCTTGAAGGGACCGACCATGTCGAGCCTAGATGGCGAATGGCCAGGTGATGGGGATGGTTTGCAGAGCAGCAGCCGGCGTGTGTTTCTGCTTGCTGAAGCGCTGGCAGCCGGTGTAGGAGCGGACCATCTGCTCGGCGTTAGCTAGAGCAGACGGCCAGTAGAATTCGTAGCGCAAATCTTTCGCTGCGATTGACCTGGACGCGGCGTGGTGCCCGCATTCGCCCTTGTGGATGTCCTCTAGCAGGCGGCGCCCTTCTGCCGGCTCGACGCACGCGCTGAAAAATGCCTGTCACGCTGCGCTTGTAGAGCTCGCTGTTGATGATGGTGTATGCCTTGGAGCGTCACAGAACTTGTCGCGCTTGCACCTCCTCCTCTGGGAGTGTGCCGTGTGCGAGGAAGTCGAGGAATGGTTTCCCATGAGGGAACTTCGTGGATGGTGAAAACGTCGGCTAGCGCCAGCTGCGCGGCTTTTGGATCCGGCTGCGCAGCCCCCGGGTGTATCGGAGCAGCCCCCGGGTTTGAACTGGTCTTGTCGATGAGCTCGGGGACGGGTGCGGCTGGCGCCTCATAGCTGGGTGGGTCCAAATGATGTGGTGGGGGGACAGCCCCCGAGTTTGCTTGTCCGGCTGTTGGGCCTGTAGTCCCCGGGTTTACCTGTCCGGCTGTGGGCCTGCAGCCCCCGGGATGACGATGGATTCCGAGTCGGGTGACGGTGTGAGATGGCTTGTAGACGTGCTCGAGGGAGACGCCGGGTGGAATGGCTCGCCGGGTGCTGCCGAGCTTGGCGAGCATGTCCGCCGTCTCGTTGTTGGCTCTGGGTACGTAGTGGAATTCGCACCCCTCGAAACATGCGCAGAGCTGCTGCACGAAGAACTGGTAGGAGGCCATGATGGCGTCCTTGGCGTCCCAATTTCCTGAAGTTTGCTGGATCACTAGGTCCGAATCGCCGAAGCACAAGATGTCCTGGATGCTCGTTGCCTTGGCGAGCTTGAGTCCGTGGACGAGGGCCTCGTACTCGGCGACGTTGTTGGAGGCTTTGAAGCGGATCTGCGCCGTACTCCAGCCGGTTGCCCTTGGGCGCGGGGAGGACGATTCCGGCTCCCAGGCCTTCGTACATCTTGGAGCCATCGAAGTGTATCCACCAGTGCACGGAGTCGGGCACATGCGGCAGGTACTGTGTTTCCGCCCAGTCGACGATGAAATTAGCGATGAGCTGGGACTTGATGGATATTCTTGGCTGGTACAGGATCGTGTGCGGGGCCAAGTCGTCTGCCCACTTGGCGACTCGGCCGGTTTCGTCTTTCTTGCCATGTGCACCACCACGGTGATGACGTGCTCTTGGAAGTAGTGGCGCAGCTTCTTCTCCGCCATGTGCACGCCGTACATGAGCTTCTGGTAGTGGGGGTAGTTCTGCTTCGACTGCGAGAGGAATCGCTCACGTAGTAGACCGGCCGCTGGACTGGGTGCTCCTTGCCTTCCTCTTGGCGCTCCACCACTAGGACGATGCTGACGCACCGGTTGGTGGCGGCGATGTACATGAGCATGGGCTCCTTTGGAGCAGGCGGCGCCAGGACCGGTGCCTTCTTGAGCTCGGCGAAGGCCGCGTCTGCTTCGTCCGTCCAGACGAATTTGTCGGTTTTCTTCAACAGGTGGTACAGGGGCAGGGCCTTTTCGCCCAGCCGGCTGACGAACCGGCTCAGCGAGGCCAGGCAGCCAGCGAATTTCTGGATGTCTTTTAGCCCGGTTGGGCGCTCCATGCCCTCGATGGCGGCGATCTTGTCTGGGTTGTCCTCGATCCCTCGCGCGGAGAGGAAACCAAGTAGCTGGCCAGCTGGTACTCCGAAGACGCACTTGGTTGGGTTCAGCTTCATCTGGAACCGGCGCAAGTTGGCGAAGGTTTCTCTCAGGTCGTCGATGAGGGCGTGGCACTCTTTGGTCTTGATGACGATGTCGTCGACGTAGGCGTGGGCGTTGCGCCCGATCTGGTCGCCCAGACACTTCTGCATGCACCTCTGGTAAGTGGCGCCGGTGTTTTTCAGGCCAAACAACATGACCGTGTAGCAGAATGCTCCGAAGGGCGTGATGAATGCAGTCTTCAGGTGGTCATCCGGGTGGAGCTTGATCTGGCTGTAGCCGGAATACGCGTCTAGGAAGGACAGGTAGTCGCAGCTGGCGGTGGAGTCTATGACTTGGTCGATGCGTGGCAAGGCGAAGGGATCCTTGGGGCACACTTTGTTGAGGCTGGTGTAGTCGATGCACATGCGCCAGGTGTTGTTTTTCTTCATCACCAGGACTGGGTTGGCCAGCCAGTCCGGGTGGTAAACTTCCATGATGAAGCCCGCGTCGAGTAGCCGGGCGATTTTTCTTTGATTGCTCTTCTCTTCTCCTCTCCGAAACGACGGAGAGGTTGCTTCACCGGTCTAGCATCCGGCTTGACATGTAAAGAGTGCTCAGCGAACTCTGTCGGTACACCTGGCATGTCCTTTGGAGACCATGCGAAGATGTCCCGATTCTCACGGAGGAATTCGATGAGCTCGCCTTCCTATTTGTCGCTGAGGGTGTTGCCGATGGTGAGGAACTTCCCGTCCAGCTTGCTTGCGTCAAGCGAAACCTGCTTGTTGTCTTTCTTGGCTTGAAACTGTGCCTCGCCCGACTGCTTCTTTGCAGCCGGTACTTCCGGGTGCTCGGCCGCTACGGCGCGCCTGATCTCCTTGAACTCTTCAGCCGCTACCAGCGACTCGGTGAGCTTCGAGCCGGCCGAGGCGCACGCCATGGAGCGCTTGAAATCGCCGGCTATGGTGATGATGCCGCTCAGGCCTGGCAGCTTCATCTTCAGATAGCCATAGTGGGGTACGGCCATGAATTGGGCGAGAGCCGGGCGGCCGAAGATGGCGTGGTAGGGGCTGCGGTGGTTCACCACCTCGAAACAGATGCTTTCACGGCGAAATTTTTCTTGTCTCCGAAGACGACGTGCAGCCGGACTGTGCCGATAGGTGTGCAGGACTGCCCGGCACGATGCCGTGGAAGATCGTCCGGCTGCGGTTCATCCGGGCCTTGGTTATCCCCAGCTTGTCGGCGGTGTCCTTGTACAGGATGTTGATGCTGCTTCCTCCGTCGATGAGCACTCGGGAGAAGGTGACGTCGAATTCTTGCTCGATGACGAAGGTGGGGTCCAGGAGCAAGCTGTAGCCCCCGGGATTCGGCATGACATCCGGGTGGTCGCCTGGTCCGAACGAGATGGGCTGGTTTGCCCAGTCCATCAGCTGCTGGACGGCGGGGACGACTGCGTTCACCTCTGCGACACGTAGCCGCTGGCTGCGCTTGTCGTTGCGCTCGATGATGGAGATGATGTACGCAACGTCCTTGTTGGGGTACATGTCACGTGATGTGCCGGCTGCGGCAGCCGGCTGTCTTGGGCGCTCATTGCGCTGGTTGTTGCCTATGTTGATGCTGCCTTGGGGAGGGGGTAGTGAAAAGACAATGATGTCGCCTAGAGGGGGGGGGGGGTGAATAGGCGATTAAAACTTTTCTGGTTTAGGCTTGCTAATTGCGGAATAAAACTAGGTGTTTAAATTAACAAGCCAACAACCTAAATAAACTAGGCTCACTATGTGCACCAACAACTTAAGCTAAGCAAGACAAGCAACAAGGTGATAGCAATATAGAATACTTCAAGCACGAAGGCTATCACAATGTAAAGTGCATAAGTAAAAAGCTCGGGTATAGAAATAACCGAAGCACGCGGAGACGAGGATGTATTCCCGAGTTCCTCCTTGAAAGGGAGTACGTCTCGTTGGAGAGGTGTGAGGCACCACAAAGGTCGATCTCAACGCCACAAAGGCTCACCCTATTCTCCGATGAACCGCACCACAAAGGTTTGGTTCACCTTCCACTATCGGTATTCCTTCGAGGCGGAATCCGGAGCCTTTCAACAACAATCCGGGGCACAACCCACAATGGGATTGGGGGCTCCCGAACGGCTCTCAACAACAATTCGAGGCACAACCCACAATGGATTGGGGGCTCCCGAACGGCTTCAAGTGACCACACAAGGGTCCAACCACCACAAAGGCGTCTAGGGTCCAAGGACCCAAGAGTAACAAGTTCACACGCTTTCAACTTCCACGAATCCTCGTGAGAGCACACGATGCACCAAATGCAAAAGGCAAGAGCACACCGATGCACACTCTTAAATTCCAACATAGCAACAAATGCTTATGGGGGAATAAGAGAGGAAGAACAAAGAGGAGAACCACACAAGAACTCCAAGAACTAGATTCACTAGGTTCCCCTCACTTAGAGGAGATATTGATTGGTGGAAATGTAGATCTAGGTCTTCTCCTTCAATCCTCCAAAGATCAAAGAGTTTGGGTGGAGGGATTGGGAGATATCCAAGAAATGAGCTTGCAACAATGGAGGAGAGAGAAATCTGGGCGAGCTCCTCAGCTGGAGGTAGGTGGAGGGGTATTTATACCCCTCCAGAAATTCTAGCCGTTGCCCACAGATTGACACAGTTTTCACTTAGGCCGGAAGTTCCGGTTGGGCCGGAACTTCGGTTGAGGCCGGAACTTCCGTCCGGGAACTTCCGGACCCCCAGAAAAGCGACTAAAAATGCTCTCTGCACTCGGCCAGAGATTTGGCCGGAAGTTTGGCCGGAACTTCCGGATGGCCGGAATTTCTGGCCAAAACCGGAACTTTCGCCCCTCAGAAAACTGCAGAAACACTCAACATGAAAACGAAGATATCTTGATCATCCGGACTCCGTTTCGATGTTCTCGGGCTCGTTGGAATTGTAACGAAGAGCTTTACAAGATCATGCAGAGAAACATCATAGTCCAACAATGGAAGATAAAACCAAATGGAGAAAGGAAAAACATCTCTAAAAAAGAATAACCGGCAAACGTCCAAAACCGAAAACGCAACAAGTTTTCCATACGAAATTCGTTTTCGGTGAACTTGGGTTTGTCGTGAAGATCACAACAAGCACCAAAACCCAACAAGGAGAAAAGCCAGGTAAGAACCAAGAAAGATGAAATGCCGAGTATGCAAGGGTTTGAGCTCTCCACAAAGATGCGATCAAGTTACTCACTTGAGAGCCCCTCTTGATAGTACGCCGTCTATCCTAAAACCGGTCTCTCACTAACAACATGAGACCGGTAAAATAGAAAACCTATCAAGATCATACCTTTGCCTTGCGCATTCCACTTGAGCTCGATGATGACGATCTTGACTCTCTCAAGTTGGAACACCTTTCTTGATTGTGCTTGCTAGCATATGCTTGATGAAGACTTCTCCAAATGCTCCCCCATAGTCCATTATGGGAGAGCCTCGCAAAGCTCCGTCTTCATGTCTCCTTTGAAAACTTCAATCAAATGATATCTTCCGAGATGGATCATATTGAGCTTGCACTTCATCTTCTTCTCTTGATATGTATGATGGCTTGGGGTTAAACATGATTGTTCACTCAATCTTCTTTTCCAAGCCATACTTGCAATAAGCTCAACTCTACACATGACCATTCTTCATATAAACCCTTGAATAGACCATTGGTCATCATGTCATCTTCTAGAGTCCAACACATGAACTCCAAACATTTCATATGGACAAGATCTACAAGTATATCTCAATGCAAACATTAGTCCATAAGGATTGTCATTAATTACCAAAACCACGCATGGGGCAACACATGCACTTTCAATCTCCCCCATTTTGGTAATTGATGACAATCCCTTTTACGAGGGTTTATATAATGAATTAAGCAACCAAGCAACACAAAGAGCAAGGAAGCAAGAGCAAGAAAGACAAATGCTTGAGAACGAAACTAAAGCATAAAACCAACAACTCTTAAACCCTCTAAACTTCTCCCCCATTGGCAACGATTGCCGAAATGGGTGAAAAGTAAGAAGGCCAATATAATAAGAGCTCCCCCATAATGTGTGCATTTCTCATAATATGAGTGAAATCAAATGCACATATCCAGTGAAGAATAGATGGAGGGAGATCAAACTATATTGAGGATCCAAAGATTGCAAGAGAATATCAAATAGAAAGATACTTCAACGAAGGAAGCAAGCAATCAAAAGGATCCGAAAAATGTTCTAAATATCAAGAGGGAACTCCCCAAGGTACGTGCACAAATAGGATTTGCATTTGAATATAGTGTGCACAACATGGAATCCTCACTCCCTCCTAGATAAATTCGAACACAAGCACATGCAACAGAATATAGATGAGAAGTGAGGCAAAACAACTTGCAACAAATACAATCGTTTTGCAACATGAGCAAGGAGCGGCAAAAAAAGATGGGTGTGAGATATAAAGACATTTTAGGAGACTAATACAAGGATGAGCAAAATCATCAACATAGTCTTTCAAAAGTGTTGCACATTAGTGCATATCATGTCTTTCACATACTCACACACCAACGAAGAAAAAGCAAATAGCTCCACAAGCTTATTAAGATTCAAAAGCATAACACATAAACAACAAAGCTTGTGCCTTTAATTAGAGACCACCAAAGAAACAAAAGCAAAAAGAGGTGGTCACTAAAGAATTGGAATATCAATTAAAGATGTAACTATTCTCATGTGTATAAGTTTCTAAGTAGACACGAATCACTAAGATATGGTGCCCAAACTCCTTGGGTTCAAAGTAGTTAGAGCAACTACAATACATAGAACAAACTCCACATAACTATGTGCATATAGATATGAAATTGAATTTCATGCACATCTTAGTCATTTAGGATTTGATGAGTTTATCCTATATATTGGATCAACGAAAGTAAGCATGCCAAAGATATACATATAATAAATATGCATGCACATGACTTTCAAGAACCAAAAAGATATAATTTAGACAAAACACCAAGTAAACCAACAAAGCACACACAAGTGTGACAAGAAAACAAAGTGTCCAAATTATATCAAATACCCAAATCAACACATGAGTGAAGATACCACTTTGAAAAGATACCAATGAAATCAAGATACCAAATGATGAAAATATCATCAAGGAATAAACCAAACCCTCTACACTTTTCATGATGGCACAAGTACCAAGACGAAAAATGTTTGTCTTCCAAGGAGACACGTCATCGGGATCAAATATCAAATGAAGACAACTAATGTTCAAAAAGCCTATAGGATTGCTCCCCCAAGATGTGTGCATTATTTAAGATTTTGCATTTGAATACAAAATGCACACAAATGAGATCATCACTCTCCATATATATATATTCAAACACTAGTCATGTTCAAGAAGGCAAGAAATTGCAATACCAATTTAAAGAACGGTGTTTTACTCAAAGTAGGATAGCTTCCCAAAGAATAGTGCATTATCAAGAAGTATGACTTTTGAATGCAATGCACAAGAATTGGTTCATTGCTTTTCCCAACTCAAGAAAGCACAAAACAAATTTAAGTAGAGCAATAAAGGATCCAAAAGATACAAGGAAGACAAATGAGAGTTAGATCAAAACAAATCCTTGGCAATCAAATAAGGCAATTCAAAGCAAGAGCCAAAGTGAATATGATCAATATATTTACCACAAATATGATTATCACTTGTCAAGACAAGTAATGTATGGAGATATTTCTCGGTGGTGGATTGCAAAGATATATTCAAGATCATATTCACAAAACATAAGCATATGGCAAAGGATAGGAATTAAAAGCCATGCTTAGATAGATAGATATTCTTGATAGCTTCAAAAATCACGCAAAATGCAAAGCAACTCCAAGGAGTAGCTTGAAGCAATTGGTTTCCCAAAGAGATATATGAGAACATATTTAGGGAAAGCCATATCAAGAAATTCCATCACAAACAAGATCCAACGAGAGAGGCAAAGCATTAAGCAAAAAGGAACTTGTTTGAGAAACATGCCACAAAGGAAAAAGATAATGAGAATATCAATTCTAGGTGGCAATACCTCACATGTTCACATTTTCTAGGCTTGTAATATGCACATAGCTTATTACTCCCCCATAATGTGATAATCCATTTCTTTTAAAGCAAGAGGCAAACAAAACCAACTCGAGAAATTAATGGACATAATAGAATTTGAATTTCTCATGAGCATGACATACCACATAGAGAATAGATAAGATTGATATATCATCACTAAGTGGTATTCCTCATGTACACACATTTTTGGTTTGTGAAGTGCACGAAGCATATCACTCTCCAAAAATGGAATGGTCCATTAATCTCTCAAAAGAGAGCCAACAAGTAATATATCAAATAAAAGCAATAAGGCTCAACACAAGTAAATGGTGTGCAAACCAACATACACATACTTGATTTCTCAAGATAAGTAAGTAGAGAGCACAACACATACAAACACTAGCAAGGTACAAAACCAAACACATGCAAGGGTGCAAGCAACTTTCAATGTATATATGATTTAAATAAAAGTTACCGCAAGGAGGAAACATTGGATATGAGGTAGAACAATATAATCCAAATGACTTGGCTTGAGAGAATATAATTGATGAAGATCCCTTAATTCTTCATGATGTAGCCAAGTCTCCAATGACCTCCAACAACACCTATTGATCAAGTTTTAGCTTGTTGGTCCCCAACCAAGTTGGGTCCTAAGAGGTTAGTCACAATAGGTTTGGCAACCCAAATGGTTCTTTTCTTGACACCACTTTGAGTCCCAACATATTTGGCAAACACATTGCCAACCTTATCCTTCCGAAGAGAATAACATCATCAATAATAATGGGGTTGGATAAGGTACCATTTGTGCATGAAGAAGCAAGGTGACCCTTCACACGGCATAGGTAGCAACATCGACTTCCTCCTCTCTTCTTGGTTGGAATCTTGACTTGAGGAGGAGTAGCTTGATTCTTGGGAAGAGGCCGTTCTTCAACTTGAGGAACTTGAGTTTGAACTTGAGGCTTCTTCCCTTGTTGCTTCTCACTAAGAGCCTTCTTCTTCAAAGGGCAAGATCTAACATGGTGCCCTTCAACTTTGCACTTGAAGCAAACAATCTTGGCCGAATCTTTAACTTGTTCTTGGCCCTTGTTCTTCTTGTAGACTTGGACTTGTTCTTGTTATTGGAGTTGAATCCAAGTCCACTCTTGTCATTGGGGCGTCTTTGAACACTCAACATATTGTCAAGTGTGGACTTCCCAACATGACGCTTTTCCAAGTCTTTCTTCAAAGAAGTGACTTGGGCCTTGAGCTCATTTAGTTCCTCTACATGGTTAGTATCAACAAAAACACTAGAGGAAGTAGAAGCTTCATTGTTAGAGCAACAAGGCAAGGAAAGTAATTCATCACAAGATGTAGCAACATTGTGAGTGGATGAATCACTAGGACTAGCACATGACAATAAAGCATTTCTAGAAGAAGTTGTGCCAATTTCCACATGAGGCTCACAAGATGTTACCTTTAACATAATAGCCTCATGAGCTAACTTTAGCCTAGCATGGGATGCTAGAAGATCATCATTAGAGCTAGAAAGCTTTTCATGACTTTCTTCCAATTTCCCATACTTGCTAGATAGCAACTCAAGTTGAGCCCTTAGCTCAACATTCTCCTTCAAAATAGATGCTTCACAAGAAGTGGAGTTAGTAGCACAAGCATCATTAATATTAGAAATAGAAGGAGACAATTTGGCAAGCTTATCATTCTTAGATAGTTGAGTTTGGAGTTGATCATGAGACTTGATAAGGAGAGAGTGTTCACTTTCTAAAGCCTTGTGAGCTTTGTCAAGTCTCTCTATGTCCTCACTTAGTCTAGCATTGCCAACACCAAATTCAACTTTTTCCTTTTTAAGCACTTTATATTTAGCAAGGGCATGATCTCTTTCCTTAATGATTTTAGCAATAATAAGATCATTAGACTCATCAAGAGATTCAAGTCTCTCTTCAAGAGAAGACCTAAGCTCTTCTTCTTCTTCAAGAGAAGCTTTCAAGGAAGCTATAGTAATAGAGTCATCCCTCTCAATTTGACATTTCTCATCAAATTGACTTTCCAAATCCTCAATAAATTCCCTACTCTATTAACATAAGCAATGATTTCACATAGAGGAGGGATAGCATTACTACCTTTGGGGAGAGCACCAAGTACCATCTCACCCATCTTGGTTAAGGATTCAAAATCAAAACCTTCTTCATGAGAATCCTCATCCACATCATCACAATTTGGATTTGAGGTGGGAGACACCTCGGAATCCTTAGCCATAAGGCAAACATGATTAATGATTGAAGAGGATGAAGTATAACTTGAAGCACCATTTAGGTCCATGTCTTGTTCCAACAAATGTTGGGATTCCTCTACATTGTTAGTCATGCAAGTACTAGAGGATATGGAAGCATTGTTTTCATGGCAACAAGACATATGAAGCATATCATCATGAGATTTAGTTAAACAACTATTACATGATATGCAAGGACTATCAACTCTAGCATGTATGACATTTGGAGTGCTAGAAGAGTTTAAGTCCAAAGATAGAACATTGCAATGTGATAGAGAAGAAGTATAATCAATAGTAAGTTCACCATCACAATGCAATTTCTATCACCACTCACCATATCATTACCTTGTGACAAATCACATGTTGGTGAAGTGGAAGAAGTTGTGAACTCATCACGGCCGGAAGTGGAAGGAGAACAATCATCCTCAATAATTTTGGACACTTCATATATATCTTGAAGCTTGGTCCAAATCTCATGAGCGTTCCGAAAAGGCATGATTGACGCAAGAACTACATCGCTCAAAACACATATAAGACCATTAGAAACTAGAGTCTCGAGATGAGAGTTTTCCTCATCCTCTAAAGATAATTCTTGAGATCCTTTGGAGGAGAAAAACCCACATCCACAATCCTCTTAATATAATTTGGACCCATGGCCCTAAAAAGATTAAGCATGCGAATTTTCCAAACATCATAATTTGTGCCATCGAATATGAAAGTGGGATCGTGCACTAATTCCCTAAACGACATCTTTTACTCTCTAGGCGGTAAAGCCCAAAAAGAGAGCCCAGGCTCTGATACCAATTGAAAGGACAATGATGTCGCCTAGAGGGGGGGGGTGAATAGGCGATTAAAACTTTTCCGGTTTAGGCTTGCTAATTGCGGAATAAAACTAGGTGTTTAAATTAACAAGCCAACAACCTAAATAAACTAGGCTCACCTATGTGCACCAACAACTTATGCTAAGCAAGACAAGCAACAAGGTGATAGCAATATAGAATACTTCAAGCACGAAGGCTATCACAATGTAAAGTGCATAAGTAAAAAGCTCGGGTATAGAAATAACCGAAGCACGCGGAGACGAGGATGTATTCCCGAGTTCCTCCTTGAAAGGGAGTACGTCTCGTTGGAGAGGTGTGAACCACACAACGGTTCAACAACCACAAAGGTTTCACCCTCTTCTCCGATGAACCGCACCACAAAGGTTTGGTTCACCTTCCACTATCGGTATTCCTTCGAGGCGGAATCCGGAGCCTTTCAACAACAATCCGGGCACAACCCACAAGGGATTGGGGGCTCCCGAACGGCTCTCAACAACAATCGAGGCACAACCCACAATGGATTGGGGGCTCCCGAACGGCTTCAAGTGACCACACAAGGGTCCAACCACCACAAAGGCGTCTAGGGTCCAAGGACCCAAGAGTAACAAGTTCACACGCTTTCAACTTCCACGAATCCTCGTGGAGAGCACACCGATGCACCAAATGCAAAAGGCAAGAGCACAAGTGCTCAAATCCTTCACTCTCAAATTCCAACAAAGCAACAAATGCTTATGGGGGAATAAGAGAGGAAGAACAAAGAGGAGAACCACACAAGAACTCCAAGAACTAGATCCACTAGGTTCCCCTCACTTAGAGGAGATATTGATTGGTGGAAATGTAGATCTAGGTCTTCTCCTTCAATCCTCCAAAGATCAAAGAGTTTGGGTGGAGGGATTGGGAGATATCAAAGAAATGAGCTTGCAACAATGGAGGAGAGAGAAATCTGGGCGAGCTCCTCAGCTGGAGGTAGGTGGAGGGGTATTTATACCCCTCCAGAAATTCTAGCCGTTGCCCACAGATTGACACAGTTTTCACTTAGGCCGGAACTTCCGTCCGGGAACTTCCGGACCCCCAGAAAAGCGACTAAAAATGCTCTCTATACTCGGCCGGAGATTTGGCCGGAAGTTTGGCCGGAACTTCCGGATGGCCGGAATTTCCGGCCAAACCGGAACTTCCGCCCCTCAGAAAACTGCAGAAACACTCAACACGAAAACGAAGATATCTTGATCATCCGGACTCCGTTTTCGATGTTCTCGGGCTCGTTGGAATCGCAACGAAGAGCTTTACAAGATCATGCAGAGAAACATCATAGTCCAACAATGGAAGATAAAACCAAATGGAGAAAGGTAAAACCTCTCTAAAAAAGAATAACCGGCAAACCTCCAAAACCGAAAACGCAACAAGTTTTCCATACGAAATTCGTTTTCGGTGAACTTGGGTTTGTCGTGAAGATCACAACAAGCACCAAAACCCAACAAGGAGAAAAGCCAAGTAAGAACCAAGAAAGATGAAATGCCAAGTATGCAAGGTTTGAGCTCTCCACAAAGATGCGATCAAGTTACTCACTTGAGAGCCCCTCTTGATAGTACGCCGTCTATCCTAAAACCCGGTCTCCCACTAACAACATGAGACCGGTAAAATAGAAAACCTATCAAGATCATACCTTTGCCTTGCGCATTCCACTTGAGCTCGATGATGACGATCTTGACTCTCTCAAGTTGGAACACCTTTCTTGATTGTGCTTGCTAGCACATGCTTGATGAAGACTTCTCCAAATGCTCCCCCATAGTCCATTATGGGAGAGCCTCGCAAAGCTCCGTCTTCATGTCTCCTTTGAAAACTTCAATCAAATGATATCTTCCGAGATGGATCATATTGAGCTTGCACTTCATCTTCTTCTCTTGATATGTATGATGGCTTGGGGTTAAACATGATTGTTCACTCAATCTTCTTTTCCAAGCCATACTTGCAATAAGCTCAACTCTACACATGACCATTCTTCATATAAACCCTTGAATAGACCATTGGTCATCATGGCATCTTCTAGAGTCCAACACATGAACTCCAACATTTCCTATGGACAAGATCTACAAGTATATCTCAATGCAAACATTAGTCCATAAGGATTGTCATTAATTACCAAAACCACGCATGGGGCAACACATGCACTTTCAGGTAGGCCGGGTGCTGGAGGCGGCGGACCTTCCCGCGCTGCAGACGGAGAGTCCAGCTGCAGCGCACCGTCGTATGGGTGGCCGGCTTCCCGGTCACACTGTGGTAGCGGCACATGCCGTTCATCATGTCCTCGAACATGTATGCTGGCTTCGCCCACTGGCGGTCCTCGCATCGCCCTTCTGGCTTGTTCCACTGGCGGGGATTCCGGTTCCCACCGTTGTCGCCAGCCGGTTGGCCGGCTTCGGTTGCGTTGACGACACGGTTCTCATACCTCCCGTCTGGCGTGCCGCTTCTCTTCCGGCTGTCTCGATCTCGATCGTCGCGGTGGTCGCGGTTGTCACGGATGCCTCCATTGTCCCGGATGTCGCTATTGCCTCGGTTGTCGTTGCTAGGGCCGCGTGGCTCTCTCGCAGCCGGCTTTTCTTGTGGCCTGCCGGCTCCATCTACCTGCATTGGGATTCTCATGGTGGAGTCGGCTGTGGCGTACTTATCTGCTATGGTCATGAGCTCCGCCATGGACTTTGGCTCGTCTAGGAGCAGCGCGTGCTTGAGCATCGTGCCCTCCCGGCAGCCGTTGATGAAAGACCTGCTAGAAGTCCAGCCAGGAGTTGATAGATCCATCCGGCAGGCTGTTGAGCCATGTGCGAGCTGAGTCCTTCAGCATGAGTGACACGTAGCGCACCGCTACGCGCTTGTTGCCGCCGGCGATGGAGATGGCGGTGACGTAGTCGGATAGCCAGTCCTCTGGCTTCGTGCTTCCGTTGTACTTGGGCGTGTTGCGCGCGAGGGAGAAGTTCCGCGGGAAAGGCTCTCTTGCGATGCGAGGTCCGAAGCACCGGTGGACCTCGCCCTCCTCTTCTTCGAGCCGGCAGGATTTCTCCAGGGCATCGAGGTGGTCACGGGCGTCGGGGCCGAACGTCGGGCCTAGATCTCCCAGCCGGTCGTGGACGCTTCCCCTGCGGGCAGCCGGCGGGTCGGGGTAGTTGTACTGGCCTTCGCCAGCAGCCGGCGCATTGTAGTTCTGGCCGCCACTGGCAGCCGGCGCGTTGAAGCGGCTTGGTCTGGAGTTGATGCTGCCACTAGTAGAGAACAAGGCAACAGTACCGGCCTTATTGGGCCTTTAGTACCGGTTGTGCAACCGGTACTAAAAGGTCGGGACTAAAGGGTACCCCTTTAGTACCGGCTGTATATACAACCGGTGCTAAAGGCCCTCCACGTGGGCGAACCTGCGCGCGCGCAGCTGAGGACCTTTAGTACCAGTTGGTATTACCAACCGGTACTAAAGGTTCCTGCTTTTTTTCTCCCCGCTTATTTTTTCAGGGGGGTTTAGGTTTTCGGATTTTTCTTTTCGCTTATTTTTCGGGGTTTAGGGTTTCTGTTTTTTTCCTTTTCGCTCATTTTTCAGGATTTCGGAGGAGATCACGTATAAAGTACTCACTACACATATAAAGTACTCATTACACATATGAAGTACTCTCGTTACATATAAAGTACTCATAATTACAATGGAGATCACCGCTAGCTAGTACATGCATGGAGGGAGACTATTTTTCGACATAGTGGAATTCACCGAATTCATCTACGACATGCGTCAGAATGAATCCCGCCAATTCCTTCGCAATAGCTTTTACGCGGTTTTTTGGTAGGAGCTGGTTCCGCTTCCTTGACATCTTTAAAAGAAGGAGATCAAATCAGTTATGATCGAAACTAAACACAATTGATGTGGTAGCAAAATAAAAGTTGTGTATGATGTTTACGTACCTCTCGATTTCTTACACTATTGACTCTCTCATTGACCCTCATGTGAATAAACTCGCAAACATAGTATCCACATAGTTCCGTCCCCTGTGGTTGTCGCAGACACCACTATACAAGAATTTAATTTAATGAAATAATAATCAAGAGAATGATAATGGTATTAGAAAGATACACAGACCTAGATACGTAGTAGTACTTACGTTGTTAGCCTTGAACTGCAGCTTATCTTTCCATTCACCGCGTTCTTCCGCGATGAACTTTTTCCAAACCCTGCCCGGAAAAGAAAATGAATTGAGGAGTTATTACTTATACTTTTGATATCCGGAAATGAACGAAAGAGGCCGATATAGTGCGATTGAAATTACCTCTTGAGCATTAGACGCACACTTTTGTACTCATCTTGATCTCTCCTTAATGAGTCCCAGACTTCAACTTCTCCTTCCTCGAGTCTAATGATTAGGAGAATGAAGTGGTACCTGCGCACATTTATATACGCAGGTATTCAGAACTCATCAATTACACTTAATATCGGTAAAGCAAAATAAAATGTGTACAAGACAGTAACAGTAACCGGAAGTTGTAACGAAAAAGTATTTCCTTTTTGGTACTTTGTCGCTTAAAAAACGTTAGCAAAACGTCCTCTGTGTCCTCGGGATGGTCAGCTATGGTCCGGACATGAACTTTATCCTGGTCAATGCACCCAATGTCCCAGATTCCTCCCATTCGGCATTCACGAATCATCATTCTGCATAATAGCATACAAAAGAATGTTGTGAGGATAATTACAAGCAATGAACGAGCTTAACTATAAATAATTAAATTACACGAATAAATTACTTACAGACAATAGCAGCTGATGATAGATTTGTCGAGAGAAGTTGATTGTACGTCTGAAAAAGTTCGGAGAACTCAACCTGCACACCATATTGTCGGAAGTAGTGTTGTTCCTTAACTCCCGCCATGAGATAGATTTTCCCTTCTTTTGCGGCGGCCATGTACCAGTTATGCAATTTATATAACTGTGTTGTTAGAGCACTCGGATTTTCGACCAGAGGCAGCCCGAGTTCAAATTTATATTGAATTGTTATCTGCACTATGGAGTAACCTGTGTCGCCAATGACAACTTCTCCATGCTCGATTTCCCGAGCTTCAGAAGGCACAATGAGCGGGCGATCGATTGTGCTTCTTGTTCTCCGAGCTGGGCAACTCTTTTCCCGCACGCTTTATCTTGCTCCATCTGTGAGGAAAGTACCTTGTCAATACCTCGCTCATAGTCTGAAAGGGGCGGTGGTGGAGGGTCATATAGGTTGTCAACGGTGTGATCTTTTACCTCAGTGGGTATAGTCTCAGAAGTTCCTTTATGGGGTCCAGTCTTGCCTCTAGTCTTTCCTTCTTTTTCTGTTCAAAAAAGGCTCTCGCTTCTTCACGTGTGCTCACTTCTAATTCCTCCTGAGTCATCTCACAAGCTAACTTCTCAGGAGCCTTGACTTCCTTGGTTTTTTTTGCACGTTTCTTGACAGGGGACGACGTGAACAGCTTCCGCTTTGTCAAATTACTAGTGGGCGCAGCAGTCGGCTGACGGGACGGCGCGGGCGATGGACTCGCGGTGGGCTCCCAATCGTCGGGGGAGGAGGGTGGACTTTGCTGTGGTGAATTTCTAACCGGAGGAGTCGGTGGCCTTGGCGCCGAGTTTGGAAACTTGATGTATTTCTTCTTCCATAGAACGATACCAAGTTCGACTTTTCCCAATGTCTTCTCGCCTTCAGCTCTGGGAATGTCAAGATGCATTGAGTTGAATCCCGACATAACTTTCGTGACCCCGACACGAGCAAATCCAGCCGGAATCTCACCAAAATGGAAGGTTGATCCAAGTTGATGTGGTAAAGCATAGCCATTCGCCACCGGAAAACTAATGTTCTTCATTGGCGCATGTAACTCACAATTTGTCTTCTCCGTGATATCATCCACGGGGTAGCGCGCCGCGGACGGTTCATCAATTGGTTCATCAACTGCAGGATCTTGTAGCTGCGTGGAACCCACGCTGCTTTTCCGTTAAGATGGGCAGACATCGACTGTATGATCTTCTACTCGCGGCTGAGATTCTCTTTGCTATGTAATTAAGGCCAGTTGCTCCTGCACAGCATGCATCTGGCGTTCTAATGCAGTAAACCTCTCTGCCTCCCTCTTCTTACCTCTGCAATGTTTTCTATAAGTTGCAGCGTCCTCCGGAAACCCTTCAAGAAAACCAACCCCACCTCCTCTGCCTCGACATCGTCCCCAGTGTTCTTTATTCCTGAGGGCGAGTGAAAGCTCGTCGTCCTCTCTATCGGGAACATATTTTCCCTGTCGGACTAGTTCTATTGCGTCAACTAGTTTTTTGGTGACTCTTCTAATTCTTTTCTTCCATTTTCCCTGTGCAACAATCAGCCTTGTGTCTGGGTCCAACACTGCCCCATGCGCGAAAAACCATAACTTGGACCTGTCGGGCCAGTCATCTGTCTGTGGAGTGATCCCTTTTTGACGCAGCTCGTTTTCATAGGCTTCCCACTTAGGCACGGCAGTCTTGTAGCCACCTGAGCCCAAACGATGGAAATATTTCTTCTTCTTAGCATTCAACTTATTTTGGGTCGATCGGGCCACAGCGACGGCCGATCTCTTATACGCCACAAATTCAGGCCAATCATCTTTTAGCTTCTCTAGATGTCTAGTGAAATCTGGAGTTTTGTTCCCATATTTTCTCCACAATGTTTTCTTCCATTTGTTGAATTGCTCGGCCATCTTGCTAAGAGTCCACTCCTTGACTTTATCCTTCCTCCTCTGTGGGAGATCTGGCGGTAGGCTAAAAGAACCCAATATCGACTCCCAAAGGGTTTCTTTAATTCTTTGCTCGACATATTTTGCGCCAATGTTTTTTTTCTTCGGCTCATTCCATTCTGCAACGGTGATCGGCACCATGTCCCTTACAAGAAATCCGCATTGAGCTATATATTTAGTGGAGATTCCATCGGGTTTCTCCGGTTTGCCTTTTATGCTAACTTCGTCGATCGACAACTTTGCACCATCCGGCAGCTTTAACCCTTGGGCCGGGCCTCGTTTACGGATTGACGTAGATCCAGAGGGCTGAAAGAAAAATGTTTCGTTAATAAGTGCGCATATAAATCAATTAATGCATCTAGCTAGTGATTAACAAGACTTCATATATACCTTGCCGGAGTTCTCTACGGAGTTTTTCTAATGGCACTTTTTCTTCGTCGTCGTCTCTGAAGTTTTGTAACTCAAGTCCCTCACCGGAGTCGTTCAAACATTTCGCGCTGAAATCTTCGCCGTCTTCTTCGTCGGTCTCTTCTCCATCGGAATTGGGTCCAAGGGTCTTATCAAATATAATTGCTTGAAGGCGTTCTTCTTTCTCCAAGTCTCGGATGAAGGCCGGGGCGTCGATGATGGGGGCATCGTCCTCCATAGCTCAATGTCACTGCAAATTTGTAATTCATAGCAAACAGTTTTAATATTCTTATACACAATAATATTGCATCTAAAATTTTAAAACTTTGCTACTAGAATTTTCAAACTTAGCAAAATTCACATATTTACTAGAATAAAAAAATGACAATGCACATATTTACTTATTTACTAGAATTATTTTTCACATATTTAATTACTAGACATGAAATTTACTCACATATTTACACTACTAAAAAAAGATGAACACTAAAATTTACTCAACTACTATTTCAAACTTAGCAATATTTCAAACTTTACAATGTTATTTTTAGTAATGTTATTTTCAAACTTATCTAAATGACTTAGCAATATTTCTACACTAAAAATTAAAACTACACAAAAAAGCCTAAAAACTAATAATTAAAACTACACCTAATAATTAAACTACACCTAAAAACTACACTAAAAAAGCCGGAGTTTTCTAATAAGTTAAACTCCACTAAAAAATTAAACTACACTAAAAATTAAACTACACCTAATAATTAAACTACACCAAATAATTAAACTACACTAAAAATTAAACTACACCTAAAAATTTGTAAAAAAAGAACTATACTAAAAAAAAGGATGAGGTTAATGTCGGGGATGTGACCCCGGGTACCCCAGAGTTGTTGCTTTGACCGAAGCTCCTAGGACGTCAGATGCGCTCCAAGTCAAGGCAGGTGGCCTCGACTCTTCATACTTAACCGGATCACTCTCCGCAGACGCCGGGACATCCTTAACCGGATCACTCTCCCAGACGCCGGGACACCCTTAACCGGATCACTCTCCCAGACACCGGGACATCCCTAACCGGATCACTCTCCGCAGACGCCGGGACATCCCTAACCAGATCATCTCCGCCGATGCCGGGACATCCTTATCCGAATCATCACAAATATCTTCAGGAGAGGATAAGAAGAGGACGTGGAGATTCAGAGGACAACGGCTAAAAGACAAAGGCAAGGATGGCATCTCCCAGAGATGCCGGAGACAAGTGCTAGAAGACAAAGGAGTCAACTCATCAACAGTGTTTGTACAGTGCATTGTGCCTCCTCATCCACTCATTGTCCCCTGGGTTCCCCTTTATAAGGATCACCAGGGGGAGATCTCGAGAGGGAGACGGGCGGGTGCGCGCAGCCAGAGGCTCTTCTCCATTGCCCCTTCTTCTTCCTAGAGCTTCCCACCATTGTTGGATCAAACAGCTCGAGCAGCACTTGTAGCCCACCGTATACAAAGAGGAGAATACACCAAGTAGGCTAGTGCTGCAGTAGGGGTTTTACCTCCTCACGAGGGCCCCGAAGCAGGGTACATCGTGTGTGCTTTGTGTTCTTGGTTGTTCGTTCTTGTTCTTGCAGTGTTCTTCATGTTCTTCATGTGTTCTTCGTGTGCGGTTACAACGCGCAATCCCTCCCCGAATCCACAAGCACCCATTCGGCCCCAGAATAAGCCACCCCGTGGCATCTGCGTGATTCCCACCACGACTGTTGGCGCCCACCGTGGGGCTGATAGTGGCGCTTGCTGGATCAATTCGGACGGGATCTGCGGCATCAATGCGGGGACTCGACATCACCACTGTCCTCCGCACTCTAGCTCGCTGCGGTGAGCTGAGGCTGGCGTAGCCTCCGCCAGCGGGCGTCATCAGCAGATCTCAGTTCTATCCCTGCTCCGCGTGCGCATCTCGCCGTCTCGCTGGCCACATTTCAGCCGCGTATCCTCCATCCAGATCGGTGCTGGCTGGCCGAGTCCTTTTGTTTCTTTCCGCGGCCAGCTGCGCCTCACCGCCCGGATCCGCCCCCTCCGCGCCAGTGAGCGCGCTGGCTGATCCGTCGCCGCTCTGCCGGTCCCCATGCTGGCCGGCTGCCCGGCTGCTTCCACGTCGGACAGTCTGTCCATATGTAGAGAGTCAGCAACATGCTAGGCTCATCCTGCGCAGTGCGCCGGCCGCTCACTCAACCGGGTTCTTATTCGCCCGATGCATGGGGCAAGCATGCTCGAGCTGACATCGCATGTGCTTTTGTGCACTGGAGCCATACCAGCACGCATGGGACAGACTTGGTGCTTGCATGTGTGATTGGCTGCTCTCCTCGTCATGTGCACCAAGGATGCATCCGTGCAGGAAAATAAAGAAAACGAGAAAAGAGAGGAGGCCGGATCGGATCGATCGGGTATAGAAGACAAAAGAAGAAGAAAAGGAAAAAAGAAAGGATGCAGGATAAGGTGCGCCCCGAGGCGTGCATGTCGGCAGTCCGGCATTGTGCGCCAGTGCATCCGCGTCCGTATCTCTCGGCACCATGCACTGCTCTATAGCATCCGGGCAGCGCTGCTTGTTGACCTCCCACGCGTGATCGGTTCGATTCCTTGCCTTGATTCGGTCGCCTCTCGCCTCGGTCGCGCCTTGCCCTAGCAGATCGGCGGGCCGATATCCAAAGCAGGCAGAGGTGCAGTTGACCGAGACTCCAGGTCGGGCCAAGGCAACTGAGATAGGCCCATGACGGACGAACCAGCATCCTCGAGTCGGCCGGGCAGAGTTGTCAGCATGGCCTCGGATGGGCTGTGTCGACAGCGAACTCTCGGATAGGCCAAGATCTCCAAGACCTCGGATAGGCCGCGCATTGCGGAACTCGGTTGGACCAAGTTAGGCGTGGCTTCGGTCGAGCCGATGCGCCGTGGCCTCGGGCGGGAGCTGGCTTTGCTCGGCCGAATCAACGCATCGCTGTCTCGGATGGACCGAGCTAGCTCTGACCTCGGATAAGCCGAATCGAGCTCTCGCTTCGGCCGGGACGAGCCCGCTCTTACCTCGGTGAGCCGGCATCTTCATCCGCCTCGGGCGGGCCGACCTATTCGCCTACGTCTGCAGGTCGGCATCATCAAATTCGGATGGACGTGCGTCTCCTCGGCTGGCGGCATGAATAGCGTTCAGTTCAGCTTAACCGGAATCCTGGCTCGCTGGAAACCTCAGGTCTCCTGGCTCTGCTCTCCATCAAATAGTACAAGCGTAAGTATTAATTTCATGTGGATCCTTTCCGTACTTGTTTAGACAGTCTTAAAAGTAGCTCGGGGATTGTCCCCTTTCCACCTTGCTTTGATTAGTTGTTTTCCCCGGGGACAAAGTGTTTTGACCCGGGGACTGGATAGCCAGTCCAGTTTAGTTTTGTCTCAAAAGTTACTCGGGGACTGCCCCTTCGCTTTTTGTCTAGTGTTTCCCCCGGGACAAGATGTCTTGACCCGGGGACTGAGTAGCCAGTCTGTTTTACATCTTCTCCTAGATAAGAAAAGTAACTTGGGGACTCGGTCGAAACCGAGTCTAGTTTTTTGTGCATAGTATCTGCTGTTAGATTCGTTTCCTATCAAGTTTGCCTCGGTTAGTATAATGGTTGTTTCCGTCAATTATTCTTCATGATATGTATGTTGGACTAACGTTGAAAGGTGACATCGGTTTTGTTGAGAACGTTCGTTACTGAGGTATCCTGGAAATTCGGAGTATTCCAGAAATCCGAGGGGCATGGTAATCCGAGTCATATTGGTAATCCGAATCATATTGGAAACCCGGATCATATTGTTAATCCGAATCATATTGGTAATCCGAATCATATTAGTAATCCGAATCATATTGTAAATCCGGATCATATTGGAAATCCGGATCATATTGGAAATCCGGGTCATAATGGAAATACAACGTGTCATGGTTATGTTGGTTATCTCAAAATTATCCAAGGTACCCTAGCATTATCGGTACTCTCTAGATCGTCATTTATTTCAGTTTACCACAGTATCACGGTATCATCCCCCCATCCCGGATCGCCGTTTATTTCGGTTTGTCACAATATCATGGCATCATTCCATATCCCACATCGCTGTTTATTCTGTTTGCCCGCGTATCATGGCATCATTCGTATACCAGATCTTTGTTTATGTTTGTTAGCCAGAGGCAACCTTTGAGATATGTTTTTGCAGGTTGTATGTCAGTCCAGCAGTGGCTGGAGACATCTATGTCGGTATACGTCCAAAGTGGCTAAAACCGGCATTCGAGATATGCTTATGTGAGTCCAGCAGTGGCTGGAGATATCTATGTCGGTATACGCCCGAAGTGGCTAAGAACCGACATATGAGTTATGCCCAAAGAGGCCGAGGTACCGAGACATGTGTGATATGCCCAAAGAGGCCGAGGTACCGAGATATGTGATATGCCCAGAGGGGTCGAGGTACCGAGACATGTGTGATATGCCCAAAGAGGCCGAGGTACCAAGTTATGTGATATGCCCAGAGGGGCCGAGGTACCGAGACATATGTGATATGCCCAGAGGGGCCGAGATACCGAGACATATGAGATACATACTTGCAGGTTTATGTCGGTCCAGCTTACGCTGGCGGCATCCGAGTTCGGTAAAACCCAGGAGGGCTAACCGACGCTGGCGGCATCCGAGTTCGGTAAAAGCCAGGAGGGTTAACCGACGCTGGCGGCATCCGAGTTCGGTAAAAGCCAGAGGGTTAACCGACGCTGGCGGCATCCGAGTTCGGTAAAAGCCAGGAGGGCTAACCGACGCTGGCGGCATCCAAGTTCGGTAAAAGCCAGGAGGGCTAACCGACGCTGGCGGCATCCGAGTTCGGTAAAAGCCAGGAGGGCTACCCGACACTGGCGGCATCCGAGTCGGTAAAAGCCAGGAGGGCTAACCGACGCTGGCGGCATCCGAGTTCGGAAAAAGCCAGGAGGGCTAACCGACGCTGGCGACATCCGAGTTCGGTAAAGGCCAGGAGGGCTAAGAACCGACATATAATGGTGACCATGCAGGCGGTGTGCCGAATTGCACAATGTCGGCAGAGACATATATGTATGGCCATGCCCATGCAGGCAACACATTTCCAGTGCAAACTGTCCATCTCGTTGTTGATTCAGGTGAGCTCGGTCAACCGGATGTCGCATGTGGCCAGGAGGGCTAGGAACCGACATATGATGATGCCCATGCAGGCAGGATGTGGTGTACATGGAGATGTCTGGATATGCTTATTTATCTTTGTAAGTCTGCGCGCGACTCTGCGAGTCCCCCACAGCCTCGGGGACTACTGTCGGGGATGTGACCCCGGGTACCCCAGAGTTGTTGCTTTGACCGAAGCTCCTAGGATGTCAGATGCGCTCCAAGTCAAGGCAGGTGGCCTCGACTCTTCATCCTTAACCGGATCACTCTCTGCAGACGCCGGGACATCCTTAACCGGATCACTCTCCGCAGACGCCGGGACACCCTTAACCGGATCACTCTCCCAGATGCCGGGACATCCCTAACCGGATCACTCTCCGTAGACGCCGGGACATCCCTAGCCGGATCACTCTCCGCAGAAGCCGGGACATCCCTAACCAGATCATCTCCGCCAATGCCAGGACATCCTTATCCGAATCATCACAAATATCTTCAGGAGAGGATAAGAAGAGGACGTGGAGATTCAGAGGACAATGGCTAAAAGACAAAGGCAAGGACGGCATCTCCCAGAGATGCCGGAGACAAGTGCTAGAAGACAAAGGAGTCAACTCATCAAAAGTGTTTGTACAGTGCATTGTGCCTCCTCATCCACTCATTGTCCCCTTGGTTCCCATTTATAAGGATCACCAGGGGGAGAGCTCGAGAGGGAGACGGGCGGGTGTGTGCAGCCAGAGGCTCTTCTCCATTGCCCCTTCTTCTTCCTAGAGCTTCCCACCATTGTTGGATCAAACAGCTCGAGGAGCACTTGTAGCCCACCGAATACAAAGAGGAGAATACACCAAGTAGGCTAGTGCTGTAGTAGGGGTTTTACCTCCTCACGAGGGCCCCGAAGCAGGGTACATCGTGTGTGCTTTGTGTTCTTGGTTGTTCGTTCTTGTTCTTGCAGTGTTCTTCGTGTTCTTCATGTGTTCTTCGTGTGCGGTTCCACCGCGCAATCCCTCCCCGAATCCACAAGCACCCATTCGGCCCCAGAATAAGCCACCCCGTGGCATCTACGTGATTCCCACCATGACAGTTAATTAATTACCTCTTCTCTCAATCCGGCCGGCCGGCGGCGGCGTCGATCGAGGGGCGTGGCGGAGGGCGTGGCCGGCGTCGACGGCGAGTGGCGCGTGCGGAGGGGGTGTGGTGGCATCGACGGCAAGGGGCCCGTGCGGAGGGCCGCGCGCGCGTGGCGGTGTGGCGCGTCGTCGACGGCCGGCGAGGGGCGCGTGCGGCGGGAGGGGCGCAACGTCAGGGGCACGCACGGCGGAGGACAGTGTCGGGGGCACGCGGCGGATGGGCGTGACGGCGGCGGGCCGGCCGGGCAGCACGACGATGGCGGTGAGGATCGTCGACGGAGGAGGCGAGGCGCGTGAGGAGGTCTGTGACTTAGAGAAATTCGGGGATGATTCCCCGTTTAAACTGCCCAAAGCAGACCTTTAGTACCGGTTGATCTGTACAACCGTTACTAAAGACCCTTTAGTACCGGTTGTATAGAACAACCGGTACTAAAGGTCTGCTTTGGGCCGCGACGAAATTTCGCGCACGAAGCCCAACCTTTTATTACCGGTTGGATTATACAACCGGTACTAATGGGCCTTTTATTTGTTTTTTATTTTCTGTTTTTTTATTTGGTTTCTGTTTTGTTTTTTCTATTTGGTTTCAGTTTTGTTTTTTCTCTAGTTTATTTTTATTTTATATCTATGTAATTTAATTGTCTTAAAATTTATAATAATTATCTATTTATTTTAGAAACATCGTTAACACCAACGACGTCAATACGTAGGGGGGACATGTGTCCTCCCCAGCGCATCGACTGAATACAAATCATTCGGATTCCCGTCATAGAGCCCAACGGTGCATTTGATATGCAGGGCACTCACGAGCCACCGTTGGGATGTATGACGGGGAAGCCGTGTGTTTTGATCCAACTTTTTTCGAGCGCTTGTAAGCCGTTGGAGTTTTTAGAACCAAAAATTAGTGTTTAGATCTCTCTTCTGAGTTTTCAGACATAGTTACATAAAAGGTTTAATACATTATTACACATCAGCAACAACATCCCTATCTAGTGTTCACTTTTTCTTCTTGTGTGTCCCTTTCTTCTGATTGCGCCGTAGCCATGGACATTCTTCATCATTTAACACGATGCTTGGGTCAGTTTTCACTTTGAAGGGCGGAATTTCATCAAACTTATTGTAATCTTCTGACATGTCTGTCTTGTCCTCCACTCCCACGATGTTTCTTTTTCCTGAAAGAACTATGTGGCGCTTTGGCTCATCGTATGATGTACCGGCTTGCTTATCTTTTCTTTTTTTCGGTCTGGAAGACATGTCCTTCACATAGAAAACCTGAGCCACATCATTGGCTAGGACGAATGGCTCGGTGCGGTACGCAAGATTCTTGAGATCCACTGTAGTCATTCCGTACCGCCGGTCTATCTCTACCCCGCTTGACAGGTTGACCCATTTGCACTGAAACAAAGGGATCTTAAAAGAAGGTCCATAGTCAAGTTCCCATATCTGCTGTATGCAACCATAATATGTGTCCTTTGTCCCATCGTCGTTTGTTGCATCAAAGCGGACACCACTGTTTTGGTTAGTGCTCTTTTTGTCTTGGGTTTCCGTGTAAAATGTATTCCCATTTATCTCGTACCCTTGGAAAGTCAATATAGTCGAAGATGGTGACTTGGCCAACAAGTATAGCTCTTGTCCAACAGTGTGTTATTAATGAGATGTGTACGCAACCAACTGCCGAAAGTATCCACGTGTTTCCCTTTAATCCAGAAGTTAGTCTCTCCGGGTATTGGGAGCGTAAAATATCCATGTGTTTCACGATATACGGAGCCACCAATCTGGAATTTTGTAGAACTGTGTAGTGTGCTTGAGTGAAAGAATGCCCGTCCATACATCTTGTTGCTTTCTTTCCTAGCGTGCCTTTTCCACGCAGTCTCCCCTCATGGCGCGATTGAGGAACACCGATCGGCTTAAGATCAGGAATAAAGTCAACACAAAACTCAATGACCTCCTCTGTTCCATAGCCCTTGGACATGCTTCCTTCTGGCCTAGCACGGTTATGAACGTATTTCTTTAAGACTCCCATGAACCTCTCAAAGGGGAACATGTTGTGTAGAAATACAGGACCGAGAATGGAAATCTCTTCGACGAGGTGAACTATGAGGTGCGTCATAATATTGAAGAAGGACGGTGGAAACACCAACTCGAAGCTGACAAGACATTGGACCACACCCGTCTGTAAACTTGGTAGAGTTGCTGGATCGATTACCTTCTGAGAAATTGCATTCAGGAATGCACATAGCTTCACAATGGGTACTCGAACGTTTTCCGGTAGAAGCCCCCTCAATGCAACCGGAAGTAATTGTGTCATAATCACGTGGCAGTCATGAGACTTCAGGTTTTGGAACTTTTTCTCTGCCATGTTTATTATTCCCTTTATATTCGACGAGTAGCCAGACGGGACCTTGATACTGCTCAGGACTTGAAAAAAGATCTCCTTCTCTTCTTTGGTAAGAGCGTAGCTGGCAGTACCTTGGTACTTCTCTGGATTCAGGTTGTCTCGTTCGTGCGTACTTTGCTGGTCCTGCCGTGCATCCGATGTATCTTTCGTCTTCCCATACACGCCTAAGAAGTTTAGCAGGTTCACGCAAAGATTTTTCGTCACGTGCATCACGTCGATTGCAGAGCGAACCTCTAGGATTTTCCAATAGGGTAAATCCCAAAATATAGATTTCTTTTTCCACAAGGGTACGCGCTTGTTAGCGTCTTTCGGAACATTTAGACTGCCAGGACCCTTTCCAAATATTACTTCCAAATCCTTGACCATGCCATATATAACATCACCATCAGGGCGTGTAGGCTTCGTTCGGTTATCTGCCTCACCTTTGAAATGCTTGCCTGGCTTTTTACGGATGCCTGTTTGGAAGAAATCGACGATGACCAAGGTACACATTCTTGTTACCTAAATATATACTGTCAGTCTTATCTAAACAGTGCGTGCATGCATTGTATCCCTTGTTTGACTGTCCTGAAATGTTACTAAGAGCAGGCCAATCATTGATGGTTACAAACAGCAACGCTCGTAGGCCAAATTCCTCCTGTTTGTACTCATCCCACACACGTACGCCTTCGTCAGACCACAACTGTAAAAGTTCGTCAACTAATGGCCTCAGATACACATCAATGTCGTTGCCGGGTTGCTTCGGGCCTTGGATAAGCACTGGCATCATAATATACTTTTGCTTCATGCACAACCAAGGAGGAAGGTTATAGATACATAGAGTCACGGGCCAGGTGCTATGACTGCTGCTCTGCTCCCCAAACGGATTCAAGCCATCTGTACTTAGACCAAACCTTAAGTTCCTTGCGTCAGCTGCAAATTCCCCAAACGCACTGTCGATGTTTCTCCACTGAGACCCATCAGCGGGGTGTCTCAGCATCTCGTCTTCCTTACGGTCTTCTTTGTGCCATCGCAACAACTTGGCATGCTCTTTGTTTCGGAACAAACGTTTCAACCGTGGTATTATAGGAGCATACCACATCACCTTCGCGGGAACCCTCTTCCTGGGGCTCGGCTCGCCCTCAACATCACCTGGGTCATCTCGCCCGATCTTATACCGCAATGCACCGCATATCGGGCATGCATTCAAATTCTCGTACTTCTCACCGCGGTAGAGGATGCAGTCATTGATGCATGCATGTATCTTCTCCACCTCTAATCCTAGAGGGCAGACAATCTTCTTTGCTTCGTATGTATTGTGCGGCAATTCATTATTCCTTGGAAGACTCTTCTTAAATATTTGTAGCAACTCCTGAAATGCCTTGTCAGATATTCCATTCTTTGCCTTCCACTGCAGCAATTCCAGGGTGGTACCCAGCTTTTTCTGGCCATCTTCACAATTTGGGTACAACAATTTTTTGTGATCCTCTAACATGCGCTCCAACTTCGACCACTCGTTTTCACTTCCGCACTTCATCTGTTCATCAAGAATGACCCGACGAAGATCATCATCATCGGACTGATCAACAATGACCTCGAGCTCAACTTCGTCTTCCCCCATTGTAGTATCACCGTGTTCAGAGAACACAGGATAGTTGTCATCATCCTCTTCTTCAGGGTCTTCCATTATTACCCCTCTTTCTCCATGCTTGGTCCAACAAAAATAATTGGGCATGAAGCCTTGTCGCAACAAGTGGGAGTGTATGGTTCTTACGCTCGGGTAATTCCTCGTATTCCGACATTCATCACATGGACAAATCATAAAACCATTCTTCAGCTTGTTTAACTTAACCACATCGAGAAAACGATGCATGCCATCAATGAACTCGGGACAGCGTCGATCACCGTACATCCATTCTCGGCTCATCTGCATTACATAAATACATCAAAAACCATTACACCAGCTAAATAATGAATAGAGATACGTGACCAAATTAATTAATAAAGTTCATCACATTAAAACCAAAGTAGAGTAGTGCCCAAATGTAATACATAGTTCTCACGAAACATACATCAATCGAAACTAACATACAACTATCTAAAGAATTTAAATCCAACAACAAATGCGATCAGAATCGCAACCAAGGTAACTATTGAACCAACAGCATAATGATACCAAGCCTCTTGACTAATGACATATTTTCTAATCTTTTTAAGCTTGAGCGCATTGCATCCATCTTCATCTCGTGAGCAGCGACGACGTCGGCAAGCTCGACCCCGTGAGCATCAACGATGTCGGCAATCTTCAAGTCCAATACCATCTTCTCTTCCAGGCATTGGAGACGAAGATCTTCACTTATCTTCAATTTTGCTTTCAAATCGTTGTTTTCTTTTTTAAAAACTCGACAATAGGGTCGGCTGGAATTTCCGGTTCAACTACCTCCTAAATAAAAATATATCTATGTCAAGTTGGTCGTCATGATTGTTATAAACACGAAACAAAATAAATAGTTATAAAAATATACCACATCCGAATCATAGACCGGACGAGGGCCGACGGGGACGGATATCAAAACCATGACACTATACATATAAAAAAACATAAGAAAATTATACAAGAAATAATTATGCATTTAAATCATATAACTAACATTTTTAAAATAAAAGATAAAAAAGAGGCTCACCGAGGTGGTGTCGGTGACGGAGCGGCGCGGGCGATCGACGGCGGTGAGGAAGGGGACGGACACACTATATAAAACCACAAATTATACTTTAATTTGAGCTCAAAATGCATATAAAACAAATGAAATCCCTAACTTAGGCATTTCATCAAACACCTTGCAAGCACCACCAAAATCAAACTTGCTAAACTTGCACGAAAATGAGCTAAACTTGAAATGCCGGAAGAGAAGATGAAGTTGCTAACCCTTATATGTAGGTGCCACCAATCTTGGAAGTTGTTGGAGAAAAAAGGGTGAATTTGAGCTTGGGAGAGCAAAGAGAGAGGAAAAATGGAGCTGGCTCGGGGTGGAAGAAGGGTTATAGTGCCCGAGACCTTTAGTACCGGTTGTTATTACAACCGGTACTAAAGGTCTCGCCGTGGGGCCACCAACCGCGGCCGCATGTGCCGCGGGCCTCCAACTCTTTAGTACCGGTTGTTATAAGCAACCGGTACTAAAGGGTAGCCTTTAGTACCGGTTGCTAAGACCAACCGGTACTAAAGGTCCTCGCCGCGGTGCCCCTGCTGGCACACAAACGCAACCGGTGCTAATGCCCCCTTTAGTACCGGTTTTTGTACAACCGGTACTAAAGGGGGCGCATCGTTGCCCCCTTTTCTACTAGTGTGCGCGCGCGATTTCCACCCGGCTGGGGGCTTGTGGTGACGACGCCTGGTGGTCACCTCGAGTTGCGCCGGGTGGAGGGGCTCCAGGCGGGGGCGGTGGGAGGGACGGCGAGTTCATCACGGACGCGCCCTGGTTCTGGTGAAACTGGTGATCGGCTGTGTCGTAGAGGTCCTGGACGCGCTGGTGCTACGCGCGTAGCTCGTCCCCTCCAGGTTGGGCAGTTCTGCTGCGGCGGCGCGTGCTGCCTTCATGTTCTTTGCGGGGGAGCTGTAGACGGGTCGACGAGTAGGCGGTGCTCCGGCTGGTCCAGCCGGCTCGGCGTCGGTAGCCGGTCCTCCTGCCATCTCGTTGGCGAGGTTGCGCCTGACATTTCCCCGCGGGTTGGGCTCGACGGCGATGGGGCTGAAGCCGTGGGCGAAGTTGTACTCGCGGACCTGCGCTTCCATGCGGCGATGCGTGGCTGCGACGCCGTGCGCGCTGCTGAGGAGGCGCTGGCGTGCTTGCTCGAGGAGGATGGCGGCTTGCGCGGGTCCGCGTCGGCGGCGATGGGTGTGCCCAGGCCCTGGAGCATAGCCCGGACGGAGTCGACGGGGGCGTGCTGCTGGGTGCTCGCGACGTCGGACACCATAACTTCCGCGTAAACGCGGGTCTCGGTGCTCGCAGCCGGCCGTCTCCTCGGGGAAACGGTCGACGCAACGCTGGATGTTGGCGGGGTAGGCGGGCGCGAGGCAATGTAGATGCGGTGCTCGCCGAAGTGCAGGACAGTGCCATCCTCAGGGAAGGCGGAGCCGGCGAAGCAGTCCGCGTTGTCGTTGACGAAGTCGATGGAGCCAAACGTCGAGACGAGGCCGGAGGCGACTCGCTCGCCGAGACGGCTGCGGGATCCCTGGCGGAATGTGACTCCGGCTGCTGCCATCTGCCCCATGGTGGGCGCCAAATGACGTGGTGTGGAACACGGCATATGCCACGGGGTGGCCAAGGTAGGGATGGGGCAGCGTTCTGCAACATCGGCACCCGCAGGGATTGCGCCATAGCGCGGACACGGGAAGTACCCAGGTTCGGAGCCCTCCCGGAGGAGGTAACACTCCTACTCCTGCTCGATCTCTCTATCAATCGTGGACACGGTACAGAGTTGCTCCTTGAGCTGTTTGGTGAGTGTTCCATGGCTCGGGTGTGGGGAGGAAGAAGAATGAGGCGACCCCTTCTACTGGGGTACCGGACAACCTTATATAGGCCTGGCTGTCCGGCTTACAGGCGGGGCCGGCTGGTCTGCGCTAGCCGGCCGTGTCGGCTACAGGGGTGTTTTTTCCGTGACGCCGTATGTCCGCGGCACAGTACGCTACGCTTCGCACAGTAGAACTCCATAGCCGCGTAGGAGATGTCGGGGTAGGCCTGTCGTCGTGGAGGGCTGACCGGCTGCGGTGCCGGACCCCGCCGACCGGGTAGGCGGCGCCTAGGATCTTGTCGGGCGCGGGGCAGCGCCCCGTGTCTCCCGCATGTCGAGGCTGCTGGGCACAGTGGGAGACGTCAGGCCATGCTTCGCTTTAGCCCACGCCTGGGCGACATGGCGGCACACCGGGCTCGCCCCCGGCATCCGCCCAACACGGGTCCTTTTCTCCCGCCCGTCGTGGGAGCGCGGCAGCCGATCATCCGGCTGGCGAGCAACCGAATTCGGCTGCTACCGTTGACCTTGGTCGCATAAGGCGGGCGATGCTTGTCGTTATCTGTTTGTCTGGGAACTGTGCTGATGACGAGTCTGCAGTTCCTCTCGCCCCGCGCCGCTCGGCTGCGCTTCGACTGGCTAGGCGGAGTCCGGCTGCGCTCGGGTCAGACGGGCTCGGCTTAGCCGGACAGCTGGAGGCGGCCAGGCACTTGAATTTGCGTTTCACTCGGGATCTTCTGTGAGCCTTTGGGTATCCGGGTTTTATCCCCATGTCAGGTGTGCTCTGGTTTTTTCTGTTTCAGCAAAAGAACAGTCCAGGGCTCCATGAGCTTTGCATGCATCTGTTGATGGTTACTAATGTACCTTTTAGACAACAGTACTGTTGCTGTATTAGCATCTGGGTTAGGAGTATATCTGATGAGAGCAAGATAATCTTTAAATCCAGATCGAAGCCCACTTAATCGACATATTTTGGCCGCGTGACCCATCATATCGACAGATGGACTGTCATGTCTCGGTGATGAAGGCACGTACTTAGGCCGTAACGCGACGTGTGCTGCGAACGGGGCACAAAGTACATATCCAGACCATGCACTTTTCATACGTGTGGTGGCCTCATGGGACAAACTCAAAAGTGCACTAAAGATTACTCCGCGGAAATATGCAAGCGCCAAATGGCGAAGTTGAAAGCAAAACAAGATACCAGCTGGGGGAGCAGTAGTGGTGTTTGTGCGATCCTCCTGGCTGCCTGGATGATTTTAACAAAACACAACCTGGCTAAACAAAAAATACCGCTCAATTGCTCAAGTCTCTACATTATTATTTTCATTTGGTGTCTCTACTGAGGGTGATTTCAATAAATCATCCTGAAAACTATTATTGTATTATACATTAATAGTTTTGGGGATGATTGTATCTTCACACCAGGGTTGAAGAGCAAAGGAGAGAGAATAACGAACTAAGCAAGATAACTACCTATTGTCATGACATTTTTTTCAAACCGAGGCAAAGGTTGTCTTTTTCATTATTAAGAAGAAGAGAATCATGAGTTAATTAATGGAAAACAGATCGAAAACTGACAGAACTATGGCCAACCCCACACGAACACTAGCACGACAGGTCCAAGTCCGTACACAACGACTGAGAGAAGGTGTCATGACTGCTATTGCAGAAAAAGACACGGGACACTCCAACGTAGATGAGAAGTGGACACCAGAAGAGATGCACAAACACGAAGCCAATACACCAACAAACAGCATCAAGGCACCTCGTTGCCCACACAACACGAGGTCAACACACTCAAAACTGTCAAACTTTTACGTCCTCTGGCCGGACCATTCAACCACTCCGCCAAATGCCCAACACAGACCGCCAATACCACTTATCGAGACCGCTGTCCCGACAAACCACCGCTCATGATCCGCAACACTTCACTACCCGGCGACCCGCTGCCCCAGCTGCACAAGAAAAATCGCTTGTAGAGCCACGACGGCCACACCAACATTCAGGCCGCTGCCCCGACGTATAGGGAAACTGCCTTCGCTGAGACACGTCGACTGATCCGACAACCTCCTTCTCGAAACAGGCTTTCGCCCCGCTTTATAAATAAAGCAACGACCACCATATAAACAAGCAAACAAACGCAACACCACACACAACACCACACATGCTTGGGCCAACAGCAAAAAACCATGCCCAAAACACAAAAGAAATGAAAGCTAAGGCGAAGCGACGAACGATGATGACCCGCAACCGCTGCGTCCTCCGATCTTGTCCCACCACGGTCCAAGCACTCCAATGCGTCCAGTGTCGTGGGATTGTCACGCAGATGTCATGGAGATGACTTCGTAGAGTTGGGGATTAAGCGATCAAGCGTCTCCGAGCTAAAGATCGCAGGGCACGAGAAGACAATGTTTTTTACCCAGGTTCGGCCCCTCAATGTGAGGTAAAGACCTACGTCTGCCTATACTAGATTGGTATTGATATGAATATGGTGTTACAATGGAGTTGGTGACCGATGTGTCGAGTCGCCTATCTCTAGATGTATGAGATCTAGGGTTTCTTAGCTTGGGGTTCTAGGTCCTTGGAGTCCACCTTATAAACACGATGGCTCGCAAGGTTACAAGAAAACTTCTCTCCCAAGGAAAGTATGAGCCGGAGTCCTACTTGGAGACTAAGTAATGTAATTTCGTGTCTTCCAAGTTATGTATTCTCCTGCCAGATAAGTTTGCGCCAGTTAAGTCTGCGCCAGTTAAGCCGCACCAGATAAGCCGCGCCAGTTAAGCCGCGCCAGTTAAGCCGCACCAGATAAGCCGCGCCAGTTAAGCCGCACCAACAGCTTATGTCTTGATAAGTCTCCACCAGCTTATGTCTTGATAAGTTCGTTCGTCGGCTCATACTCAATTAGGTATTCCCCCGACATTAGCCCCCAAGCTTCCGGGTGATTCGTAGAGTCAGGCGGAAGATCTTGACTTGATGTTGATGATTTTGCCGACTTGAGTATGTAGAGCTTGGTGACTTACTGATGATGAGGTGCTAGCGTAGCGGCTTATTGAGCTGCTGATGTAGAGATGTTTGTTGATGTACTATCACTGGCATTCGAGGCCATGCACAAGTCTTCCTCACTTGCTATTTGAACACTTCTGTTTAGTCGCATTGAAGCTGCAGAATCGCGATAAGTTCTCCACAAAAATTTATATAAGGTGTCGGCGAAGCCTTTGGTGAAAACCATCTTTTCCTGTTGGATGTAAGACTGAGCTGAAATCATAAGAATAACTTATGAGCATCAAGATATATTAGCCAAATGTGTATAAGGTGCTGAGTCATAGACATCGAAGCATAAAAGAACGTAAGCATAAATAAGCTGGTCAATCATTAGAATAATAATCTGTCATGTTATCATGATGAGCCATCTGAATGCATGTTGAAACATGGCGGCTCAAGGGTATATAGCCACTGATTGAATAAAAAAAACTGTGAGTCGCTAATTTGACTCGCAAATGGATATATATATTCTCATGTGTTGCAAAAAATAAAATCTGCATATAAACATGGTTTATGAGTATAATAAAGACCGCCAGATATGGTGGATGTGTAGCCCCCGAGGGCCAGGTTGCATGCTTGATCATGCTGCTCGGGACTCAAAAATATCTCAAGTTAGACAAAAATTAATTGTCCTAGCCCCAGGCATTAAGTAGGCATGATTTCATTATCTTGCTTGATGGCATATCATTGCAATTTGATCCTCCAATATATTGAGCAAATATTGTTGCCACAAGTAAACAATAATATTTGGAGTAGGGCAAAACCGCTTATAAACTCCGAACTGTGAAGTATTAGTTGAGCTGCTAGGAAAAAAGATAATTCCAGTCAAGACTCTAGATATAAATTAAGGAATCATCCTTAAAAATTCCACTTGATGTGGCCGAAAATAAATAAATAATGGTGGCTTTATCAGCCGATATTAGGAGATAATTATCTCAATCATAAAAATCTGGTCGTGCCAATTCAAACTCATATGGCCGAGTTATAGGTTCCTGTTAAATCAAAAAGCAAAGCCCCCAAGGAAGCAATGATGATAGCTTGATGATAATATGTTAGCCTTGGCGGCTGGTAATAATTATGATAAAAAGTTAGTACTCCTCATAATAGCATATGGTACCTGCATGATAGCATAGTATAATCTGCATAATAGCAAATGGTGTGTCGCATGATAGCATGTTGTAATCTGCATGATAGCAAATGGTTGCGTAATAGCAACTTAGTTGCATGATAGCAACTGGTAAGATGCATGATAGCATATTGTACGATGCATGATAGCATATGTTACTTTGACTCAGTATTTCCCGATTTTAATGTGTGTTCAGGGTCGAGAACGGCCATGATAGGCAGCCATGATAGGCATCAGACTCGATTGACGCCACACGGGGTAATTTAGTCCTTCTGAATTATCTCTATTACCGTTAAGTAGGTATTCGCGCGGCTCAGTATTTCCCAGGTAAAAAATGCGTGTTCAGTGTCGTTGGCGGCCATGATAGGCGATCACACTCGATTGACACCACACCCCAGTACTTTGGCCGCATAGTGCAAAGATACTTCTGACTTAAGGCGAGAATAATCAGGATTATTGCTTTTATCGGCAGCAATAGCCGTGACGAGCTCTAATTAGCTTGATGATAACCAGCTCTGATTAGCTGTAGATATGGTACAGCGAGTCACCTGTTTCAACTCAAATATTGATAAGATAATGATTCATTAATGACTCATAAACTGATGTAATGATGAGCTATTTACGACTCATAAAATGATATGGGGGTAAATCGCTTGTAGCATACCTGCACTTAAAAATTGGCAAGGTACCTGTGTATAGTGCAAACCCCTGGATCGTTTCATTTGCACACACAGTTTAAGATGAAATATCACAACATTGTATCATGATTTCACGAATGATCCAGTACTTGATAAAATATTCATTACAACTTGCATAGCATATAGCTAGCTTGAAAGAGTAAAGCAGCGGAAATATTAATCTTCATGGAGTCCTCATCCTTAGCATGTGCCACAGGCGAAAACATGTTGGTTGCAGACTCGAAACCCTTAACGAAACTCACTCGTCGTCAGAATAATCTGCAACAAATAAAATTTTGCAACAGAGTGGGTCAGATACCATTAAAAATGGTTCTGGCAAGTGACACTATGTGGACACTTATTGGAATAACTCTATAGCCTATATGCATATTTGGCTGGTGGAGTTCAAGGCTATTTTGCATAAAAGCCAATTTTGCCTAACACTTTGTAAAACATTTTCTTCAAATTTGAGACATGGCATGAAATCCATGGTCTCATCTACCCTTGTTCACCATCAAGTTTTACTTTCGAAATTGGAATGATGAAGCCTCCGTTGAATCCTTGATCAGCTGCTCAAATTGTCCGTAACTGGGGACACGGCTAAGTACTTAGTTTTTAACTCTGCAGAGGTTGTGCACTTTCACCATTAAACCCAACAAACCCAAACTATCCTCAAGCACTCAAATTATGCTAAGGAAAAGGAGAGAGTTGAGACGAGACTTTTCAGAAGCATTTTCCCATCCCATACTGACTTGACGCGCTCCCATTCTAACCATTCTACCACCACCTGTCAAGTCGGGACGAGTCCACGCAACTTAATCCATCTAGCCAGAGCCCATATGACTAATGGCTGCACGGTAAGCAATCTTCACTTAGAGAAAACATTGGCCCCTTAATACCCTGGGTGGCAACCACAAGTGACCATCCCTTAGAGGTCACCCCTAAGAGATGACACTCAACCTTTCCATCATCTTTTCATAACCAAGTCCACCCAGGTGATAAATTACTTAGTAGAATTAAGCTTTAAAGAAAACACATTTGCATAGCATCAAATTTCTACTAAGTTATCAAAAGGTTCTAGACACAACTAGTGTAAAGGTATGGTGGGTTTGGCACACAGCAATAAATACTATCCAACACATGCACATAAGAAATACACTAAGTAATGCATATAAAATACTTAGGAATTTATGGGGTGTGCCACTTGCCTTGGCAATAGGGAGTGTAGTAGTAGCAGTTGCAACCACCTTCGTATCTCTCCGAAATTTCTAACACATCAAACAAACCACAAATAAACATACAATCATAAATGCAACACTTAGAAAAATATGACATGCATGGAATGCAAAATGATACACATAATTATGATGAGAGACATACAAAACAAATTAAGGAAAAGGACATAAAATAACTTAATCCCATTGGCTAAGGCAAGGTAAAGGTTGAGCAAGGAATAAACTTGATAAAACAACAACTTGAAAAGTTGTAAGGCTACTCTAAGTCTTCACAAGTTTGGTCTTCAAATAATCTTCAACTCCTTTGTAGCTTCATGTATCTTCAATGGTCTTCATTGGTCTATGTCCAGGGTGAGAGATAGAAAGTAGAAAGTAGAAAGAAGAAAGATAGAAAGAATGGAGTAGTTAGTCTTCCAAGCATCTTCAACTTCTTTGTAACTTTCTCCTTGGTGTGTTGGCTCCATTGAAAAATATTGTGGACTTGATGGTTCTGCAGACTTGATTGTTGGCAGCATCAAGGTTGGTCTTGAATGTAGATTATCCACCATGGAGTTTAAGAGAAGAAGGAAGAAAAGAGAGGGAAAAAGACTTAGAAAATGTAGCTGGTTGGTCTTCATGAACTTCCTCTTGATTTTATTCTAAGTACTCTTACTTCTTGGAGATGCTTCTGGAGTCTTGCTTTCTTGGCTAAGTCCTTCATTGTTTCCACTAATTTCTAACTTAGTGGTTTTGTGACTAGAAGAGTCATAAGAAATAACATGCATACTCAATTTTTTTTCTAAGGAGGAAAGTCATGTAAGAAGTGCAAAATATTTCTTAAGGACTAGAGATGCTTGCCATGCCATGAAATTATTCTAAGTTAATGCAAGGCAAGTAAGATGGTCCAAAAATGACTAAGGACCAAAGGTCAAACAATAAGGCCAAATAATTTCTAAGGAAAAGTAAACAAAACATAGTTGCTAAATTTTCTAAGGAAAATACTTTAGAACAATAGTTGGTAAAATTTCTAAGGACTAACATTTGTCAGAGAAATTACTTAGAATATTTTCTAAGGAAACAACTAAATTTTCAAGATGCTAAAATTTTCTAAGGACAAGATCTAGTATTAATAAGACGTTGAAAATTTCTAAGGAAAAGTGTTGTCACAATTTTGTTAAATATTTTCTAAGGCAGAAAATTACTTTGTTTGGAGAGGCATATTATTTCTAAGTACTTTTGTAACTAAAGTGATCAAAATATGACTAAGTCATTTTATTAGTCGAAAATATGAAGAAAATTAATTTTAATCAATTTTAATTATTAAAATACCACCTAAAAGCATTTAATTCATATTAATTACGAAAAACATAGAAAAATACTTTTACAAAAATAATAGAGTAATCCTACGGCCAAATATTAACTAAACAAAAATATACCAATTGGAATTATTCCAAAATCAATTTTTAAAAACAAGTTAGGTTCAAAATACTAATAAAGCCACTTTTGAAATTAAACAAAATTAATTCGGCGAAACATAAAATTAACTATGCCAAAAGTTTCTACGTGTCATAAGCTTTCCAAAAATATTTTATTTGTAAAATTTGGCCAAACCAATAAAAAGTAGTGATAGATCTAAGTTATAGGGTTTTTCTGCAAAACTGCCGGTCTTCGGTTGACTGTTGACTCTGACCGCTGACGAGGATGCTGACTGGGCGCTCACGTGGCACTGACGAAGCTGCTGACGAGGCGTTGACTGTGCATCGACGTGGCGGCCTCCGATTCGTCCGTACCTGTTCGGTAAGTCATCTATTCTAGACCGTACGAGATGGATCTAACGGCTCAGATTTAACATGCTAAAATAATCTAGAGGTCAGGGGCTTTCCAGAAATATTTTATTTACGAATTATGGACTTATAGATTTAAAACTATTAATAATGTTTTACATGTTTCTGTAAATAACAAGTTAGTGCACGACTAAAATATATGTTTTTATTATTCTACCGTATTCTACACGTTCATACGAATCCATAGACTACAAAAACATTTAAAACGGAGTTACGGTTGAAAAGATATGGATTTTACAAGATCTAACAATTTTCTGAAACTTAAAACGAAAATAGAAAAGATTAAAACACGTGGCAGCACCGGATTGGCCGGTACCCCTTCGTTTAAGTGATCTGTTCAGATCCGTCCGATCTGGATCTGATGGTCCAAAACGAATCTGGGAGAGGATTGTGGTGCTGTCTCACCGAAACGGACGTCGGCGGAGTGTCGAGGCGTTCCTGGTCGCTGGACCTGTCTTCCTCCTTGTCGATTATGTCTACCGGTTTCCCATCATCACACCAAAGATGATGACGCGGTCCGAAAAGTCCCTGATCTTTCAGAGTGATGAAGATGTTGCAGATTCGAGCTCCGAACCACAGAGATGTTCCCGGGCTATTCTGCGGATAATATGAAATATGATGATGTCTAGTAGATCAAGGAAGGTGCGTATAGGTAGAAAGACAAGGTTGTAGGCGTTGGTACGGACCAGGACGCTGGAGAACTTGGTCGGATCTCTCGACGACGTTCTGGCAATCTCCACGCGTTCCCGCGAGATCCTATGCATTAGATGAAATATAAAGATGTCAAATAGATGCACGGGAATTAGGAGAGTTCATAAGACAAGGTTAGAGCGGCTGGAGTGCCTCGAGGCGATGGAGATCTTGATCGGAGGTTCCGGCGGCTGCAGCGGACGTCAATCTCGTTCCCGTCAAGATTTGTGGCTAGGGTTCTAAAAAAAAGCAGCTCCGGGGTGGGGAAGGGTGCGGGGTATATAAAGAGGTAGAGTCTTGGGGCAGGGGTAGGGTTTGAGTCGGTTTTGAGAAGATTTAGTTCGTTTTCGGTTCGGTTTCATTTTATCGAACAGCTTGCGTGCATGCCACGTCCAGGAAAAAAAACAAAGGAAAAAGAGAAAGGGCTGGGCTGGTTCGGTTGTTGGGCCGGCCTGCTTCCTTCCGCGTCGCACGCGCGTGAGATGGGCTTGGTTTCGGCCCAACTCGTTCGGCCGACTGTTTTTTTTTTGTTTAAATCGTTTTCTTTTTCTTTTTACTGTTTTATTCATAGCTTTTGATTTTTAACTCGGAATTGAGTCAAACCAGTTTTGAAAGTTTTGTAAAAACGTCCTATATCTTAATAAACTATTGTGGACTAATTTTATCCGAAATAAAATATTTTTGTACAAATATTTCTGTTTTTAAAGATTTTGACAAATCATTTTAAATTCAAAACTCATTTGAAATATCCAAATAATTGTTTTCTTTCAAAACAACATTACAACTTGAAAATAGAAAAATAAGTAAATATTAAAATACATTTCCAAAACATACAATCAATTCACAACCAAAAATTAAACGGAACAATTTAACCAACAAACTCAAAATAATATATGGAGCGTAAACTTGCTCTTACATTTTTTTCAAATATGTTTTGAGTGGAAATAATATTCCAACGTTTGAAATTTTCAAATGCAACAATGCAATAAAATGATGAATGCATGAATGCTTTTTTTAAATCATAATACTTATAGTTTTCAAAAAGTTTTAATTTTTTCTGATTTTTCAAATTTTTGAAAAACTTGGGATGTTACATACTACCACCCTTAAAAGGAATCTCGTCCCCGAGATTCGAGAAGGCTAGCAAGAGGTTGTGACTGGGATATCTAGGTGGCTACCACCCTTAAAAGGATTTTTGATGGCAGTAAAGAAAAGGAAAGAAACTAGTGAAGTGAAAACTTATTCTGAACGTACCATTCACTTCTTCCACATTGATGTGGTTCACATGTCCTTTATCAAAAGGATTGGGTTTGGCAGCTGCTTCAGCTCCTTTCTTTTCTGGGCATTCATTGGCATAATGGCCCTTGTTGTTGCACTTGTAGCAAAGCACTTGGCTGAGATCTTTCTTGGGTTCAGGATTTGGACGGTGCTGTCCACTGTTATGATCGTGGCCAGCATGTCCCTTTCCCTTGTGGCCTCCACTGTGATTGTGACTATGTGGTTTGTGACCATTGTTCCCATCATGAGCAAAATGTTTCTTGAAAGAAGGTTCGGGATGATGCTTGTTCGAACTCATCTTCCTCTTCCTGTTTTCAGCCTTCTTCATGCTATCTTCCAGTGTGATGGCTTGGTCAAGGAGTGCTTGATAGTCTGGAGCATATGCCACAGTCAAAGGAATCTTCAGGTCATCACTTAGCCCTTTGAGGAATTTTGCCTTCCTCTTCACATCAGTATCAATGTCTTCAGGAGCATAACGGGACAGGGCCTGAAAGTCATCCATGTACTCCTTAAGACTTCTATTCCCTGACGCAGATTACGGAACTCTTCCTGTTTCAGATTCATAATGCCCGTGGAGATATGAGCATTACGAAATCCTTCCTTGAAATCCTCCCAGGTCAAAGTGTCCAAAGGGTGAGTAATCTGATAAGTTTCCCACCATTGGGCAGCAGGTCCTTCAAGCAGATGTGCGGTGAACCTAACTTTCTCAGCATCTTCACATTCAGCTGTCACCAGATCTTTTTGCACAGAACGTAGCCAGTCATCAGCCACAATTGGGTCAGTTGTAGTTGAGAACTTGTTTGGCCTAAGCCTAAGGAACCTGGCAAGTCTGTCCACTTGGGGAGGGGGTGGTGGTGGTGGAGGTCCATGTTGATTTGCCATGAATTGAGACATCATGGTCATCAGCTGAGTCGGAGCAGCCATCATCTGTTGCATCATAGCTTCGTTGTTGTTGTTGTTGTTGTTGTTTTCAGGTACACGACGGGGAGGCATCTGTGGTTTAAGCATAGATGAGCAAAAGATAGACAGATCTAGGAGAAATATTCCTACCCATACAAGCAATTTGCCACAAACAACCACACATGATAAAAACTCACAAATTTTTGAGAAAAACAACTAGTCGTTGTTGGATCGAAGTACTCCCAGGATATGGGGAAACAATATGATAGTACTGCCATACCACAATTTGATAGGTCAATACATCAACATGTTTTCTTTATTCTAATACATAAGGGTGTCTATTCTATCTCCTTCTTGAGTGCATCGAGTTCCTCCTCTATTTCCTTGAGTTCATCAAGATATTTCTGAGTGTTGCGGAGTCTGAATCGAAGTCTTCCTCCAAGGTGTTCGATTGCCTCCCAAGCTGCACTTCTTACTGATTCAAAGAATGATGTGTGGAGTATTGGGTTTGTGAACATGCAGCAACCTTCGGTCTTGTAGTCATCGTCTTTGTTCTTGTATAGATGGAGTTGTACCCACCAGTACTCTTGACCTTCACCCATGAAAGGAAAACCTTTGTAGACTGCTGCTCCTTCAAGTCCCATGCTCAACATGAGGTCCTTCAAAGCTTTTGGAAACTCAGTCTCACATTCCAAGGACATGGTCATTGCTGGACCTTTCTTGAGTGATTCCAGGAGGCGGGACATCTATAAATAAGAGAAGGCATTTAGAACGCGAATAGTTAAGAAGTTACAAGAATGATATCAAAAGTTTTTAGACAAAAAAGCAAATAAAGTTTTGTCCTATGGGCTTTCTTATTCCTAACCAGACTTAGGGTTTCAAACCTACAGGCAACACAGTGCTCTGATACCATCTGTAGCATACCTGCACTTAAAAATTGGCAAGGTACCTGTGTATAGTGCAAACCCCTGGATCGTTTCATTTGCACACACAGTTTAAGATGAAATATCACAACATTGTATCATGATTTCACGAATGATCCAGTACTTGATAAAATATTCATTACAACTTGCATAGCATATAGCTAGCTTGAAAGAGTAAAGCAGCGGAAATATTAATCTTCATGGAGTCCTCATCCTTAGCATGTGCCACAGGCGAAAACATGTTGGTTGCAGACTCGAAACCCTTAACGAAACTCACTCGTCGTCAGAATAATCTGCAACAAATAAAATTTTGCAACAGAGTGGGTCAGATACCATTAAAAATGGTTCTGGCAAGTGACACTATGTGGACACTTATTGGAATAACTCTATAGCCTATATGCATATTTGGCTGGTGGAGTTCAAGGCTATTTTGCATAAAAGCCAATTTTGCCTAACACTTTGTAAAACATTTTCTTCAAATTTGAGACATGGCATGAAATCCATGGTCTCATCTACCCTTGTTCACCATCAAGTTTTACTTTCGAAATTGGAATGATGAAGCCTCCGTTGAATCCTTGATCAGCTGCTCAAATTGTCCGTAACCGGGGACACGGCTAAGTACTTAGTTTTTAACTCTGCAGAGGTTGTGCACTTTCACCATTAGACCCAACAAACCCAAACTATCCTCAAGCACTCAAATTATGCTAAGGAAAAGGAGAGAGTTGAGACGAGACTTTTCAGAAGCATTTTCCCATCCCATACTGACTTGACGCGCTCCCATTCTAACCATTCTACCACCACCTGTCAAGTCGGGACGAGTCCACGCAACTTAATCCATCTAGCCAGAGCCCATATGACTAATGGCTGCACGGTAAGCAATCTTCACTTAGAGAAAACATTGGCCCCTTAATACCCTGGGTGGCAACCACAAGTGACCATCCCTTAGAGGTCACCCCTAAGAGATGACACTCAACCTTTCCATCATCTTTTCATAACCAAGTCCACCCAGGTGATAAATTACTTAGTAGAATTAAGCTTTAAAGAAAACACATTTGCATAGCATCAAATATTCTACTAAGTTATCAAAAGGTTCTAGACACAACTAGTGTAAAGGTATGGTGGGTTTGGCACACAGCAATAAATACTATCCAACACATGCACATAAGAAATACACTAAGTAATGCATATAAAATACTTAGGAAATTTATGGGGGTGTGCCACTTGCCTTGGCAATAGGGAGTGTAGTAGTAGCAGTTGCAACCACCTTCGTATCTCTCCGAAATTTCTAACACATCAAACAAACCACAAATAAACATACAATCATAAATGCAACACTTAGAAAAATATGACATGCATGGAATGCAAAATGATACACATAATTATGATGAGAGACATACAAAACAAATTAAGGAAAAGGACATAAAATAACTTAATCCCATTGGCTAAGGCAAGGTAAAGGTTGAGCAAGGAATAAACTTGATAAAACAACAACTTGAAAAGTTGTAAGGCTACTCTAAGTCTTCACAAGTTTGGTCTTCAAATAATCTTCAACTCCTTTGTAGCTTCATGTATCTTCAATGGTCTTCATTGGTCTATGTCCAGGGTGAGAGATAGAAAGTAGAAAGAAGAAAGAAGAAAGATAGAAAGAATGGAGTAGTTAGTCTTCCAAGCATCTTCAACTTCTTTGTAACTTTCTCCTTGGTGTGTTGGCTCCATTGAAAAATATTGTGGACTTGATGGTTCTGCAGACTTGATTGTTGGCAGCATCAAGGTTGGTCTTGAATGTAGATTATCCACCATGGAGTTTAAGAGAAGAAGGAAGAAAAGAGAGGGAAAAAGACTTAGAAAATGTAGCTGGTTGGTCTTCATGAACTTCCTCTTGATTTTATTCTAAGTACTCTTACTTCTTGGAGATGCTTCTGGAGTCTTGCTTTCTTGGCTAAGTCCTTCATTGTTTCCACTAATTTCTAACTTAGTGGTTTTGTGACTAGAAGAGTCATAAGAAATAACATGCATACTCAATTTTTTTTCTAAGGAGGAAAGTCATGTAAGAAGTGCAAAATATTTCTTAAGGACTAGAGATGCTTGCCATGCCATGAAATTATTCTAAGTTAATGCAAGGCAAGTAAGATGGTCCAAAAATGACTAAGGACCAAAGGTCAAACAATAAGGCCAAATAATTTCTAAGGAAAAGTAAACAAAACATAGTTGCTAAATTTTCTAAGGAAAATACTTTAGAACAATAGTTGGTAAAATTTCTAAGGACTAACATTTGTCAGAGCAATTACTTAGAATATTTTCTAAGGAAACAACTAAATTTTCAAGATGCTAAAATTTTCTAAGGACAAGATCTAGTATTAATAAGACGTTGAAAATTTCTAAGGAAAAGTGTTGTCACAATTTTGTTAAATATTTTCTAAGGCAGAAAATTACTTTGTTTGGAGAGGCATATTATTTCTAAGTACTTTTGTAACTAAAGTGATCAAAATATGACTAAGTCATTTTATTAGTCGAAAATATGAAGAAAATTAATTTTAATCAATTTTAATTATTAAAATACCACCTAAAAGCATTTAATTCATATTAATTACGAAAAACATAGAAAAATACTTTTACAAAAATAATAGAGTAATCCTACGGCCAAATATTAACTAAACAAAAATATACCAATTGGAATTATTCCAAAATCAATTTTTAAAAACAAGTTAGGTTCAAAATACTAATAAAGCCACTTTTGAAATTAAACAAAATTAATTCGGCGAAACATAAAATTAACTATGCCAAAAGTTTCTACGTGTCATAAGCTTTCCAAAAATATTTTATTTGTAAAATTTGGCCAAACCAATAAAAAGTAGTGATAGATCTAAGTTATAGGGTTTTTCTGCAAAACTGCCGGTCTTCGGTTGACTGTTGACTCTGACCGCTGACGAGGATGCTGACTGGGCGCTCACGTGGCGCTGACGAAGCTGCTGACGAGGCGTTGACTGTGCGTCGACGTGGCGGCCTCCGATTCGTCCGTACCTGTTCGGTAAGTCATCTATTCTAGACCGTACGAGATGGATCTAACGGCTCAGATTTAACATGCTAAAATAATCTAGAGGTCAGGGGCTTTCCAGAAATATTTTATTTACGAATTATGGACTTATAGATTTAAAACTATTAATAATGTTTTACATGTTTCTGTAAATAACAAGTTAGTGCACGACTAAAATATATGTTTTTATTATTCTACCGTATTCTACACGTTCATACGAATCCATAGACTACAAAAACATTTAAAACGGAGTTACGGTTGAAAAGATATGGATTTTACAAGATCTAACAATTTTCTGAAACTTAAAACGAAAATAGAAAAGATTAAAACACGTGGCAGCACCGGATTGGCCGGTACCCCTTCGTTTAAGTGATCTGTTCAGATCCGTCCGATCTGGATCTGATGGTCCAAAACGAATCTGGGAGAGGATTGTGGTGCTGTCTCACCGAAACGGACGTCGGCGGAGTGTCGAGGCGTTCCTGGTCGCTGGACCTGTCTTCCTCCTTGTCGATTATGTCTACCGGTTTCCCATCATCACACCAAAGATGATGACGCGGTCCGAAAAGTCCCTGATCTTTCAGAGTGATGAAGATGTTGCAGATTCGAGCTCCGAACCACAGAGATGTTCCCGGGCTATTCTGCGGATAATATGAAATATGATGATGTCTAGTAGATCAAGGAAGGTGCGTATAGGTAGAAAGACAAGGTTGTAGGCGTTGGTACGGACCAGGACGCTGGAGAACTTGGTCGGATCTCTCGACGACGTTCTGGCAATCTCCACGCGTTCCCGCGAGATCCTATGCATTAGATGAAATATAAAGATGTCAAATAGATGCACGGGAATTAGGAGAGTTCATAAGACAAGGTTAGAGCGGCTGGAGTGCCTCGAGGCGATGGAGATCTTGATCGGAGGTTCCGGCGGCTGCAGCGGACGTCAATCTCGTTCCCGTCAAGATTTGTGGCTAGGGTTCTAAAAAAATAGCAGCTCCGGGGTGGGGAAGGGTGCGGGGTATATAAAGAGGTAGAGTCTTGGGGCAGGGGTAGGGTTTGAGTCGGTTTTGAGAAGATTTAGTTCGTTTTCGGTTCGGTTTCATTTTATCGAACAGCTTGCGTGCATGCCACGTCCAGGAAAAAAAACAAAGGAAAAAGAGAAAGGGCTGGGCTGGTTCAGTTGTTGGGCCGGCCTGCTTCCTTCCGCGTCGCACGCGCGTGAGATGGGCTTGGTTTCGGCCCAACTCGTTCGGCCGACTGTTTTTTTTTTGTTTAAATCGTTTATCTTTTTCTTTTTACTGTTTTATTCATAGCTTTTGATTTTTAACTCGGAATTGAGTCAAACCAGTTTTGAAAGTTTTGTAAAAACGTCCTATATCTTAATAAACTATTGTGGACTAATTTTATCCGAAATAAAATATTTTTGTACAAATATTTCTGTTTTTAAAGATTTTGACAAATCATTTTAAATTCAAAACTCATTTGAAATATCCAAATAATTGTTTTCTTTCAAAACAACATTACAACTTGAAAATAGAAAAATAAGTAAATATTAAAATACATTTCCAAAACATACAATCAATTCACAACCAAAAATTAAACGGAACAATTTAACCAACAAACTCAAAATAATATATGGAGCGTAAACTTGCTCTTACATTTTTTTCAAATATGTTTTGAGTGGAAATAATATTCCAACGTTTGAAATTTTCAAATGCAACAATGCAATAAAATGATGAATGCATGAATGCTTTTTTTTAAATCATAATACTTATAGTTTTCAAAAAGTTTTAATTTTTTCTGATTTTTCAAATTTTTGAAAAACTTGGGATGTTACATACTACCACCCTTAAAAGGAATCTCGTCCCCGAGATTCGAGAAGGCTAGCAAGAGGTTGTGACTAGGATATCTAGGTGGCTACCACCCTTAAAAGGATTTTTGATGGCAGTAAAGAAAAGGAAAGAAACTAGTGATGTGAAAACTTATTCTGAACGTACCATTCACTTCTTCCACATTGATCATGCGGACGTATTCCTTACATGGATTGAAGTAGCACTTTTAGTCGGACACGACTCCGGATTTGACCCGGCTGGTGGGCTGCTTCCTTCTTTGGTTGACCTACTTTGGGTTGGCAGGTTTTGAGTCGCAGCCCACGAGGGCGTCGCTGAAGTCGTCAACAGAGAATTCACGACTTTGCCTAAATACAAAACTTGCTGCAGTGCGCGAGCCGTCGACGGAGATCCAACCATTGGAATTGTCTCAAATTTCTTGGAGGGCTTCGGGATTGTATTTTGCAGGTTTTCACCGGAGGGATCTTCAAATTGATGTCCGAGTCGACCTCGATAATTAATTTCCCGAAGTCACGCGGAGTTCCGTCAGCTTTCGATAGGGCTTCAGTGTTTGAGTCGGCCACGGAGATCTAACCGTTGGAATCCGATACGCTTTTACAGCTGCTAGGAAACTCTATTTTGCATCTTTCCACCGAAGGGATCGTCGAGATGAGTTTTGAGCCGCCGTCGGTGAGGTCCGCAACACGGACGTTGCTGCTGTCCTGCAACCCGTGCGTGAGGGGCGTTGTGGAAATTGAGCCCCGAATCCTGCGGTCGAATTTTTCCATGCTTTCTCCTCAAGCTTGAGGTAGATCTTGATGTAGATGTTCATATCGCCGAGCTTGAAACGATGCGGCAATGAAGTCGCCGAGATTGTTGAAGTCGCCTAGCTTGAAACGCCGGCGCGATCCTCCGCCCCTGGCACAGATCCTGCTTGGAACATGACGCTCTTGACCGCAGGCCCCACAGTGGGCGCCAACTGTCGTGGGATTGTCACACAGATGTCATGGAGATGACTTCGTAGAGTTGGGGATTAAGCGATCAAGCGTCTCCGAGCTAAAGATCGCAGGGCACGAGAAGACAATGTTTTTTACCCAGGTTCGGCCCCTCAATGTGAGGTAAAGACCTACGTCCTGCCTATCCTAGATTGGTATTGATATGAATATGGTGTTACAATGGAGTTGGCGACCGATGTGTCGAGTCGCCTATCTCTAGATGTATGAGATATAGGGTTTCTTAGCTTGAGGTTCTAGGTCCTTGGAGTCCACCTTATAAAGACGATGGCTCGCAAGGTTACAAGAAAACTTCTCTCCCAAGGAAAGTATGAGCCGGAGTCCTACTTGGAGACTAAGTAATGTAATTTCGTGTCTTCCAAGTTATGTATTCTCCTGCCAGATAAGTTTGCGCCAGTTAAGTCTGCGCCAGTTAAGCCGCACCAGATAAGCCGCGCCAGTTAAGCCGCACCAACAGCTTATGTCTTGATAAGTCTCCACCAGCTTATGTCATGATAAGTTCGTACGTCGGCTCATACTCAATTAGGTATTCCCCCGACATCCAGTACCAAGTAGCATCTCCAAGAGGAGCACCGTCGACACGGCGTCGCTACCGGACCAGCATGGTCCGAGGGTTTCCCCCGGCACTCGAAGTAAGGTAAGATGGGGCTACCACGACACCCTCCAACGAGGAATGGCGCCACGCAAAGGCGGCACCGCGTCGGTGTCGAACAAGCCGACTAAGATTTCTCCCGAGACCCGGTCACCGAAACATCATGACGCAACCGGAGCACTACCACCCTCTGCACCGCCCACCAGCGCGCCACCATGATCTAGCAGTCACATCGTCGTCTCTTCCTGAACACTGGCACGGGACCTGCAGGACGAAGCAGACAACATCGCTTGGACGAGGGAAGATTGCATCGCAGCCCGCGGGAGGGAACAACCTCCACCACCGAGAGGCGGTAGTCGACCGAACAGAGCAGCAGAAGCACACCAGGCCCACGCTGGCCCGGCCGGACCTAGACAGGCCCGTAAAGATTCCGCCGCCCCGCTGCAACAAGCAAGCCGCAACACCGTCGTCCCTATACCAGCGTCGTCTCCGCCGTCATCCCCAGGTAGAGTCGCGGTCGCAGCCGTGCCGGCCCACCCATGCCCAGATGGGCCCCGAAGGGCCTAGATCTGGGCCTAGTCTGGGCCCACCGGCACCACACCGCATCCGCTTCGCTCCGCCGCACACAGCCGGCGCCGCCGCACCAGCTTCACCAGGAGAAGCACCGGACCACGCCTCCCGAAGCACACCGCCCCCAGAGCGAGGCCGGGCCCCGACCCGCTCGCAGGGGCGCGGGAAAAAACAGTCCGCCGGCGCCGGCGCCGCCCGAGCCCTGCCCGGCGACCCAAGCCGGCGGCGGCGACGGGGAAGGAGGGGTGGAGGCGGAGGGTTTGGCCGGAGACGGGAGGGGCGCTCCCGTCGCCCTCGAGGGGGCGAGAGGAACGCGACGGGGGAGACGCGAGAAATTTAGCGGCACAAAAATCCCGATCCGACAACCTCGCCGCACCGGTGACACAAGATGGTCGCCCAAGCCATGGCAATCAACAGCCTGCCCCATGAAGTCGATGCCCATCATGGTTACCGAGGCCACCGCCTCGACGCACAAACATCATCCACTCGGGGCCGTTACTATATCTTTTCATAGTTTCTAGTCGAAACACCGCTAAATGACATAGCCAGCTAATTAAACTTTGCCAGGCGGGCATACCCACCCTGTCTATTTATGCGAAAAAATGGAAAAGACATTTGAAAGAACAAAAGTGCATGAAAATGGGGAAGATGTTGTTAAGTATAGTCATTTGAGCTTTCGCACAGTCAGTGAGAGCGCCTCGTAGATTCTAGCCACGAGATGGAATGCTACTTGCTCTTAAGGTAGGTTATCCAGCATATCGGCTTAATTCAATAGTTGAGGCCGCTCTGAATGGCCAAGAGCCTAATGCCCGTGCAGGCGCACAAGGCGATAGACCAACACCCGTGTCACTTGTTCTCATCCTATCCACTACAGCGCGCAACCTGGTCCAAGTAATACACTGCAAGTGGTCATAGTTAAACTAAACATGTGTCATAACTGATGGGATCGAGACCTCGAGTGCATGGAGATAACTTACTAGTGCTATCCACTTGTATGTTAATTTCATCCCTTCAGGCGTGCACGGGCCACAGCACAATAATGAAGAGATACTGATAGAGAGAAGAAATAGTCCCTCTGTTCCGTCACACAAGAACAATCTACACAAGTTACCCATTTCAGAATGTTCGTCTTAAACAGGTACCCTCAGATTAAGTTTTGTTTCATAAAAGAACAGTCTCAGGATCTTGTCATGCATCTGTTGCTTTTAGAAAAGAAGCAGTCCCAGCCTCTGCATCGAAATGATGCATACGGCCGCTTTATTTCATTTATTCAACATAAGCTGCCAACGAGCCTTATAACGAACGAATACAATCTGAATCCACCAAACAGTGAAACACCACAACTAGCACAAACGACAGAGGAAAATGGGGCCTTGTCCCCCGGCCACAGCCATCGCCGGCTCCCTTGCCAACTCAGAGATAGCGCCTTGTGCACACGCTCCAGACATCACCTCCACCATCTTCCGCCAACCCAAATTCAGCGTGTAGGTCGAAGATAAAAACTCTTGCTAGGCTTGCATTCGATGCCACCATGACATCAGGCCACGCCCCCACCCTGCGCGAGTCCACCATGTCACGACCGTCGTCAGGTCTCTGCTGCACCACGCCGCCATAACCCGTCGTCTTCGTCGTTGAAGATGAAACTCCGCTTCACCAGCAGACCCCTTCGGGCATCTCGTGTTCCAAAACGATCTCCCAAGAGGGAAGACCGAGGTGCTATCATCGTCCGATCTGGTAGTCCAGATCTAGGGTTTCTCCTGGAACTCTGTGTGGGAGGCGGGTGATTCGTGGCGACGACACCTCCAGCAAGGCAACGACACCCACGGGTGCCACAGTCGTCGGCCTGAGCCCGGCTTGCACCGGCCGACCTCCTCACCTCCAATATCCGACAGCCACCCAAAGGAGACGGCCGGGATCTGAAGATGAAGGTCACCACGCCGTCGTCGCTGATCTGCCCGGAGAAGCCGCCACCATCGCGCCGCCGCCGGGAGCAGCCGCGCCGTGACGCCGGCGGCTGCGCCATGCCCGGCTCCAGGACGCCACCCCGCGCCGAGTCCTGCGAGCTAGGGACGGGAGAAGGCCCCGCCGCCGCCGGCCGTAAGCGGATGATGGGTGGGTAACACAACGCCACTGTGATAGTGTTCTGGTTGCATGCATCTATTGCTAGAACCTTTTTTATCGACTCTCTCGAAATAGGTTTACGTCCCGCTTTATAGATAAAGTGACGAGGGGTTAACTCAGCAAATCCCATGGTTAAGGACCTAGGGTTGAGATTATGGGGGAGAGAACGTGGTAGAGCTGGTAGTTTCGTCGGCTGACAAGCAAAAGCAAGGATTTACCCAGGTTCAGGCCTCCGGAGAGTAACACCCTACTTCCTGCTTGTCTGGTATTGATCTGAGAGTATATGCGAGCCACAATGGAATCCCGGCGAGATGTCGATCTTGTTAGGGTTTTGGTGGTTCATGTGTTCCGTGTCCTAGATCGGCGGCCCTCCCAACCTTTATATAATAGGCTGGGTCTCGGGAGTTCACAACCGACTCAGATTACATGTAAGGAAAGTCTAAACCGACTATGCCTATGCCTAATCTTGGAGGATACTCCATCTTTTTGGGCCTTCTGTTATGGGCTTCATGTAGACTCTTGATAGCTTGGCCTTAGTCGATACGTGCACCAGGTACACTCATGGTAGGGTAACCGAGAGATATATCCCCGTCAGTAGCCCCAGAGTACTTGTCTGGCTCGAAGAATCGGGCATGGACTCATTCATTAGTGCACGTCATATTCTTTTGTACTTGTGTTTATAATTGGAATTCCTGTATGAATAGCACATGTTGGCTATGTCGAGTATTTCATCAACTTCGGTTTTTGCTTATGATAATCAAGAGATAATAGCTTAGTACGCCCGGTACACTCGACGGATCGGGACCGGTTAACTACACATTCGGGCAAAACCTTACTAGCTTTCAATCAGACTCGAGTCCCCGGACTCGAATTTGGAATAGACTGGTCAGACTCGACTCAGGACGCAGAGGTCTTACTGAATCGTTCTACAGTATAACTTTGAGATTGCTCAATGCGTCCGTCGGGATTTTTCATCATGTCTGCTGACACGGAAAATTTTAAGGATTAACGTTGCTGGAACGGTCCTTAGCCCAGCTCAAAAGTTCAGCGGGTCTTACCTTTGCACTATGCATGCAGAATCTGAGGTATTTGCGGCAGACGCAACACGGGAATTTATCGAGTATGATTTGTATTAAATTTTCCTTATGTGATGATTCGAGTCTTTTGTCGACTGATTCTTTGTAATTATTCTATCGGGTGCGCGACAGCGCTCCCGATGGGAGTAGCCCCCGACATTGTGCTTTATTGCTTGCAATGGATGATAATCTCAAATCTGTTTATCCCGTACATTGTCAGTCGATTTTTTTTTGATACGCTCCCGATGGGAGTACTGTGTTTCAGTCGAAGAAACTATCGACTGCCTTTATGTCTTGTGCTACCCAGTCGAAGGACTGGCCGTCGTCATAAATGTTGAATGACTCGACTGTCCTATCAGGCATGAGACTTGACTTGACGTCAGCAATGACGCATGCCTCGATTGTGATTTCTGACAAGCGATGGGGTGCTTGGTATGACTGATGGGACACGACACGCTTGTGGGCCCGTTATGCAGTGCTGACCGAGGATGGTGCCGTTTGGACTGGATTTGACCGTTTGGCGCGATTTTCACGGAGACATGATGATGGCTCCTAGATTCCCGTGCATAGTGGAAGGAGTGGCCATTGACGGTTGCTCTCCGTGCTTGCCACGTGTATGGCTGGATTCCCCGTGGAGCGCACGATCGTAGATTAACGATTGTGATTGGTTTTGACTTGTGGTAAATAGTAAGAGCGGTGCCGGCAGAATTTTTTACTTGCCATTTGCCTCCTGCGCCGCCCCTGTTCCATCTTCTTCCTCGCACACCTCCTCCATTGTTCCCGCGCCCAAGCTCTCTGCGCTCCACGAACCCATCTTTGACGATGAAGAAAGGAGCTGGTTCTAAGCGAGCTGCCGCGACTGCTGCTGCCGCGACCGACGCGGTTGCGGTGAAGGGGAAGAAAGTTGCGGCCAACGCATCTGCTTCTGTCGCCGGCCTGAAGAAAGGCGACGGGGACTGGGTGAAGTCTTCGATCAAGGAGACCCACCTCGACTAGCTCCGCGAGGATGGTCTGCTGCCTCCCGCGAATCAACTTTCTGTCCGTGCGCCATCGCCCAAGGAGGTACTCCCCGAACCTCGTGGCAATGAGCGCGTTTGTTTTGCGGAGTTTTTGCCTAGGGGGTTTGGATTCCCCATCCACGATTTTGTTCGTGGTTTGATGTATACGTACGGGGTGCAAATCCATGATTTCACCCCTAATGGCATACTACACATTGCGTGTTTTATCACGCTTTGTGAGTGCTTTCTGGGAGTTTTCCCTAGCTAGGCATTATGGAAGTCCATCTTCCTCGTCGGCCAAACAAGAGAGGCGGTCGCACCTATCCCTTGGGTGGTTGCGGGATCCAGGTGCGTAGCGACACGCGCTACTTTGCCCTGAAGCCAGTCGACTCGGCGCAAGGGTGGAGAAAAAAGTGGTTCTACGTCCGCGTCGACAAAGAAGGAGTCCCGCCATTCTCGACTGCCAGTCCTCTTGCGAGGATCAATGCCTGGGATCATCAGCTGTCGACTGAGGAACAGGCGGAGGCAGCGCCCCTTTTGTCGCAGATTGGCAAGCTGTTGGCAATGTCACAGGTGCGCACCTGATTGCCACCTTTGTGAAGATGCGAGTGTGGCCAATCCGCGCCCGAGCTCACCCCATGTGGCAGTATGAGGGTGTGCTCGACTCCAGTCGAATGAGCCAGGAGGAATTGTCAAAGAATGAGCTGGTGGCACATGTGCGATCCATTACCAGCATCAAGTCAAGCGACCCCTGCAATGTCGACTGCCCTGTCACTCCATATGGGTCGGACAAGCCTTTGCCAGAGGTTAGTACAACCATATGTATTATTTGTCATCTGGCGTTACCACTCGTTGTGTTTGCATTCTTAGCCTTTTTACTGTTATTTGTGATATGCAGGGTCATTCGACTGCGTCAACCCTTCCTCCCCTTCCAGAGAATGGCCCAACTCATGAAACGGAGGTGCAAGAGGTAGAAACGAAGGGAGGGGATGAATCGCCTCTACCTTCAGCTACCACATCTCCTATGGAATAGGTCGAAGAGGAAGAGGTAGATGAGGTGCAGACTGAGGAGCCGGCCGCGCCTGATCATGTGAGCGAGGTTCCCACTCGCAAGCGTCATCGAGTGGCCCAAGGTTTGTCCTCTTCTGTGAGCTCACCCACGAAGGAGGCGGATTTGAAGGATGATGGTGACTCAGGTTCACCACCTCCTGCCAAGGCTGCTCCCCTGACCGTGTGCCCTTTGAGCTCAGCTCCTCCTCCCCAGTCGGGTGAGGCGCTGCTTTTTGGTGGCCCAATTTTCGATGACCCCGACAGTGAGGAGGAAGAATACAGGTGTGCACCTTTGCTACCTGTATTGAGGTTTTGCTGGTTGATACTTTTGCTTACGTTGTTTTATCTCTGTCATTCGCAGTACTGAGAGTCCTTTTCGACTCCTCCAGCCGATAAGACTTCGACTTCGGAGCACCTGAACGCTTCTCCGGTTGCTCCAGAGGTTATGCAACCAGTAGCCACGGCTACTGCTATTGAAGCGGCCAAGGTTGTGAGTGCCGCGACTCTGGAGGTCGGGACTTCTGCCGCAAAGCCTGCGCCTTGGATTGACCACGTAAGTGTCTTTTGTCGAGTCCACATATCCGGGACTGGTTGTGTAGAACTTTATGCTGGTTTTATGTGCTTGCAGCCCTACTTCCTCAACCTGGTGGAATCAGGGAAAGCTTTTGTCCAGGTGGAACAGGAGAGGGATAGTCTACGTGCTGACCTGGAGCAACTCAGCCGTAAGTTTGTTTGGTTCCGTAGTGAAGTTCTTTTGTGCTACTTCACGTTGTCGTGTGTGAATTACATCTTGCCATCTACTTCATGTGATAAGAAATCGGCTGAGTCCCGGGTGAAGGAGCTAGAAGAGGCCCTTGCTGCCCAGCGCGCCGAGTCGAAGAAAGCTTTGGACGCCGCCAAGGTCTCAGCCGCCTTGCGCGAGAGAGGATATGCTGAGCGACTGGCTGGTCTCGCTCGGGATGTGAGAGGTTAGTAACTTTTCCCTTTGACACTTTGTGTGTAGCTGCTGAGTGCTATGCAATAATTTGTGTTTCTTTTTGATCTTTATTGAAGGAGTCATTGGCGCGCCAGCACTGGAGGACGTGGTCAGTGATGAATTGTCACTTGACCATGTTATAAGGGACCTTGGCGCCATGTTTGTTCACGCGAAGGACGCTCTCACTAGTAGGAAACTGCCTTTCTGTTGATCACTTTCTGTGGCGCACCAGGCTACATGCGCCACAGAAAGTCACATTCTGTGGCGCACCAGGCCACATGCGCCACAGAAATGTCACTTTCTGTGGCGCACCTAGCCATGTGCGCCATAGAATGTGACTTGCCATGTCACCTCTATCCCATGCACCCAACATGCGCCACATAAAGCCTTTTACAAGAATGTGCTCCCCCTAGGCGAGGTACCGGTGAATGTGGATGGCTTCGCCGACGTTCTGGGCCTAGGGACTTCGACTATGGCGAGCTTTGCTTGCGCCCACACTGTACGCGGCTCGGAGTCTACCCCCAAGCTCATATTAGGTCATGGGATAGAGGGTAATTTCGAGGCAGCTATGCCTGAGTTCCCTCGGAAGCCGGACGGGAAGATGGTGTCTCTGAAGCATGTTAGTGAGCCAGCCGCGCGACTGGCTAACATATTTATAGCCACTATGGAGCGCCGCGCAGCAGAGATCGCCACTCGCGAGAGTAGGGCTAGGTCGGAGTCTATGGGGTAGCCGAATCTTTATTTATGCCATGTAATGATACCTTATGATCACGCGAGTATGCGTGTGCTTTTGCTACACTTTGTATGGATGTCATCTTTTATGCCTTTTGCATTTTCACCTGAAAGGCTATGCGCTGTAACTCGCCTGAATTATGTGCTTTGTTTCTCATTTTTGACATGAGATTTTGTGTGATGCTTTGAACAGCCACGAAAACCTGCTACTTCAGTGGGTTCATCGCGATCCCGTGCTTTCATCCGATCTCGAACTCAAGCGGCTAATGACACCAAAGTAATGGGTCACATGAGAACTCGAATCGGTAAACTGGAGCAAGAATTAAAGAGTGTCCAGAGCGAGTTGGATATGCTGAGAATGAGGCCAGCTCCAGCCACCGAACGAGAGGATTATGTTCTTGGTGAGATGGACCTTGTGAAGAGGCAACTCGAGTCTGAGTACAGTCCTTACCCTGATTACAGGTCTTTTGCTTACTCTTTTGTCGTTTGACTCGATTTGTTCTTTTGCAGGTTGTCTCTGACTTCCAAGCAGAGCAAGCGCGCGTTGAAGAGCGTTTGGATAATGCTACTGACAACCCGACAACTGGTCGTCAGCATTTTTGGCTTGATAGATTTCGAGCGCGCACACTCGCTACTTTGAAGGATCAAGCTTGGCGAAGCACTCAGCTACTCGACTTGTGCAGGGCGGCCTTGATTCGCATCAACCAGACCCTTTTTCCAACAGGACCACAACCACAAGGAATCCATGCCTTGCTCGATCTCTTCCGTCATGCAGGCCCCATCCGGGAGTTGCTGACCCAGAAGCTTGTGGTTGGAGCTAACGCGGCGATGGCGTATGTGCGGAGTCGACGTCCCAACTTGGTGTTGCCGCCACCCGCCGTTAGAGCGGCTCTGTCTCAGGAAGACCTTGATGGCACTGTTTTGTCTGCGAGGACGCTGATCGAGCAGACCCACGACCATCTCTTGGGTCCTATGCTACCAATCAAGGACGAGCCTGAAGACTAGAGGTTTTTTGTGTATAAACTTGTATAGGGGGCAGCCCCCGAGTGTAAATTTGCCACTTGTATATAATATGAATTGTTTACTTTGTACTGCCGCAGACCTCGAGTCTATCGAGTGGGGTTTATGAAAATATTTCGATTGTGGCATCATGATTACACAGTCCCTGAGTGTTCGAGTGCTGCTGTGAAGTTTGCGTTCTTGTTGAAATTTATCCAACTTTGATTTGAGACATAGCTCCCGAGCATTCGAGTGTGGCACAGCCCCCGAGCGTTCGGGTGCTTGTTAGTGAGTTATGCGAACAGAGAAAGATAGGAGGAACATTGATTATATTCCACTTTTGAATGTTTAAGCTGTAGGCAGCCTCATTAAAAAACTTCCAGTCCCCACAGGTACCCTGGTAAGGAAAAGAGCGTGTCGGAAACCTGCAGCCATCCGACATATCGCCTATTACATTGTATGACTGAGCAGCCTAAGCATAGAAACGGCGCAGGTGCGCAATGTTCCAAGGATTATTCGAAAGTTCGCCTGTCTTCCCGTTCTTCATTCTGTACGCGCCACCGTCGATGACCTCGGTAACGATGAAGGGTCCCTCCCATGGGAGGCAAGCTTGTGCACCTTCTTCTGCTTCAACCGCAACACCAGGTCGCCAACCATGAAGGACCTGGTGCACAGTCGACGGCTATGGTAGTTGCGGAGATCCTGCTGATAGACAGCTGTGCGAGCCAGGGCCGTGTCGCGTGCTTCTTCGAGCAATTCGACTGCACCTTTGAGTGCTTCGTCTGCGTCGTCTTCGTTGTATGCTGCCACCCTTGGTGCATCGAACTTTACATCGGATGGCAGGATTGCCTCTGCGCCGTAGACCAAAAAAATGGCGTGAATTGTGTTAATGCGTTAGGAGTTGTGCGCAAGCTCCATAGTACCGATGGAAGTTCTTCAACCCAGGCACCCGCGGCCCTTTTGAGTAGCACCAGGAGGCGTTTCTTGATTCCGCTGCACATGAGTCCATTGGCTTTTTCAACTTGGTCATTGGACTACGGGTGCACCACAGATGCATAATTGAGCGTAATGCTTTGCTCTTTGCAGAAGGAACGAAATTCTTCAGCCGTGAAGTTTGTGCCGTTATCAGTTATGATGCTGCTTGGGACCCTGAGGCGGTAGATGATGGTCTTCTTGAAGTTAACTGCCGTAGTAGCAGTCGAATTTGTGATGGGGACTGCTTCGATCCACTTTGTAAACTTTTCGACTGCCACCAGGAGATGAGCATGTCCTCCGTGCGAAGATTTTTTGAGTGGCCCAACCATGTCGAGCCCCCATTGGGCGAAAGGCCAGGCCAATGGTATTGTCTTCAACGCTAATGCAGGCGCGTGCGGCTTTGTGGCGAATTTTTGACAGCCGATGCACCTTTTGACTATGTCCTCCGTGTCCTTTAGTGCTGTGGTCCAGTAAAAACCTGCTCAAAAGGCTTTGGCTACGAGTGATCGGCTGCTGGCGTGATATCCGCAGGTACCTGCATGAATATCACGAAGGATGGCCTGGCCATCTTCGAATGTGATGCATCATTGGAACATACCTGATATGCTTCGCTTGTACAACTCACCATTGATGACGGTGTATGCTTTAGATCGTCGAGTGACACGCCGTGAGTCGGTTATGTCGTCAGGTAGCTCGTTGCGGAGTATGTACGCCAGAAAAGGTTGAGTCCAAGTTGGCTCAATGAGGAGTACCTCGACTGGCGGGTCCTTTGTGCTGGGTGTTTTGCTCTTGGCTGGTGCGGTCGATGTAGGAGGTGCTCGTTTTTCCTTGATTGATCTGTGCTCAATGCGCTCGAGGAAGACACCAGGTGGAACTTGTGCCTTGGTCGAGCCTAGGTTGGCTAGCATGTCTGCTTCCTCATTGCTTTCTCTTCCTATGTGCCGCAACTCGCAGCCTTCGAAGCTGCCCTCCATTATGTTGTACAGGTCGCGGTAGGCGATCATGTTGTCTGCAATGGCATCACAGGATTTCATTGTTTGCTGCACCACCAGATTCAAGTCACCGTAGATCATTAGTCGAGTGCACCCGAGAGCTTTGGCCATCCGCATGCCATGGATCAAGGCGTTGTACTCGGCCTCGTTGTTTGATGGTAACTCGAATCCCATTTGCAGGACGTAGCGAAGCTTGTCTCCTTTTGGAGATATAAGGATGACACCTGCGCCTGCGCCTTCGTTTTTCTTGGACCCATCGAAGTACATGGTCCATGAGTTGGACACGTCTAGTGCCCCAGGCAACTGAGCTTCGATCCACTCGGTTGTGAAGTCGGGTAAGACTTGTGCTTTGATGGCCTTCGGGTGATCGTACCTGATGTCCCTTGGTCCCAGCTCGATGAGCCATTTGGCGACTCTCCCAGTTGCGTTGGGGTTTGTGAGAATATCCCGATCGCTGAGTTACTGATTACAGTGATCGGGTGTTCTGCGAAGTAGTGCGTCAGCTTCCTTGATGACATGAACACGGCGTAGGCCAGCTTTTGATAGTGCGGGTACCGCTGTTTGGATATGGAGAGGATCTCACTCAAGTAGTAGACTAGGCGTTGTATACTTTGGGCGTGTCCCTCCTCCATGCGTTCGACCACCAGTACGGTACTCACCACCCTGTTGGTAGCTGAGACGTATAGGTATAGCGGTTCCCGTTCCTTGGGTGCGACGAGGACTGGAGGGCTTGTCAGGACTCGATTGAGTTCCGTGAAGGCTGCTTCGGCTTCTGGCGTCCACTCGAACTTGTCTTCTTTTTCATCTGTTGATAGAACGGGAGTGCTTTTTCCCCTAGTTTGTTGATGAAGCGGCTGAGTGCCGCCACTCGACCTGCTAATTTTTGTACGTCATGAAGCTTTGAAGGCCTTTGCATTGTCAAGATGGCTTGATGTGGAAGTGTTTGAGGTTGGCGAACGTCTCCCGCAGGTCGTCGAGTAGTGTGTTTTCTTCCCTTGTTGTGATAGCAATGTCATCCACATATACTTGGACGTTTCGTCCGATCTGCTTTTTGAGGCAATCTTGCATCATGCGCTGGTATGTCGCACCCGTGTTTTTGAGCCCAAAGGGCATGGTTGTGTAGCAGTAGACCCCGAGTGGGGTTATGAACGCCGTTTTCTCTTCGTCTTCTTCCTTCATCATTATCTGGTGGTAACCTAAGTAAGCGTCCAGGAAGGACAGGCGTGCGCACCCAGCGGTGGAGTCGACGATCTAGTCGATTTGAGGTAGCGGGAAGTGATCCTTTGGACAGCTTTTGTTGAGGGCTGTGAAGTCCACGCACATCCGAAGGATATCTGTATGCTTCTTTTCTACAAGTATAGGGTTAGCCACCCATTGTGATTTCTTGATTTCTCGGATGAATCCTGCCGCGAGTATTCTATCAACTTCAGACTCGATGGCGGCTCTTTTTGGGCCGGAGACGTGGTGCATTGTTTGTTTTACTGGCTTGGCATCTGGAAATAGTTGGAGATAGTGCTCGGCGAATTCCCTGGGGATACCTGGCATGTCGGCTGGACACCACGCAAATATCTCCCGGTTCTCACGGAGAAATTCGACGAGCGCGCTTTCCTATACGATAGGCAGACTCGATGATACATTGACTGTCTTGGACGGATCGGTCGGGTGCACTTGATGTGACCTTGTGTCATTTGTTGCATTGAACGCTCTGTCGACTTCCAATTTTTTGTGTTCCGGCATGAGTGTGCGGTCGATGGAAATCGACAGATCGGCGAGTGCTTCTTCCATACCGAACGTCTCAGAGATTTTGCTGAACTCACGGTCGCAAGAATCAAACCTTTGAAAGTTTCCATTGACAGTGATGACTCCTTTTGGCCCTGGAATCTTCAGTTTGAGGTAGGCATAATGTGGGACTGCGTGAATCGAGCGAATGTTGGGCGTCCAAGTATGGCGTGGTATTATGACTTCGAGTCGACGACCTCGAACTCAATCGATTCCGTCCTGAAGTGATTTGGGTCCCCAAACGTGACGTCGAGTTGTATTGTGCCTTCTGGACTGACTGCTTTGCCTGGGATGATACCGTGGAAGGTATTTGTGGACTTTGGTAAGTTTTCGACTGACCTGTTCATTTTGCGAAGTGTGTCTGCAAAGATGATGTTGATGCCGCTGCCTCCATCCATGAAGACCCTGGTCATGGCGTAGTCTCCAATTTGTGCGTTGAGTACCAGAGCTGCATGCCCTGGTCGAACTACAGCTGGGGGGTGGTCCGCCCGGCTGAAGTTTATGGCAGTTTCGGATCCCCTTCAAAAATTCAGGAACAGCGGGAGGTGCCATGGCAGCCATGTTCACCTGTCGAGTGTGTAGTTTTTGCTGCCTATTGGAGGGGCGACCCTTCTGTATCATGTACATCTGCCCCTGAGGCTGAGGGTACCGATCCTCCTCCCGAGGTATGGGGTGTATGGCGCCCGCAACCTGTCCGCCTGCGGCAGGCTGTGGCGGTGGTGGAGGTGCCATCAGGGCAGGTATGGTGTTTGGCTGAGGTGCAGTTGCGGCGGGTGCCTTTCTGAGATTCATGTATTCAGACGCCAATTTGTCGAATTCTCTACAGTTCTTCAACGAGTGATTGGAGCGCAATTTTCCGTCCTCCCTTTGTACAGGTGGAATCTGCAATAGTCATCCATCTTGTCATCGAATGAGCGCTCGTTTTGTGCATCAGAACGCGGCTTTCACCACTCTTGCTTCTTGTAGCTGCTACTTCGTTGCTCGCGATCTCGACTATCTCGGTGATCATCTGTCCTCCGGTCGCTTCTGTCTTGGTCGTCACGTGGTTGTGTGAACCCAGCCGCCATGAACTCAGATCTGTCGTCGTCGTAATGACGTTTGGAACGCTTGCGCCTCCGATCGTCCCTGTATGTGTCCCTGCGGCTGCGACTGCCGCTGTCATGGTTGTCATGTGGTGAGGAGGCGCGGGTTGCTCACACCGAGTCTTCTCCGTCTGCCCACTCAGTCGCGATTTTTATGAGGTTAGCCAGGGAGGTTGGCTTTTCTCGACCGAGAGCTTCTTTGAAATCTCGCTTGGCAAGACCCATGATGAAGGCGTCCATGGCCCTATCTTTCGATATTACACCAACTGAGTTGCGTATGGTGGTCCATCGCCGTATGTATGATCTCTATGTTTCGTCTGATTGCTGAGTGCAAGCCCTCAGTTCTTCGAATGTTTTCGGTCGCTTGCACAGAGGTTCGAAGTTTTTGATGAAGTCTCTGCGGAAGTGATCCCACGAGTCGTATGTTGATGGAGGTAGCGGCTTGAGCCAGTCGCGAGCTGTACCTTCGAGCATGAGTCGTATGTATTGCATCCCCGTAGTGTTCATGCCTCGTTGGCATGAGACGGCGAGTATGTAGTCTTCTACCCATCCTGAAGGTTCCTGTCGACCTGTGTACTTGGGTTGCTCAGATGTTAGCTTGAACCCTTTGGGCATCCTTGTCTCGCGGACGCGGCGAGTGAAACACAAGGCTCCGCATGGCTCGGGCTCCCAGTCAGAATAGACCTGTGTCGGCGTGTGCCTTTCCTTGTTTCCTCCGAGTGGCGACTGCGACCGCTACGATTGTGTGCTGCTTGTCGTGAGCTGACTATGTTGCGATCTCGACTCCCTCCTGCAGTTTTTGCATCCGGACGTATGGCCTGCACCGCTAGGGCTAGTGATTTGAGCTGTTGGCGATGCAGGGTTGCGTTGGGATTATCTGCCGGAGGCTGTGTTGCTTTGAGGTAAGCACCCACAGAGAAAAGAGCACCCGCAGCTGTTTTGGCTACCGGGATCCCTTCGTCGTCGTGTATCATGAATGTCAAGCCTAGGTTGCGAGTAATTGCCGCTCTCTCATCCTCCGGGAGGCGCGCCAGCCTCGATCCGCCTCTTGGGCTCGCTCGCCCTGTGGAGCTAAGTGATAGTTGTCTTCTTCGTACGCTCGAGATGCTGGCTTGCCTTTTGCGCTCATCGAGTGCTGCTTTGATATTTGCAGTCGAAGTGATTCCTGCCAGTTGAAGTACTGGAAGGTCAACATCTCTTCCGGAGTTGCGTCTGCTGGCATCATTGTGCACTCTTTAATTACTTTGTCAGCTTTTGCTGCCATCTCAGCAGTAATTGTCAGAGTTGTGACCCCATCCGGCATGGTTACCGTGCATGGGAATTCTGTAGGCTTGCGAGAGGCTGCGGCTTCAGATGATTCTCCGTTGATGGCAATGTAAACCTGGTGGGGGATGACCCGCGGGTACGTGTATGTGCTGCCAAATCCTGTCATGGACTCGACGTCTTCATCAAGGCTCATGTCGGAGTCGATATGCCCGTTGAGTGGTCCGTCTGGACGGATCTCGTTGTCGAGGCGTTCATCGTCTATGCTCATCTCGACATCAGCGAAACCGTTGTGAAACTCGGAGTCGAGTTTGTTGTTGGTGCAGATCTCAGAGTCGACATTGCTGTTGTTATGAAGTTCAAAGTCGTTGAGGGAGATCCCGCGGTCGAAGGTGTCGTCGAGTGGAAAATCAAACTCAAGTTCGTTTTTGCGGTACGCTGATTCAGCTTCCTCACCTTGGAGTTCTTTTGCCCAGTACTCGTTGATCTCTCGAGTCGACATGGTTGTTGCAGATGAGCAGGCTTCGAGGATCGATGATGTGGCGGACGCAGTCGATGGAGCCTCGTGTCGGCGTGTGCCTTTCCTTGTTTCCTCCGAGTGGCGACTGCGACCGCTACGATTGTGTGCTGCTTGTCGCGAGCTGACTATGTTGCGATCTCGACTCCCTCCTGCAGTTTTTGCATCCGGACGTATGGCCTGCACCGCTAGGGCTAGTGATTTGAGCTGTTGGCAATGCAGGGTTGCGTTGGGATTATCTGCCGGAGGCTGTGTTGCTTTGAGGTAAGCACCCACAGAGAAAAGAGCACCCGCAGCTGTTTTGGCTACCGGGATCCCTTCGTCGTCGTGTATCATGAATGTCAAGCCTAGGTTGCGAGTAATTGCCGCTCTCTCATCCTCCGGGAGGCGCGCCAGCCTCGATCCGCCTCTTGGGCTCGCTCGCCCTGTGGAGCTAAGTGATAGTTGTCTTCTTCGTATGCTCGAGATGCTGGCTTGCCTTTTGCGCTCATCGAGTGCTGCTTTGATATTTTGCAGTCGAAGTGATTCCTGCCAGTTGAAGTACTGGAAGGTCAACATCTCTTCCGGAGTTGCGTCTGCTGGCATCATTGTGCACTCTTTAATTACTTTGTCAGCTTTTGCTGCCATCTCAGCAGTAATTGTCAGAGTTGTGACCCCATCCGGCATGGTTACCGTGCATGGGAATTCTGTAGGCTTGCGAGAGGCTGCGGCTTCAGATGATTCTCCGTTGATGGCAATGTAAACCTGGTGGGGGATGACCCGCGGGTACGTGTATGTGCTGCCAAATCCTGTCATGGACTCGACGTCTTCATCAAGGCTCATGTCGGAGTCGATATGCCCGTTGAGTGGTCCGTCTGGACGGATCTCGTTGTCGAGGCGTTCATCGTCTATGCTCATCTCGACATCAGCGAAACCGTTGTGAAACTCGGAGTCGAGTTTGTTGTTGGTGCAGATCTCAGAGTCGACATTGCTGTTGTTATGAAGTTCAAAGTCGTTGAGGGAGATCCCGCGGTCGAAGGTGTCGTCGAGTGGAAAATCAAACTCAAGTTCGTTTTTGCGGTACGCTGATTCAGCTTCCTCACCTTGGAGTTCTTTTGCCCAGTACTCGTTGATCTCTCGAGTCGACATGGTTGTTGCAGATGAGCAGGCTTCGAGATCGATGATGTGGCGGACGCAGTCGATGGAGCCTCGTGTCGGCGTGTGCCTTTCCTTGTTTCCTCCGAGTGGCGACTGCGACCGCTACGATTGTGTGCTGCTTGTCGCGAGCTGACTATGTTGCGATCTCGACTCCCTCCTGCAGTTTTTGCATCCGGACGTATGGCCTGCACCGCTAGGGCTAGTGATTTGAGCTGTTGGCAATGCAGGGTTGCGTTGGGATTATCTGCCGGAGGCTGTGTTGCTTTGAGGTAAGCACCCACAGAGAAAAGAGCACCCGCAGCTGTTTTGGCTACCGGGATCCCTTCGTCGTCGTGTATCATGAATGTCAAGCCTAGGTTGCGAGTAATTGCCGCTCTCTCATCCTCCGGGAGGCGCGCCAGCCTCGATCCGCCTCTTGGGCTCGCCCGCCCTGTGGAGCTAAGTGATAGTTGTCTTCTTCGTACGCTCGAGATGCTGGCTTGCCTTTTGCGCTCATCGAGTGCTGCTTTGATATTTTGCAGTCGAAGTGATTCCTGCCAGTTGAAGTACTGGAAGGTCAACATCTCTTCCGGAGTTGCGTCTGCTGGCATCATTGTGCACTCTTTAATTACTTTGTCAGCTTTTGCTGCCATCTCAGCAGTAATTGTCAGAGTTGTGACCCCATCCGGCATGGTTACGGTGCATGGGAATTCTGTAGGCTTGCGGGAGGCTGCGGCTTCAGATGATTCTCCGTTGATGGCAATGTAAACCTGGTGGGGATGACCCGCGGGTACGTGTATGTGCTGCCAAATCCTGTCATGGACTCGACGTCTTCATCAAGGCTCATGTCGGAGTCGATATGCCCGTTGAGTGGTCCGTCTGGACGGATCTCGTTGTTGAGGCGTTCATCGTCTATGCTCATCTCAACATCAGCGAAACCGTTGTGAAACTCGGAGTCGAGTTTGTTGTTGGTGCAGATCTCAGAGTCGACATTGCTGTTGTTATGAAGTTCAAAGTCGTCGAGGGAGATCCCGCGGTCGAAGGTGTCGTCGAGTGGAAAATCGAACTCAAGTTCGTTTTTGCGGTACGCTGATTCAGCTTCCTCACCTTGGAGTTCTTTTGCCCAGTACTCGTTGATCTCTCGAGTCGACATGGTTGTTGCAAATGAGCAGGCTTCGAGGATCGATGATGTGGCGGACGCAGTCGATGGAGCCTCGGGTGCGGCAGTCGCGAGTTGTTGTGGATCTGTCAAGTCCTGCATACCAAACTTGTTTACGAAAAAATTGAATGCTCCAACAGTTAAATCCAAACCTGATTCGAGACCGGCTAATGTCTCTCGGGCTTCCGTCGAGTGCGGAACAAATGCGCCTTTTGTTGGTGAAGTTGGCAGGCTGCCAATTTTTGAGCGAGTCGGCGAGTTGCCGTATGTCGACTGAGTCGGCGAGTTTTGGTTTGTCGATGCAGTCGGTGAGTTACCGTTCATATATGCGATCGGCAAGTCGCCGTTTTCTGATGGAACCGGCGAAACCGCGAGTTCAGCACTATTCTTTCACATAGACGGCGCCAATTGACGAGGGGTGAACTCATCAAATCCCATGGTTAAGGACCTAGGGTTGAGATTATGGGGAGAGAACGTGGTAGAGCTGGTAGTTTCGTCGGCTGACAAGCAAAAGCAAGGATTTACCCAGGTTCAGGCCTCCGGAGAGTAACACCCTACTTCCTGCTTGTCTGGTATTGATCTGAGAGTATATGCGAGCTACAATGGAGTCCCGGCGAGATGTCGATCTCGCTAGGGTTTTGGTGGTTCTAGTGCTCCGTGTCCTGGATCGGCGGCCCTCCCAGCCGTTATATAATAGGCTGGGTCTCGGTAGTTCATAACCGACTCAGATTACATGTAAGGAAAGTCTAAACCGACTATGCCTATGCCTAATCTTGGAGGATACTCCATCTTCTTGGACCTTCTGTTATGGGCTTCATGTAGCCTCTTGATAGCTTGGCCTTAGTCGATTCGTGCACAAGGTACCCTCATGGTAGGGTACCCGAGAGGTATATCCCCGTCATAAAGCAACAACCATACAACTTCAGCTACAACTCGACACCACACTACACCACACCACACCACACCACATGCACCCAAGGCAAGATACGAAGGTGCTAAAGAACAGCCCCGCCACCCCAAAAGGAGGCGATGCCTCGCCCAACGAACGATGAATTCCAAGACGGCGCCTTCAAGAAGGAAGCGACACTAGTCTGCCGCCACCGCCCGATCCAAAAGATCAAGGTTTTCACCAGAGTATCTTGGAGGATAGAGGGTAACCACGACGACGTCTGCATGAAGGAAGCGACGTCCACGGACGCCGCCGACGTCGGCCTAGTCAAACCAGACAAGGTCTTCACCCGGCAAATACACTCCACATCCAAGTCACCAAACACCGAACATCAGCGACCACTGTCAGAGACTAGTCCCAGGAACTAGGGGTGTCTCTCAGATGCCAGGAATCGAGTAAGGGGCTGAACACAACGTCAAACAAATCCTCAACAACCTCGGCGACGGTGCTCGTCGAGCTTGGTGAGGAACATCACGACAGATAATGAACACGAGCCGCTACCCAGGTTCAGGCCCACCGCGAGGTGTAAAGACCCTACGTCCTGCTAAGTTGTATTGCACTGCTTGTAGAGGTTCACAGTACAATGTGCTTGCCGAGGGCACATTTATGGCTATGGTGGACTATGGTGGAAGGAGCTTCGTCTTCTACCTTGCGACGTAGCTGATTGAGTGTGGAATGAGCTGAATGGATGTCGGATCCCCTCCTTGGTCGTACGTTACCTCCTTTTTATACTGCCTTGGTCGTCTTCCTCCAAAACACCAGGCGGGAAGGGATACCACATGGTGGCAAAGGTAGAGCGCAGCGCATGGCACCGGAGTTGTCCATGGACGCGGTCCATGGCAGAGAGCAACGTCTCCTTGGCAGAAAAAGCCACCGTCCATCCAGGATGATGGGCTGGCGCCACAGAGGTCAGTGACGTCGACTTGGAGCGTAGCGGCGACCGGTCCCCTTATCACCAAAATGGCAATCCTTGGAGTCCGCTTTGTTTGCCACAGCTTTGTTGACTGCTTTATACACGAGAACGGCAACTGCAACGTCGTCGTCATCGCGCGCAGACGCGCGCGTCACTCTGCGGTGAGCGCAGAGGCCATGTGCGCTCTGCGGCGGGTGCAGAGCTTGATTCCACTCGAAGGAACCCCGTGAGGGCTGGCTACCTCGCCGAGGTTTTGAAGTACTTGGCGCCTCGCGTGGCGCAGACGTGCGCTAGGACTTAGCGATATTCCGGATAGGAAAAGCCCTCCCGAGGAAAAAGGCCCTCGCGAGGGAAAAGTCACTCGCGAGGCTCGCCAGGTCCTTAGCAAAATTTTCCACAGAGCATCGAGGGCTGTGGCCGACAATACGCCTGGGCCTGCGATGGGCGCGCTGGAGTCTCGTGGACGCAGGCGAAGCGTCGTGGGCCCAAAGAAGCCTGCCTGGCCCTAGACACGTGGAGAGTTGCAGGCCCACGATGCCACGATCTCCTTTGTAGTAACGGGCGTAGTGGTGGGACCGACCACGTCCTGGTAACGGTTCGATGAGCCGATAAAATTCGGAGAGCCCGATGCTGGTGGCCGTTGCTCCATTCATGCCCTTTCGCCTCCTTCTTCCCAGTGCACAAAATCTCCAAACTCCTCCTCCGCAATCCTGCTGCAATGGCGCCCAAGAAGGCCGCTGGCTCCTGGAAGGGCAAGGCGGTGATGCAGCAGGACGGCAACCTCACGCCGGCTCTGATCGGGTTCCGCATCGGCACGGAGGCACAGCTGGATAAGGTACGCCTCATGGAGGCCTCTGCGAGCAACGAGCACGGCGCCACGGTGCTCAAGCTGGTGAACAATCCCTGCGGCAGCCTCTACCCCATCTTCCTGCACACCCTCTTCACTGGGCTCGTGCCTCCCTTCTTCGACTACTTCTTGGCGGTTCTGGAGCGCTACCAGATCCAAATTCTTCACCTCCACCCCAACTCCATTCTCATCCTCTCCATCTTCGCCTACCTCTGCGAGGCGTACATCGGCATTTCGCCTTCGGTTGACCTCTTCCGCAGCTTCTACGCGCTCCAGTTCACGGCGAACAACGAGCGGTCGGGTTGCGTCTCCTTTCGCATCTCTGATGGCATGGCCGGAGTTTACATTCCCATTGCGTGGGCCGGCGAGACTCCCATGACCAGTGCGACGAAGAAGGTGGATGACTTCCGGAAGCGGTGGTTCGTCGTAGACGTTGGGAGCCGGAGTCCCTTCTTCGAGATGCCTGAGGCGCCCCTGACGAAGAGGGCAAGCTGGTCTTCCAAAACACTTACGGGCTCAAAGCTTGGCCCCGTGGTGAAGCGCATGTCGGATCTTCGCGAGGCTGGCCTCACCGGGCAGATGGTGGCCAGGGACTTCGTGAGGCGTCGCATTGCTCCGCTCCAGAAGCATGCGGACCCGATGTGGTTGTACACAAACCAGAGGGACAAGATGCGCCTGAGCGCTACCCTTTTCTCGCCGGAGGAAGTGGACAGCATCATGGAGGTTCTCTTCACCTCTCCATCCATTTCCAAGCCTGCCAACAACGCCGCGCCGCTCCACAGGTTTGAGCTTGGACCTCGTGTTACATTTGTGGAGACGATGCCTGAGTTCGACCAATGGGGCCAGCTGTCCAAGGGGCAAGTTTTGCCCCGCGAAGACCCGGAGTCGGCGACGCAGGCGGCGCCAGCCGATGGCGACGAGGAGGAGATGAAGACGCCTGCGGAGTCTGGCGCAAGTGCAACCAGCGCCTCGGGAGGTCCCAACTCCTCGGCGGGGAGCTCGGGCTCCTCGACGGACGTGCCGCCTGAAGCTGAGATCCACGAGATCTCCTCGGGCAGCGGCGACCAGTACTTGGTTGTCCCCTCGCGGCACGTCGAGGGGAAGAAGGAGAGCGACGATGAGGAGACCTCGTCTGGCCACGGCGAGCCCCGCTCCAAGGCGATTCACGATAGGAACGCCGGAGCTCGGGAGGAGGCGGAGGCCAGCGCCAAGGTGGGCCAAGACAAGCCTTCCGAGGCTCAGAAGAGCGCAGAGCCCAGCGATCCACCTGTGCGGCGGACGACAAAAAGGTGGATCGACACCGCCGCGTAAGTCTTGTACTTATTTTCTTTTGGATGTGTTCTTGATTGACCCTCTCGAGGGATTCCTGAACGTTTTCTTCTCCAGGCGTCCCGCGGAGCCAAAGCGGTGGAGGCTCCGGAAGGTTGGAGAGGGCTCCAGCACTGCAGCGGCGTCTGCAGCGCCTACATCTGAAGCGGTGCCTCACGAGGCTACCGCTCCTCCTCCTAAGACAGAGGCTCCACCTCCCGGGGCGGAGGAACACCGCGAGGAGGAAGAGGCTGAGGCGACGATGTCGCCTGCTACGTGGCCCGCGCTTCTCCTGCGCAGGAGGAGAAAACGGCGGAGGAGGATGCGGTGAAGACCGCGACGTCGGCGGAGGAGGATGCGGCAAAGACCGCGGTGCCGGCGGAGGAGCGCGATGACATTGAGATGGAGGAGGCCTCCGCGCCGCCACCTCCACCAAACGCAAGCCCTGAAATGCAGGTGGTGGACACCGAGGCTGCTGCGGGGGCGGCCTCGGCAGAGAAGGCCGATGCTACCCCTGGAGGGGAGAAAGGCATGCCCCAGGGGCGGAAAGACGCCGGGGCTGATGGCGAGGGCGTTCTGAGTCCCCAGATGGCCCCCGGCGCGAATGAAGAGGGAGGCTCTCACCAGAGCCCCCAGGCGCGCCTCGAGGCCACTCCGAGCCCAAGGCGCGACATTTTGGAGTCCTCAGCAGGCACCGGTGCCTGTGGGCCTCCTGGCGACGCATGGGCCTTGGTCCTGCGGGGTCGGCGTCCAATTGCGGCTCGCCGAGACACTGTCTTTCGCTCGTTGAGGGAGGTGCTCAACGGGCTCGAGGCCCAGCTCGCCAAGGAAGACCCTGCCAAGGCGGAGGAAGACGCCGAGCTTGCCTTCAGGAGACCGTGGAGCGTTGCCGCCGGGGGGACGAGGTGGCCCAGGCGCGGCGTGAGGAGGCGCAGCGCTTCCCTGAGGAGACCCGCGCTAGCGTGGTCGGCGAGGTTGTAGACACCCTCGCGGACTTGAGTGCTTAACGCGAGGCTCTCGAGGCGGAGACTGAGGCCAAGCACCAGGAGCTTGCGGCGCGCGAGGCAGCAGTCACCACCAAGCATCAAGAGCTTATGGACCATGAGGCAAAGATTATCGCGGAGTCAGAGACTGTGCGGCAAAACTTGGAGAAGTTCCACGAGGACCTGCACGCTCGCGAAGGGCTGATTGCGAAGCGCGGGGAAGACCTCGACTTCCGCGATACCGAGCTGCGCAAGCGCGAGGAGCAGGTCGAGCAACTTGAGAAAGACCAAGCTGCGCAGCGGGAGAGCCTGGAATCCTGCGTGGGCAAGGTGGCCCAGGACGAGGAGTTCTACAAGAAGCGCCTCCTGCAGACCAACGAGAACCTCCGCAAGAAGGAGGAGAAGATGAAGGAGGAATCCGCAACTAAGGAGAAGCTCTTCCGCGACAACTGCTCCAAGGAGTTCGCGAGGAAAGCCAAGGTGCAGGAGGAGCGCTTCACGAAGAAGCGCGACAAGCTCAATGCTCACATCAGGGAGCTCGAGCGGGAGAAGAGGCGGTTTGACTCCCGTCTTCAGGCTGCCAAGGACGCCCAGGCCAGCGTGGAGCAGGATCTTGCTTCCCTGACGCAGGACATAAACGAAATGCAGCAGCAGGTGGCGCCCATGGTAGAGCTCGTCGAGGAAGCCTGACACAGCGCGCAGGCATCGCGGGTCTTGTCGCGCCAGCGGGAGCGTATGTTCCGCTCCCTGGTGGCCCACGCTCTCTGTCGAGGGGAACGCTGATGTCGCCATGTACGCGGCTTCTTCGAGCAGCTTCTCACCAGGCTTGAGGAGGTCGTGATGAACCTTGACGACCTGGTCGACACTGAGAGCCGCGTGCTTCTTGGTGTCGTGGTTGGTCGTGTCTTTGCCAACCTTGCGCATCTCCAGCCCGGCTTCGACTTCACGACTGTGACGGAGCCTCTGGAGCAGAGGCTCGCCACGAAGCTGGATGGCTCGGTGTGGGAGGACGTGGAGAAGTTCGTCCAACACATCCAGAGGGTTGAGGTCGAGGAGGACCCGATCCAGGAAGGCGACGGCGAGGATGGCGCCTGGGAGGATGATGACGAAGCTGTCGACGGTGAAGACAGCGACAGCCCTGCTGCCTGAATTGCTCCTGTGGAGAGATGTGCCTGGAGCACCATTTTATCTTAGGATTTGCTATTTCCCTTTTGTAATGGCTTGTAAGATACTTTTAATATGTGCAAGTGTGAGCGCCCCTCGGGAGGCCTTTTATCTTTTTCCTCAGTGTTTTTCGCTCTACGTTGTTAGGACCCTGCTTCAGCGCAATAGCACCGCCGCTTCGGTATGCCGGAGTCAGGGCTCGACAAAGGGGGGGTGCGTAAGGCTTAGAGAGGTAAGAGCTCTCGAGGCACGATGCTCGGGAGCTCCCCTTTGACGTGCAAGCAGCCCATGAGGCGTAAGAGAGAAAAGAGAGGCTCGAGGGGCGACAAAACCAGCGAGAGAGAAAACTCATGAGGCGTAAGTTCTGGACTTAGCTTTGCGAGACGTTTGTCTCGTAGAGGGTGTTGTGTTCCCTGGTGAGGCGTTTTCCCTCTCGAGGTTGCCTGAGGCTGGTTTGGAGTTCCAGCCTTGTAGGGCGTCTTGTTCCCTGCGTTGGACAAAGAGGCATACCCACAAGCAATGCACGGTTGTACAACTCATGCGCGCTCATAGGTTTCCTCATGTGTATCTCACGAGGAGAGTAAGCACCAAGGTCCTTGGTGAGGTGACGTGCATGGGAGCAGGCCCATGAGTCAGAGCTCTTTGGTGAGATAACGGTCGTGGGCGGAGAACCACGAGTTAGAGCTCGGATCCTTTGGGTTTTGCGATGCTGCTGGGATGCTCCCGAGGCACAGACACCGTGCTCAGCCCCCGCTCGCGAGGTGCGCATGGGGAAAAATGTGAGCGCGAATGAACGTAAGAAAAACAACTCACCAAGCAATATTACATAACGGCGCTGAGGCGCAAAGGTTCATGGTGAACCGAAATTGTTCATTACACTTGGCGTGGCCAAGATAAAGTCCGCCATGTCTGGGCATGGGGTTCCACACGGAGTGGCTGAGGCTACGCGTTGTAGAGAGCTCAGTGGAGATGGCCCTCGTGGAGGGAAAAGCTTTTGTGAAGCTGGGAGGTGAAGATGCATGCTTCCCTCTTGAGACAAAAAATGCCTGCCGCGACGTGATCACGGGTAGAACTTGCGTAGATGCTCGATGTTCCACGGGTTTTTGACCGGGTGCCGTCTTCCGTCTCGAGCCGTACCGCGCCGGGCCTGGCGATGTGCGCACCCTGTAGGGGCCTTCCCACATGGGCGAGAGCTTGTGGAGGCCTTCTCTGGAGAGTATCCTCCTCAGGACGAGATCGCCTGTCTCGAGGGTGCGGGGCGTATGTGGCGGCTGTGGTAGCGGCGCAGATCTTGTTGGTACTTTGCTGCCCGGAGGGCAGCACGGCGACGTAGTCCATCGAGCAGCAGGTCGTCGTTGTGGAGTTCTTCTTGGTCGTCCTCGTTGAAAGCAAGGATCCGTGGGGACCCATGCTTGATCTCGGTGGGGAGGACTGCTTCAGCGCCATAGACGAGGGCGAACGGCGTTTCTCCAGTGGGCTTCGTGTGGTGGTGCGGATGGACCAGAGCACAGAGGGGAGCTCTTCAATCCAGTTCTTGCCGTGGGCCTTGAGGCGGTTGAAGCTTCTTGTCTTGAGGCCCTTGAGCACTTCGCGTTTGCTCGCTCAGCTTGCCCATTGCTTCGTGGGTGAGCCACCGAGGCGAAGCAGAGCCGGGTGCCGAGGCTTTCGCAGTAGGCCCTGAAGATGCCACTGGTGAACTGTGAGCCGTTGTCGGTGATGATGCGATTTGGCACGCCGAAGCGGCAGGCCAGGCCTCTGATGAATTTCACCGCTGATCTCGCCGGTATGCTGCGCACCGCTTCGACCTCCGCCCATTTGGTGAACTTGTCAATGGCGACGTAGAGGTAGCGGTAGCCCCCGCTGGAGCGTGGGAATGGTCCCAGGATGTCCAGCCCCCAGACCGCGAAGGGCCAGGAGAGCGGGATGGTTTGGAGCCCCAGTGCAGGCTGGTGGACTGCTTGGCGTGGAATTGGCATGCCTCGCAAGCTTGGACAACGGTGGTTGCATCTTGAAGCACTGAGGGCCAGTAGAACCACTCCTGAAGACTTCCCCGCGAGGGTGCGTGAGGATGAATGATGGCCACATTCTCCACTGTGTATGTCCTTGATCAGCTGGCGGCCTTCTTCAGGGGGACGCATTTCAATGCAACTCCATTTGGACGCTTGCGGTACAGGTCTCCCTCGTGAAGGCAGTATGACTTGGCCTGTCGAGCAATTCTCTCTGCTTCTGCATCCTCTTCAGGGAGGACTCCGTCCCTGAGGTACTCCTTGAGCTCGTCGATCCAGCCCGTCTCTTGATGTGTCATGGCCAAAACAGGCGTTCTCCTGAGGGCGGACCGCAGCTCGGTGCTCCAGATGTTGGTGCTAGTGGGAGCTCTTCGTCGATGTCCACGCTGGCTGCTTCTTTTGGCTGTTTCACCGACGCCCTGGTGAGCCTTTCCTCGAACACGCCTGCCTGCTGGGCCTCTCTCCGCGACGCTCGCCTGGCGATGTCATCAGCCTCCTGGTTCTCCCTTCGCGGGATGTGCCTGAGCTCCATCCCTTGAAGTGCTTCTCGAGCTTGCGAACCTCCTCGAGGTAAGCGGTCATGTGACCGTCCTTAGGCGTGTAGCTCTTGTTGGAGAAGTTGACGAGGAGCTGGGAATCACCCTTGATGAGTAAGTGCTTGATGCCGAGGGCGATTGCGGCTCTGAGCCCGGCGAGGAGGCCTTCGTACTCGGCGATGTTGTTGGAGACCTTGTCAGTCGTGAAGCACAGCTGGACGGCGTAGTAGAGCTTGTCGCCTTTTGGTGAGGTCAGGACGACGCCAGCCCCTGCGTTCTGGCATGCGAATGCCCCGTCGAAGTGCATGGTCCAGTGGTTTGGCACTGTGTCTCCAGACGGCGTGGTTTCTGCCTCTTGAGGCTCTTCTTGCTGCGTGTCCGTCCATTCGGCGACGAAGTCCGCCAATGCCCTTCCCTTGATGACCCTGGTGGTGTCGAAGCGCAGGCCAAAGGGTTGTAGCTCGATGTTCCACCCTGCGACGCGATCAGTGGCGTTTGGGTTGCGCAGGATTTGCTCCAGGGGAATGAAGTGACCACCGTGATGGGGTGGCCCTGGAAGTAGTGGCGCAGCTTCCTGGAAGCGATGAGGAGCGCGAGGAGGAGCTTCTGCTGCATGGTGTACCGCTCGCGAGCATCTCGCAGCACCGTGCTGACGAAGTAGACGGGATGCTCGACGAGCGTTGTCGATGGTGGTACAGCGCTGGGCTCCTCGGGAGCCTTGTCGAGGCTCTCTTGAGGCGAACCCTCGGCGAGGGTGCCTGCTGGTTGTGCGGGCTCGACATGAGGCTCGGGCCTGAAGAGGGTGCTTCCTTATCGGGAGGCTCTGGGCTTGGCGTGGCTGTGTCCTTCTTGGCGAGGACTGGCTCTTCCCTTTCTGCCACCAAGACCGCGCTTGCTGTTTGTGGAGTGGCTGATAGGTACAGCTTCAGATGCTCGCCAGGCCTTGGGGCAACCATGACAGGTGGGCTAGCCAAGTACTTCTTCAGGTCTTCAAATGCTTTGTCCGCCTCCGTGTCCACTTGAACGTGCCAGACCGCTTCATGATCTTGAAAAATGGCAGGCCCTCTCGCCGAACTTGGAGATGAAACGGCCTAGGCTGGCCATGCATCCCGCCAAGCGTTGCATGTCCTTGAGGCGACGAGGTGGCTGCATTTCTTCTATGGCCTTGATCTTGTCAGGATTTGCTTCTATGCCGCGGTGGACACTAGGAACCCGAGGAGTTTGCCTGATGGTACCCCGAAGACGCACTTGGCGGGGTTCAGCTTGATGTTCACTTGCGCAGGTTGGCAAAGGTCTCCTCGAGGTCCTCCATGAGGGTGTGCTCTTCGCGAGTCTTGACCACGATGTCGTCGACGTAGGCTTCTGCGTTTCTCCCATCTGAGCCCCCAAGGCCTTCCTCATGAGCCTCTGGAAGGTGGCGCCGGCGTTCTTCAGGCCAAAGGGCATGCAGACGTAGCAATACACACCACAAGGGGTGAGAAATGCTGTCTTCTCCTCATCCTCCTTCGCCATCTTGATCTGGTGGTAGCCTGAGAAGGCATCCAGAAAACAGAGGAGGTCGCAGCCGGCGGTGGAGTCCACGATTGGTCTATTCGAGGCATGGGGTACGGGTCCTTGGGGCAGGCCTTGTTGAGGTCGGTGTAGTCGATGCAGAGCCTGCCGCCCCGGTGTGCTTGGGAACGACCACCGTGTTGGAGAGCCATGTGGGGTGTGGAACTTCTCGATTATGTGTGCTTCTTTCAACTTCTCTACTTCCTTGATGATGAACTCTTGCTTCTCTGGCGCCTGGCGCCGTGCTTTCTGCTTCACGGGGCGTGCGTTTGGACACACGGCTAAGTGGTGCTCGATCACCTCCCTCGGTACTCCGGACATCTCTGACGGTGTCCATGCGAACATGTCAGAGTTTGCCCTGAGGAAGGCGACGAGCGCGCTTTCCTATTTGGGAGGCAAGCCAGCGCCTATGGTGACGCTAGCCCCCGAGCCGCTGGCGTCCAGCGACACCTTCTTCGTGGCTGCCTGCTCCTGTGAAAACAGCTGCTTCTTCTTCGCGGGCCTCTCGAGGGGCTCCATGTCCTCGTCAGCAGGGAATGCCACGGCAGCGGCCTTGTAGGCGGTCTCGACAGAGCGCATTGCGTCCTGGACTTGACCGTGGATGGCGATGGTGCCGCCGCTGCCTGGAAGCTTGACGATGTTGTACGCGTGGTGAGTGACGGCCATGAACTTCGCGAGGGCGGGGTAGCCGAGGATGGCGTTGTAGGGCAGGCCAATGTGTGCGACGTCGAAGTCGATCTGCTCGGTGCGGTAGTTCTGCGGCGTGCCGAAGGTGACCGCGAGCCTCACCTGCCCCAGCGGTGTGGTGGAGCCACTTGTCACCCCCGTGAAGGGCCTAGAGGGCATCAGCCACTCGTAGGGCACTTGAAGCTGCTCGAAGGTCTCGACAGAGATGACGTTCAAGCCTGCACCCCCATCTATGAGCGTCTTGGCGACGGCGATGTTGTTGATGATGGGAGTGCACACCAGAGGGATGGTGCCACAGCCTTGGTCGACTTGGGGTGGTCCTTGGAGTCGAAGGCAATGGTGTACTGCGACCACTTGAGGGGCTGGGATGCCTCAATCCCTGGAAGCGCGGCGTTGACCTCGCGAGAGAACTGCTTGAAGTGGTTGTTGGACTTGGGCGCCTGAGACCCGCCGAGGATGCACGCTATTGCCCCTGAGGGGCCTGGTAGCCCCCAGGGTTCTCGTCGGGGAGATTGCCGTTTTGCCCGGCGGTTCCCCCGAGCCCTCTGCTGGAAGTTGTGGCGCCCGCCCCCGCGGCCGCCACGGCCTTGGTTCTTCTCGCGTTCCTTGCTGAGCTGCTTGAGCTCCCAGCAGTCTTCAGTCGCGTGGTTGTGCCTGTTGTGGTAGATGCAGAACGGGCGATTGTCCACTTTCTTCTCATCAGCCGCCGGAGAGGCCTCGCGAGGCTGCTTGCGTCAGGCTCTGCCGCGAGGATGGCGGTGGTCTTGCGCTTCTCGACAGGCTTCTTCTGCTCCTGGACCCCTCAGGAGGTCTTCCTCTGTTTCTTTCTTGACGAAGAGGAGGCCCTCTTCAGCCTTGGCGCACTTGTCAGCCAGGTCGAAGAGCTTCACCACTGAGGTGAGGGTGTCGTGGATGCCGAGCTTCTCGAGCATCCGGCGGTTCGTGACGCCCTCCCTGAAGGCGGAGATGACGTGCGAGTCCGGGATGTTCGGAATCTTGTTGCGGACCTGGCTGAAGCGCTGGATGTATCTGCGGAGGGTCTCGTCAGGCTTCTGGCGCACCGCGCGAAGGTCGTTGTAGGTGAGTGCGCGCTCGTAGGTGCCCTTGAAGTTGGCGACGAAGACCTTGCAGAGGTCCTCCCACGTGTCGATGGTGTTCTCGGGGAGGTTCATGAGCCACGAGAGCGCGAGTCCTTGAGCGCCATGGAGAGCCAGTTGGCCATCACCTTGTCGTCGCCTCCCGCGCCTGGATGGAGACGGTGTAGAGCTGCAGGAACTCCAGAGGGTTGGTCCTGCCGTCGTAGCGCGGAGGGAGGTCTGGCTTGAACTTCACGGCCAGACGACGCGGCGCAAGTTGCGGGTGAAGGCGGTGCAGCCCGTGGCGTACGTCACAGCGCCGCCAGCGAGTGCCGCGGTTCTGGCGGCCTGCAGCTGCAATCTCCTGGACGACGCGGTTGTGGCGGTCCCACTGGCGCTCGATCTCCACGCGCGCATCCGCTGGAGTTCGCTGCACAATCTGGCAGTCGTGCGGCGAGGATGCGTGCGACGCGGCGCGGTGGTTCCCGCCGGAGCTCCAGCTGGAGGAGGTGGTGGCGGAGGCGGAGGGGGAGGAGGAGCGCCGTGCGCTATGTTCCCTCGCGTCCGGAGTGGCGCACCAGCGAGCGAGAGGGCGCTGGTGCTAGTAGGGCGGCAGGAACGGCGGCGGCGTTGATGAGCTCCTCGAGGCGCCCGAGCCAGTTGTCGTGGCCCGCCTGCGTGGGGCGGTAGCGCAGCAGCTCCTGCGCCATCAGTAGCGCAGTGGCTGGACTGGGCGCCACCCGGCTCTGCGTGGAGGCGCTCTCGCGCCTGGATGGGTGCAGGGAGGAAGCTCCCTCGCCGTCGTCGTCGTTGCCGCCGTCGTTGCCGCTGCCGTTGCCGCCGTCGTCTCAGGGTGCTCGACGGCGGCTCGGCGTTGCGCTCTGAAGCGCGGTTGGCGCGTGGGCGACCACGCGGTTGTTGTTGGCGGCGGGCTCGGTGTGGCTCTGCCAGACGTCCGGCGAGCGCTCAGCTCGCGTGTCAGTCATGGCGCGGAGAGGTTGAAGAGTTGAAGTTGAAGCGCCTCAGCCCCCTACCTGGCGCGCCAAATGTCGGAGACTAGTCCCAGGAACTAGGGGTGTCTCTCAGATGCCAGGAATCGAGTAAGGGGCTGAACACAACGTCAAACAAATCCTCAACAACCTCGGCGACGGTGCTCGTCGAGCTCGGTGAGGAACATCACGACAGAGAATGAACACGAGCCGCTACCCAGGTTCAGGCCCACCGAGGTGTAAAGACCCTACGTCCTGCTAAGTTGTATTGCACTGCTTGGAGAGGTTCACAGTACAATGTGCTTGCCGAGGGCACAGTTATGGCTATGGTGGACTATGGTGGAAGGAGCTCCGTCTTCTCCTTGCGACGTAGCTGATTGAGTGTGGAATGATGAATGATGCGGATCCCCTCCTTGGTCGTACGCTGCCTCCTTTTATACTGCCTTGGTCCTCTTCCCCAAAAACTAGGCGGGAAGGGATCCACATGGTGGCAAAGGTGGAGCGCAGCGCACGGCACCGGAGTTGTCCATGGACGCGGTCCATGGCAGAGAGCAACGTCTCTTGGTAGAAAAAACCACCGTCCATCCAGGACGATGGGCTGGCGCCGCAAGGTCCGTGACGCGCCCACGGTGACGTCGCTTGGAGGTAGCGGCGGCCGGTCCCCTTATCACCAAAATGGCAATCCTTGGAGTCCGCTTTGTTTGCCACAATTTGTTGACTGCTTTATACACGAGAACGGCAACTGCAGCGTCGTCGTCATCGCGCGCAGACGCGCGCGTCACTCTGCGACGAGCATAGAGGCCATGTGCGCTCTGCAGCGGGTGCAGAGCTTGCGTCCACTCGAAGGAACCCCGCGAGGGCTGGCTACCTCGCCGAGGTTTTGAAGTACTTGGCGCCTCGCAAGGGTGGCGCAGACGTGCGCCAGGACTTGGCGATATTCCGGACAGGAAAAAGCCCTCCCGAGAAAAAAAGGCCCTCGCGAGGCTCGCCAGGTCCTTAGCAGAATTTTCCACAGAGCATCGAGGGCTGTGGCAGGCCGGCCCATGGTACCCTAGTTTCCACTGGGCCGGCAACCACGCGGCCGCACGGCCATGGCAACCGGCCCGCACGCACCCTAGACCTGAGCTTCGCCCACGAGCATCATGTCTCTCACCACCAGGGCCGCCACCCCGGCATCGAACACAAACCCGTAGCTTGGGAGACACACCGAGACCGGCAAAGCGGAGGGGGCAGGCGAGCGCCAAGTCATGTAGCAGGAGAGCAGCAGAGATGGACTGGGAAAGCATACACGGCACCTTCGTATCACCCGCCGGTCGCAACCCGCACGCCGGCAGCCAGACCGAGGCCCGTCAGGCCCGGGTCCGGCCACCGGCCTCACCGCAGCCACAGAGAGGAGACCATCCTCCACCGTCAGAGACGGTTGCCGACCGGACGCGGCAGCAGGAGCACACCAGGCCCAGGCAGGGCCGGCCGGGTCCAGATCGGGCACGTAAAGCCCATGCCGCCACGCTGCAGCATGAGGCCGCCGCCGCCGCGCTCCTATCATAGACCACGTCTCACCACACCATCATCGTCGCTAGTTTCGTCGCCGTGTGTTCGCCACCCGCCTCTGAGTCGGTTCACTTAAGGAGCCAACGCCCCAACTTCATTAAGAAGCTGATAAACAGCAATGTAAAACAGAAGTTCGACGAAACAACATGACCCAAACATAAGACATCAACTCTCCCCTAAGAACCCGAGGAACTTCACCAAACTCAACATCACAGACCCTGAAAACCAAACGTTTTGTTTCTACTGACCCAAAGTACATCAGGAAAGTTCGCCGAAATAAAAACTACATCAGTCTTCCACCAAATTTTCTACAGCTTTCATTCCAACCTTCTTGCCAAAGATCTATTGTTAGAACTAATGTACTTTATAGACAAACAGTACTATTGCTGTACTAGCATATGGGTAGTATATCTGATGAGAGCAAGCCAATCTTTTAAATCCAGATCGAAGCCCACTCAATCGACACATACTTTGGAGGCGTGATCCATCGGCAGATCGGCTGTCATGTCATGTCTCTGCGATGAACGCACGACGTGTGCCGCGGACGTGGCGAAAAGTGCTCATCGAGGCCGTGCACTTTTCATACGTGTGATGGCTTCATGGGTCTGATGACGAGGCTAAGCAAAGTCAAAAGTGTAACCCGGGGAAATATGCGAGCACCAGATGGCGAAGTTGAAAGCGAAACAGGACACCAGCTGGGGGAGCAGTAGTGGTGTTTCTGTGATCCTCCTGGCCTGGGTAATCTCTCTGGATTGGATTGATGCAAGTGTTTGATGATTCAAAAGCATACACATTGTGTCCTTAGGTTGCCGTCATTCTGCTTTTGGTCCGTTTTCGGATATGTATGCTCTGAATGAGAAAGTTGGACAGTTGTTTTCAGAGCATTGAGGATGCAGCTCTGGGCGACCTGCCTCTAAGTTTTGCTAAGCTAAAACTATTAAGCGTGTGTGTCTGTAAGCATAGATGCTGAGTTAGATTTACGTATGGTTGTTTTTATTGGAGGTTGGCCCAATCCCAACTGAAGTCCGAGCTACTCCTTCCATTTATGCATACGAGGTCACTTAATCTTTATTAAGTCAAAACTATCATTAAATAAACAACCTCAATATCCAAGCGATATCACTATATTCTAGCATGAAATATATTTTTATACTATTTCTTTAGGTATTTTTAATGTCTATATATTTTTCTATCAACTTCACTCCAATAAATTCGACGTGAGACAAGATTAAGGCGCCTCTGTGGTTACCTTCCCGCGTCAGAGATTCAGGTGAAAACCCTTGACCGTTTCGGTCTCGACGACGGCGGGGTAATGCGCTTCACCCTCTTTGGGGCGGCGTCATGTAGCTTCGGTACCTTTTGGTCGCTTTTCGGTGACATCGGTGGGCAAGGTCAGATCCTGTCTCGGGTCACCCTCGGCGACCTCTTATCTTATGCACGTGACTTTGTATTCACCTCTGATCGTCGCTCCATGGCCCGAAGCGAGAGGGTAGGCGGCCCTCTCTAGTGACAAATTGATGGGGTGTAGTGTGACTAGGTCCGGCAGTTTCACAAGTAGGCGTGGTGGCATCTGTAGTTAGTTGTTTCTAGTGCCTCATCAGGTGTGGCTCACTAGTACAGAACGACACATCGGAACGGTCCAAAAACCCCATCGGCAATGGTGAAATGGTCCGTGTCCCCGCCTCTGTCACTGATGTGAAGCCTCACAATGGCAACGGAGGAGATAAACCGTTTCTGATGTATTTAACATTAGACACGGAGTTTTGCTAATACCCGTTTCTAATAAGGGTTACAGGAAAACAAAACAAAAAACACGGTGACGGGCTGTGCCGTCGATGGAGCCCCGCTCCATGCGACTAGACGGCCGCCCTGTCGTCACCGTATTCCTGTACGCCCTACTTTACAAAAGTTGATCAGTGCGCGTGGTTGGATCTCTGCTCCTATGTCTTCACGGCCGCCAGATGAACATCTACTGTCTTTCCTGCTGCGCAAAAATGTACTGCTCCTGGTGACGGCACCGTGTATGGAGCCCCGCTCTAGGTCTTCACGACAGCAGCATCGTCACCAAGCATCCACCAAGCCTTGAAACAACAATATTATTTGTTAAAAACAGTAAACAAAGCTAATAAACAGAGCCAATAAGCAGTAAACAAAGCAAACCGAGCTAAATACATAGCTGAAGAGCTAACTAACAGAGCAAACCAAGCTAAATAAGTAGCTAACATAGCAAATACATAGTTGAATAGAGCTAACTAACAGAGCAACCCGAGCTAAATAAGTAGCTAACATAGCAAATACATAGCCGAACAGAGCAAACCGAGCTAAATAAGTAGCTAACATAGCAAATACATAGCTGAACAGAGCTAACTAACAGAGCAAACCGAGCTAAATAATTAGCTAACATAGCAAATACATAGCTAAACAAAGCAAACCGAGCTAATAAGTAGCTAACATAGCAAATACATAGCTGAACAGAGCTAACTAACAGAGCAAACTGAGCTAAATAATTAGCTAACATAGCAATACATAGCTAAACAAAACAAACCGAGCTAAATATGTAGCTAACATAGCAAATACATAACTGAACAGAGCTAACTAACAGAGCAAACTGAGCTAAATTAGTAGATAACATAGCAAATACATAGCTAAACAAAGCAAATCGAGCGAAATAAGTAGCTAACATAGCAAATACATAGCTGAACAGAGCTAACTAACAGAGCAAACCGAGCTAAATAAGTAGCTAACATAGTAAATACATAGCTGAACAGAGCTAACTAACAGAGCAACCCGAGCTAAATAAGTAGCTAACATAGCAAATACATAGCTGAACAGAGCAAACCGAGCTAAATAAGTAGCTAACATAGCAAATACATAGCTGAACAGAGCTAACTAACAGAGCAACCCGAGCTAAATAAGTAGCTAACATAGCAAATACATAGCTAAACAAAGTAAACCGAGCTAAATAAGTAGCTAACATAGCAAATACATAGCTGAACAGAGCTAACTGACAGAGCAAACTGAGCTAAATAAGTAGCTAACATAGCAAATACATAGCTAAACAAAGCAAACCGAGCTAAATAAGTAGCTAACATAGCAAATACATAGCTGAACAGAGCTAACTAACAGAGCAAACTGAGCTAAATAAGTAGCTAACATAGCGAATACATACCTAAACAAAGCAAACTGAACTAAATAAGTAGCTGACATAGCAAATACATAGCTGAACAGAGCTAACTAACAGAGCAAACCGAACTAAATAAGTAGCTAACATAGCAAATACATAGCTAAACAAAGCAAACCGAGCTAAATAAGTAGCTAACATAGCAATACATACCTGAACAGAGCTAACTAACAGAGCAAACCGAGCTAAATAATTAGCTAACAGAACGGTCATTTATCTTAGGCGAGGCGGGGTCGCTTTCCATCGCGGATTGCGTCCCAGGCGTCGGTGCCGGAGCCACTGCCAGAGGAGACGTCAGAGGAGACCTCATCCTGCTCGAACACCGGAGCGTCCTCTCTCCTCCTCCTCCTCATCCTCCTCCTCCGCCGTCGCCACCGCTGCCGCCGCCGCATCTGGCCCAGGGCCCTGGCCAAGGAGAAGAGAGCGGTCTATGGCCGCCCGGAGCCGCGTCTGGAACAACGCCTCCTCGGCGGCTTCTATCGCGTGCTCGGCGGCGGAGATGCGGATAGCTCTCTGCATCGCAGACGCCCGAATGACACCCTCTGCGCGCTCGCGCTCAAAGGAGGCGCGAGAGAGGAGGAGACCGACCTCCAGATCCGGTGGCCGCCGCCGCCGTGGATCCGGATGGGATTTGACGTCTCAGAATGAACTCGCGACCGCAGTCACCGGGGATCTCACCCCAGTTGTAGGGGAGATCCGAGCTGCGCCTCGGAGGGTGGGAGGAGGAAGATGCTCCATCCTGACTTCCGTCGGCGCTGGAGGGGTTCGCCATCGATGGGTGAAGTAGGAGGAGAGCGTGTGCGGCTAGGGTTAGGAACTGGGGAGAGTGAGACTGAGAGTGAGATACCGTACTGGAGTGGGAGATATTAATACCGGCACCGCTTAATGTGCCTTGACATGGGAAACGGAGATAGACCGATCTCCGTTTCTGATGTGGCAATATCAGCAACGGAGATATTCTTTCCTCCGTTGCCTATATATGAGCAACGGAGATCTTTTCGGCCTCCGTTACCATTGTGTCAGGCCCATCGACCGACTAGCGCGCGTGCACTCGCGGAAGCGCGCGGAGCTCATTTTTCCGTCGCCTAACTCTTGCCGTTGCCATAGAGGGGTATCCGATGTGTCGTTCTGTACTAGTGGCTACTCCACTTTATTTTCTTATTTATTATTTATCTGATTTGTAAGAGGTTCATCACGATCGATGTATCTATTCGGCCGTGTAGATTTATTTATAAAGTGGGGCGAAACCCCGTTTCGAGATATCAAAGCTGATTTATGTGGAGATTGCTGGCGAGAGTTAACGCCTCTCTAAGCAACGCCCACTTTGGCACTACTAGTAATCATGCACATGCAATGCACGTTTTAAATTAATTTCTCACCTCTTTCGACTCATTCTCACTGAATTTTTGACTCTGTGGTTAAGAGCGATTAATGCAAACATCGCAGAAACATACTTCAAACATAGGAAATTTGTAATTTAGACATATAATTTGGCTAAACTCAGCAGTATCATTGAGGTTCACTCCAATAAAAATCACTCAGCTGATTAGATTAAATAATAAAAAGACATAAACTTGCAATACATTTATTTGAGAAAATCTATCACACAAAATAAATGAGGTTTCACACGACACACTCAAAGTGTTATAATTTATTCTTGACCATTCAACTTATTATTTATTCCGAACCTATGTTCTAATCAAGTTCGTCCATCTTGTTAACTCGCTCTTGTGGGGGTGTTTCATATATCATCTCCGCTCTAGGGGGTGTACTATGCATCAGATAGTTGAAAAAATGTTTCCGTGAGAAATCTTGGGAAGAAATTGAGCCATCTTCGGTCTTGAATTTTTTGGAGGCAGGTAGTTCAACAGTTTTGTACTCATTGGCCGGCTCGGTTAACATGTCAGACATATCTGTTCGTGTAAGCACACATGATTAATTAGGAAAACACATCTACCTTTTCACTTTAGCTAATACAGTGTGAGTTGCAAATAAGATATCTTTGGCAACAAAAGTAAAAGTAAAGTGCCACATCTATTAAATGAAATATAGATCTATGCTTACAAACCACGTGAGAGAAAATTATTTAAGAAATATATACCATATCAACAATTAAAAAAAATCAAAGAAATATGATAGATAGTCTATGTATAGCAATTCATGGTTTACCTTGGACAAAACAGAGTCGCTGGCACGACGGCATTGTGACACCACCACGTGAGAAAGAAGCGTCCTCTGGCAATACGTTGATATTCCGGCGGCTAGTAGAATAGAGCGCTTCACTGGAACTGATCGTTCAATCTGGGAATAAAACGCCAGGTTCAGGGCATTTTTATATTCTCTCTTCGTTCTATTTTTAGGTTCGTGAATGGTTCTTATATAGCGTTGGATGAATGATTCATATAACTTTGGATGATGGTTCCTATGAGTCATACTTTTTACTATCGGAAGAATCGTTCCTTACTACTCTCTCCGTTCTATAATTTTAGACATTTTTTGGCCACTCGAAGTGACATATCGATGTTTATATTTGGATAGCAAAAAAGAAATTCTTTTTATATCAGCCATGGCGGGCATTGTATGACAGTTAGTTGCGTGACATATCTCACATTGCAGTGTAGTAACCATTGGCATGGCAGCACCGATATTCAAAAGAAGGAGTATCATCAAAACATGACATGGATGTTTGGCTGCTGGAGATTCAGAATTACAGCCCCAGTAATCACTAAGAATTATCAGGCTAATTAGTAGGAATCTATTCAACAAACAAATTCGTTAATATGTCACATAGAAATTTAAGGTGGACTTGTTCAAAATTATTTGAAATCCAAACAGTATACGATGAGTCTCTGTCGAACTTCGAATTCAGAGGCTGTAAAGGTCAATAAGATTACAGTACCTTGAGCAACCGTGTGCATCCAAGGCAACAAAGCAGAATACATAGCCAAAAATGTGCAATGGACACATGATATAAGTTTAATTTATACAGAAGAACATATATATAAGAAAAAGATCACTAATCATCTGACATACTTCCTAAAGTTTGAACTACTTTATACAGGAGTAACACATACACAAATGACCACCATATTTATTACCCGAAGTGTTTTGTGGATCGCTCCCTTCGACCCACATCGCAGCCACCTAGGAAGCGGTGGGGCATTGTACCTTCGTTGGTCCAGCCTTATATCCGTGTTTAATGAAATCTTATATTCTTCTATGTTTGGAACAGAGCCCATGCTCTTAAAAATCTGCACATACGGGTTGTCCTTAAGTATCTCTAGAATCTTCTGTATGAGATTTATATCAAGATCTGGAGACCGCTTTGCTCTATGTTCCAAGGTTTCATCAGTATCATAGATGTAGAGCTGCAGATGTCTAGGTCCTTGACCACCAGGCACCAAATCATAGGCCTTACAATACAATGCCCGTGTGCATACAAGGTATATACACCGGTTCTCGCTGCATTGCTGACCTTATGATCGAGGGTGACTCCAAGGCTTGTGAATGAGAAGTGGCTGTTGAAATACCTGATGTGCTTTCTGAAATATTTTGCATCATCATCAACCTGACTTGTAAACAACTGCCGCAACTCTTCAGGAACTTCAGGGGTAACTATCTTGACCTTTCCTTTTCTGCAACAGAATGTGGGGCCCTCATATTGGAACATAATTGCACCACAGTGATCGCAATCTTTTACTGGTTTCAAAACATGATGCTTGGTTGGTAGATTGTGGTACACGTAGTCATAAGGATCCACATTCTGGTTACTCGGACCAACACCAGTTGTCACTCGCCAGTAATTGAACACATCTCCTACCAAGATATAATAGATGAGGGAATTAAATAGATGCTCCAAATTTAATATCAGTATACATCAATCTCAATAATTATATCCAATAATTTACCTTGACCACGGTAAAACCTGGACTCCTCATCATCATCAAATATTGTTTGTTCCTCTTGTATGGTTTCCAAGTTATCTATTAGAATAATTCATGTTTGAGCAGGTTAACTTATTGGATAGTGGTAACACCCTTAGATATTATCTATTAGCATGTTTGAGCAAGTAAACTAATGATTATTTATATTACCTTGCAATGTAGCATCTTGTTCACCAAGCTCAAAAATCCCTGTAGTATCGGATTCTTCATCACATGTTTGAAGACATCATTATATCATAGTACAAGAAAATACTTGTCTTCTTTGAATATCATATCAGATATCACCATAAGGTCTTACCAAAAGTGCACTTAACTGAAATATATTTTACACAAGCAATGTATAACTCTTGTTGGCATACTGTTAAATTTTCAGATTAATCGGAGTTGACTTGACTTGTTGATAATTTCGCCAACAGTGTTGGCACAATTCGGACAAAATCTGAATATTGAACCATATGTAGCATTTGAGAACAATTTTAAAGCAATAAATATTTTTTCAATCGTACTTGAAGTATGATAGCTGTTCAATGATAAGTATTTAAGTTGTGGATGATTACAATGGGACACTGGGCACTCCATACAGCTAAAGTTTTATGCAGGAGACAGAGGCAGACCGAAAATACATCAGGAGGCAAGACCCAAAGTATTTAAGTTGCCCATCACCATACTCAAATATACTACTGGAGGCAGACCCAAAATATAACAGTGCATCATGCAGTGCATGTCAATTGCCTTGCTGCTTCAAGACGTACTAACCAGTTAACTGATAGCAATTGCCGGTCGATGTGAAGATAAAGGCAGATATGTATTTGATCAATAAGTGATGTAAGTAATGAAATGGAACTCTCTTCCTCACTCACTCTCGTTCTATATAAATATATGTAGCTCTACCTCCATTGCAAGCAAAGTACCAGAGCGGGCTAAATAACTATTTTTATGTACTACCAAAACAATTTCGCAAGTCGTAACTATTTTCGTTTATCCTATTGCTGATGTCCAAAGTACTCAAAATTGATCTGCTCCAATAAGTAAAACAACAGAAACTAATTATTCCACTTTACCTTCCAAAAAATAAACGACCTTCCAGTCGTAACTATTTTCGTTTATCCTATTGCAAGCAAAGTACCAAAGGCTTTGTTGTTGTTGTTGTTGTTGTTGTTGTTGTTGTACCTTCCAAACAACCTTCATGTTCATTTGGCTCGAATATGCATGTAGGATCACAGTCTTCATCATTGTTAATGTCACCTGTTTATGAAAACCAACCAAAGATTGATGCCAATTTAGGACGTAGTACAACTCGCTGTAAAACCTTGATATGCTTTTAATCGACACTATAGAGATACATGTATGGTTACGTAGTTGACATGGTTCTACATGGATGGCAGGTGTAGACGGTGAAGAGTATGCGGATCCACCAGCCGCATCGATTACTCCAGATTGGTCGGACAATGGTCTACTATGTCGTATTCCCATCTTGTAAGTACGATTCCTATACAGCATACCATCTTTCTGTTCTGGTGTCATCATTGCGTATTGTTCCCTCATACGTCGTCGTTTATTGTCAGCAGAAGCATCTTAAAACGTACATGCATATTATAGCATAAGTATGTCCGTCAATTCCAAAGGATATGCAAACCTTTAGAAACGACAATTTAGTGAATATGCGAAATATTCGTGAGTATACCTAGTATTTGGAGGGAGCGACCTGAGATATGACTTGTTGGCTGTAAGAATTCTTGTTCCACCATATCAATTGGAGATACCGCTGCTCGTCGTTGGTAAGTTGGATTAATGTGCATCCAATCAATATCACTTTCGTCATCTATAGTAGGTCCACTGCCTGATGTTGAAGCTTGAGAAATACCTACAGTAGAATTAGAAACACAAGTGATAAGTTATATTTCATGATTAGATGATACTGCAAGATTACCATGTAGGTGTTCTTACCAGGAGTAATATAATGGATAGAGGATTGAGGTACATCAACATTGAGAGCTTCAGATTTCTTTTGTAGTCGGTAAAGACGCTGCTTCTTGCGATATTCTTCCTTCTTATCTTCGGGTAGTCTCGCATACCAACTTTGACCACTTCGTTTTTTGCTTGCAGCCATATCATTTGCATCTGGATCACAACAACAAGTCATTAACATATAAATCAGGAATATATGGTCCATCAATATAGTAGGCCACGAAGGTTAAGATGATACCATTAATAGGTGTGTTGGTTACAGTGTTCAAAGGAGTACGTTGAACTGATGGTAATGAAGAAGAATTTGCTTGAGATACTTGCTGAGAGTTAACACTAATCATAGCTACCGCCTTTTTTTGCTGACGTGCTACACGCTGTTTCTCGAGGTACTCCTCTCTCTTCTCATCGGAGAGTCGTGAATATCAGTTCTGTTTTTTCTCCGGGAGATTACCACTTGTGGGATTAGCATCCCTCTCTACTGGCGTGTTTGTTAGATCTTTAAACGAAGAACGCGCCCTGATGCAAACATAGATGCAGCTGGTTGAAGTTTCTTCATGTGCAACAACTGTGATAAAAAAAGTCAAATGTAAAATCATGAGGAAAGATTATAGCCATTCGATAAGTACAGAAGGAAGAAATAATCATGTGGAGATTCATGGTAACTGGTTTGTCCAAACTCAAATTTGCACAAATAACAAAACCTATTTAGAAATAACACATGTATGCATATATAGGAGATAATACATACAGATCATTAAACCGTAAAATCAGGAACTTACAGATTCTTACAACAACATCAACCATAACTGTTAAGATAAATAGAGGGTAGTATCAGGTTATAAGCAGAGTGTCGTGGGGTAGATAACACGGCAGATGTTACACGAGGTAACTTGAGATTGGGGGCAAGGCGAAACTGGTGTCCAGGAGTTGGTCTAGCTCTACGAGGGAGAAGATGTTTTTTACCCAGGTTCAGGTCCCCTCGGTGGAGGATCCCTACGTCCTGCTATAACTCACTATATGATAACAGATTACATGGTGCGCCAATGGCGATGGCCGGGTTTGGATGACCCCGGTGTGGGAGCTCTATCTCTTGTGCTCTCTCTATTTTTTCTATCCTCTTAGGCTTGAGACCTCTCTCTCGAATCTATTTCTCCCGGATCTGTCTATCTATGACCTAGGAGCCTGTTTATATAGATGGCCAGGTCTCCTAGTTCTTTACATGGTAAGGCCGGGTTCTACCCGAACTCGGAGTCCTACTCTAGGTCCTTCTACGTCCTTCGTGTCCTCCAAGCCTTGGACTCCGTGACGTGCACCGCCTCCGGGTCTTCTGGAACCTTCTTCTCCTAGCCGGGTTACCGATGAAGCTCACCGGCCCATCAGTGAAACCCGGCCCATGATGGTGCTCTTGACTCCGCCAGGTCTTCTTCCTGCCGGGTTATGTTCTCCTCTTCATGGGCCTACCGGGTTACTATTCCCCCAACAGTAGCCCCCAGGGTAATCTGGACACTAGGTCTGCGTGCTCTCCCTTTTGATGCTTTAGCTCGATCTCTTTGTTCTTGTTTATTGCTTCTTGGTGAGAGCCGTGATCCTTGCTGTCCAGGTTAACCTAAAAATAAGAAATACTTACAAAAAATATTAGGGTTGGTGAGACTTGCTTTTCTTTGCTCTTTCCGGCTCTGCTTGGCCGTTCATTTGGTAACCCAGCTACACTTTACCGGGTTTTCATCATTGATCTAGTTTTTCCTTGTTTCAAATTCCTCTGACCCGGATTTCATAAAGCCTACTCATACGGAGGCTGTGCTGAAGGATGCTCCAAACCCTATGATCCGGACTTGATGGAGACTACTCACATGGAAGCTCTCTTTCAAGACCCGGTTTTTGAAGACCCGGTGCAAATACCTCCCGCCTTACCGGTTCTAAAAAATATTGACTTTGATTTTTCTCATGGATATAACCTGTAGCCCCCAAGCTCCGAGTTTATCATCTCACGATAACTTGGTGCTTGTGATAGATGAATAATTTGAACCATTTAAGCCATGTAGCCCCCAAGTGCCGGGTTGCATGCCCGCAGCAACCTGGGACTTCTGCATATTGCACTTCTTAGAGAAATTTTGAACTTCAAATACTGTAGCCCCCAAGTGCCAGGTTGTGTGCCTGCAGCAACCTGAGACTTTTATATCTTATACCTCCGAAATAAATTTTGACCTTCAAATACTGTAGCCCTCAAGTGCCAGGTTGCGTGCCTTTAGCCACCGGGACTTTGATAATCTGCCTTGAATAAACTTTTAACTAGTGTAGCCCCCAAGTGCCGGGTTAGCTGTCCACAGCCACCTGAGACTCCACTCAAAACATCTCTGATAAAAACTCGATTGTGTAGCCCCAAGTTCCGGGTTAGCTTGCCTTCAGCAACTCGGGACTCACACTTTTCTTTCTGTAACCTTGTAAAATTTGAAGCATTGTAGCTCCGATCAAGAATTATCTCCGCTGGAACGGTCGTAATATCTAACTAAAATGTAGCGACTCGTCGATGGTCCTTGGCTGATGAATTGGGCTGATCACCTCTCTTTTTCTTCCTTATCACTCTGAGCTGTTTTCTACTCTATGCATGGTCATGTAATTGTACCAGCATTATCCGACTCCTGCTTTCTTTTTCTTTTTGTTTTCTGCACGTTGCTTTCCTGGAGTTGCATGCACATGCACGCCTCGCGGCATATCGCCTTAACTTTTCTTGGACCTTGAGCTAGCTTCAAATCAACTTGCGGATGCCCCGAGGCCCTGCAATTCGACCCGGCTGATGGGCTACTCGATCTTTTTCTTTTCTTCCTTTCTATCGGCGGGAGCTTTGATTGACAACTCGCACTAGTAGTAGCTCCCGGCGTATTTTTTATTTCTTCCTTTTGACTCGGTTGATAATTGCAGAGCGAACATGCACACTTTTCAGAAGCTGGACCTTTCCCTTCTTTTTTCCCATCAGAACTTTCGATGATTCGCATGAGTACTAGCAACACCTGGCTTTTCTTTTTCTCTTTTTGATTGAACCGCTTGATGATTGATGAGCCAAAGTAACACCATTTTCGGAAGCCGATCAACAGCTCTTCTCTCTTCTCTTCTCGTTCTTTCTTTCCTTTGATTGATTTACACGAGTCGGCAGCAACTTGTACTTTCTTCTTCTTTCTTGATTTATTCACGTAACCTCCTGTAGTCACGTGCACATGCATGATTTAACTTTCTCCTTGGCTAGAGCTAGCTGCTCATCCATATTTTTCTTGACTACTTTTCCAGATCGATACTAATAGCAGCACTTGACTTTTTGATCTTTATTCTTCCGCACATACTGCACTTTATTGCTTGGACTCTCAGCAGAGCGTTCACTTATCGCTTGGACTTTGATGTTCTCGCACCAGGACAATCGACTTAATTTCTCCTCTTGATGGATACAAAGTTCACATACGTAACCCTGATCTTTTGCATGAAACTTTTTCGACTTCCCATGTACCAAACTTGATGAACCGGCTTCTGCTGCCGGGTTACAGTTTCATCCTGCAAATATTTTTCCCTGTACATGAAACAATATCATACAACCTGAAGTGACTATGGTAAGCTAGTAACTGATGAATAATTATCTTGATGGTGTACACATACACCCTGAGAATCTGCTTTTTGCACTGAAGTGATATGTATATATGTCTGTCTTTGGTTTAGATGACCCTTTTGATTTCTTTAACTGTGAGTTGGCTTTCGCATGGATACCCTGTTGCAACCTCTCTGATAAAAACAGGGTCAAACCAAGTCCCTTTGGGCCTCATGGTTGATTGAATTTTCAGGCAAGCAATCAGGCCATATAATTGCGAGTCACATCAACTCAACAGTAAGATAATCAAGAATAAAACTGGTGGCATAAAAGCCGGGTCTTGGGATTGCAGCTACAGACTATTTAAGTAAGAGCCCGCAAGACCTGGATCGCTGTTTATAAAGTAAAGGCTTAACTGTGCACATTACCCCATTGATCCATATACTGACATGATGTACTCTTCGGCATGCTAACCGAAGTTGCAAAGCACTCATGGGCTAAGCTGACGATTTGCAAATAATTGAAGCTAGGAGATGTTTCATGGATTTTCCTCCGGTAGGATCCATGTCTTCAACCCAACAATCAATAACTGAAGCCGGGAGATGTTTCATGGTAAGATCCATGTCTTCAACCCAACCATTGATGACAGAATAATAGGGAGACCCAGATTTAAGGATTCGCCCTTCTGAATGATAAATATTTGGCACGCTCTTGACGTTGATGATGTATAAGCCAGAGTATGGCGATTGAGCCGGAATAATGATAATGAATAGGCCGGAATACGGCGATAGATCTGGAAAGATGATAATAAATAATGTATATGCCGGCGATTAAGCTGGATGAGGATAATGAATAAGATATGAGCCGACGATTGAGCTAGATTGATGATAGTGAATAATGTATAGACCGGCAACTGAGCCAGGATGATAATAATGAATAAGGCATGAGCCGGCAATTTGAGCCGCAGCACATCGATGGCACTTTAATAGCAACCTTGTTATTAAGAAATCCATTGCAAGCAATAGATAGCTCGACTTTGATAAAGCCATTGCGAGCTATAAATAACTCGACTTTGAAAAGTTACCTGCAATCTTCTGAATGATCTTTGTAATTTCCTTATAAACAAAATATTTATCTCCAGGGTTGACTCAAAAGAGCCAGATTTAACTGACTGAATAAATAAAATATGAAATTTAAATATAAATGTGACTTAGCTGATCTAGTTTTTCAGTGTTGATGACGCTGTTGGGGAGCGCGGACCATCCTGCAGCCGGGTCATTGTCACTTGAAGCCGGCTCGCGGCCGGGTCTCCTTGGTCAATGCTCTTATGCTGCTACATCTTCCTCTCTTTTTTTATCATTACGTGAGCTGCTCTTTTTCATGCATGATCACGTAACAAGCCAACTAAATCCAAATTTCCTTTTTCTTTTTCCAAAAAGACGATCAGATGCACGGGGGTAGCACTCGTGGGCAACCCTCCGGATCACTTTGTTTTTCCTTGAGATTTGATGCATCACAATGGTATACTCTGTGTTGAATTTTCTTTACGCTGGCTAGGCTGGATTTTAACTCAAACTCGTACATGAGGCGAATATCCATCTGATCGTAACCCGGCTGGCAGCGTATTCTCTTTTTTTTTTAATCTTTTCTTCTATCACTTTGGAAACCGGGCTGCACATGAGCTGGTTGAACCTCATGACTTCTAGTGCCGCTCGGTTTGCTTGCACTCTTTTCCTCTCTCGTACCTGATGTACATGCACCTAAATAGCAAGCTTGCATCGATAATTGACCTCTACCGGGACTTGCTTCCAACGATCCATGTACTCCTATCTGAGTTTAGGAGTAGCCTTCTCTTTCATGTTTAATGCTTTCATATTCTTTTTCTCGGGGTTTGATTCGGTTGGTGTACTGCATACATGCAAATAGCTGGCTGCTCCTTTGGCTGATCGATCTGCCCCGTTGCCTCCTCTTGCTTCTTAAACTTTTCCATGTGCTGCTGCCCAGGAACCGATTCGACTTGGAATTAGCCGAGTTGTAACTCGACTCGGACAGTGGACCCAAATTAATCGATACTTGTGATGAACTTTTGCCAACCTCCGCGAGATCCGATCCAAATTGTGGTACACGTGTCGGTCGGAATATTTCGATCTGGTAGAGCCGTGCACAAAAACCAAGTGGTGCCGAGCCTTCGGGTGCGCGGATAGAGTTGACGGAGATTTGTCTGCGGCGGCTCGTACCCATCGGGCCGATCGTAGTTTTCAGCCGAGTTTGTCGATGATGCGCTCCTTGTTGATGACGATTTTTTCCATCCCTCGTAGTATTTCTCACTTGATGAGGACACACTTGGACGCAGGCCCCACGGTGGGCGCCAACTGTTGTGGGGTAGATAACACGGCAGATGTTACACGAGGTAACTTGAGATTGGGGGCAAGGCGAAACTGGTGTCCAGGAGTTGGTCTAGCTCTATGAGGGAGAAGATGTTTTTACCCAGGTTCAGGTCCCCTCGGTGGAGGATCCCTACGTCCTGCTATAACTCACTATATGATAACAGATTACATGGTGCGCCAATGGCGATGGCCGGGTTTGGATGACCCCGGTGTGGGAGCTCTATCTCTTGTGCTTTCTCTATTTTGTCTATCCTCTTAGGGTTAAGACCTCTCTCTCGAATCTATTTCTCCCGGATCTGTCTATCTATGACCTAGGAGCCTGTTTATATAGATGGCCAGGTCTCCTAGTTCTTTACATGGTAAGGCCGGGTTCTACCCGAACTCGGAGTCCTACTCTAGGTCCTTCTTGGTCCTTCGTGTCCTCCAAGCCTTGGACTCCGTGACGTACACCGCCTCCGGGTCTTCTGGAACCTTCTTCTCCTAGCCAGGTTACCGATGAAGCTCACGGCCCATCAGTGAAACCCGGCACATGATGGTGCTCTTGACTCCGCCAGGTCTTCTTCCTGCCGGGTTATGTTCTTCTCTTCATGGGCCTACCGGGTTACTATTCCCCCAACACAGAGCATGCCAAGCATTCAGTTTTAGGTGCTTGCATTACATTATAAGCAGAGCATACAAAGTATCTACAAAGGCAATCATGGAGATAGAGCAAAATTTATACATCCAGTTGTTACGAAGGGTGGAACCTGCAAAATTGTTTGGGCTGAAACTATAGGTATTTCCAACTGCATGAAACCGGATAATTCAAAAATCTGAGTGACCAAATGCCACATCAAAGCAGATACAGATATGGTCCTCATAGGTATATGAACTAATTGAGCAACTTGCATCATAATGTAGAAGTAAAGAATACTGAAGTAGAGAGATTAATTGGTGCAGCACTGGAACATTAGTATATCTTTCGCACCTACAGGTTGTTTGTACACAAACTCTGCAATAATACCTTATTTGACAGTGATTCCTCTACCAATCGTCTGGTAGCTTTATTTCGTCTGCCAAGTTCACAACCTGATCATGAAGACAGTGGTTTTATACAATGATTCCTCTACCAATCGTCAGATAGCTTGATTAAATTGAAGCATGGGATACACACTACGGGAATCTGACGAGACGCCGACGGCCGAAAACCGTCGGCGTAGACCTGAAGACCGTCGGCGTAGACAAAGCCCGACGGTGGCCGTCGGTGTAGCGCCGTCGGCGTTTAGCCCCGTCGGCGTACCCACCAGGCCGTCGGCGTATGTGGACCCCGTCGGTGTACGTGGTGGTGGGACCCCACAAGACGGCATCCGGCCGTTCCGTCAGCCCCCGTACGTCGATGACATTGCCGTCGGCCTCTGCGTGCCATGTGTCAAGCTCCTGCTAGTCGCTGGGGGGTCGTTAGATGCCGACGACATTGCCGTCGGCGTATGTGTACACGCGGCTGCTTCCTGCGTCTTCCTGTGCGCCTGGGAGACATCCTACGCCGACGGCATTGCCGTCGGTGTATGTGTGACCATATTTGTTTGGTTTTTGCAGTTTATTGCTGCTGGTTTCTAGCACATTTCAAATACAATTAAAATTGCATAAATTTTAAAACATCACAGAACATCATATATATAATCCAAACCATTATACAAACTCCAAATGACACAAACATAATTCGAATTCATAGCATTCATACAAACACACCCGGAACACCCGAACACATCCTACATCTCCTAACACATCCTACATCTCCTGATCTTCAGCAAGGAGGTCGATGATTCCCCTTCAGCAAGGAGGCCGATGATTCCTTGCCTTGGCTCATCTTGGCCAATCACCTGCATTGAGAAAGGGTAAACAATTAAGCATAAAGACATGATCCAATTAAGAAGCATAATAAAATGTAGAAAATAAGAATAAAGATGTAATGCAATTAAGAAGAAGCATGTTAAAGACTAAGCATGTTGAAAAGTAAATACTACGCATAAGGACATAAAAGACCCTCACCCCGAATCATCAGTCTCATAATTAAGTCTTGGGTTCATCATCACTATCAACATCACTATCACGTGAGTAGTAAGGTGGAACCTCATCGCACGGTGGAGGCTCATCATCGTCATCATGTAACTTGTTGAGCATATCTATGTCCTTTACATCCACCACTAAGTCACCACCTGTTTGTGCATTGTCCTCGCGGTCCTGAAGACCTTGTATGCCAAAGTCCCCAAAGGTTTGTTCCTCTTGATAGAAAATCCCCTCGTATGTTTTAGGGTCAATGTTGTTGTAATCGTCTTCGGAGGGCATGGGTAGCTTACCATGTGGCGATACATGGAACACGACTTCCCAGCCAATGAGTCCCTCTTTCTTGCATGGGTAGGGCAAATAATAAACTTGCCTGGCTTGGTGAGCCACAACAAAGACATCGGATCCATGGTAGGTGGTTGAAGGCTTAACTTCAACTAACCCAATGGAAGGGATACTTCTATGTCCATCCACAGGGTCGAACCAGTGGCATTTGAACACAACGAGCTTGAGTTCTATGTTCGTGTTATTGAACGTCAGCTCGTATACGTTCTGTAACCTTCCGTAGTAATCAAATTACCGGCTCCTTTGGTGAAGACCCCGGTATTTATAGTCTTTGCATTAGGCCGACGGTTCTGGTGAAACTCTGTATGGAAGCGGTACCCATTCACATCATACTTCTCATACATCTCGACTCTACGGTTACAACCTTGGGAGACACATCTCAACTCATCCGACATCACAACGTTGGGATCAGCTCCCTACAAGTACAAATTGTTTTGTGCATTAGTAGGAGGGACAAGACACGATTGTAAGGTAGAAGGGACAGGTTAGAAATTACCTTTTCCCTGAACCAAGCCGTGAATTTTTTCTTTCCGGGGGCACCCTCTTTCAGAAGAGTGTCCAGCTCGGCTTCATCGGGTCCCTCTGATGTTCCCGACCACATTTCATCCTTGAATTGGCTAAAAGGAGAAAATACGTATTAGACCGAAACCGAGTTACTAGTTGCAAAGTAATTTGTTCACCATTTTACCTAAGGAAACTGCCCTCTTCCTCCTCCGCGTCGCGGACCACTTCCTTCATGTTCATAAGCACATAGAGCATTATGCACTCCAGCTCTTCATTGGTCAAGGTATACCTTTTTGCGCCACCGGCCTTGCCACCGGGAAACTGGAAGAGGACGAGCTTGGGGTCTTGCTTGGGCTCGTCGACATTGTACCGAGAGGCCTGGTTATGCATAGTGGGAACATCATCGGGATAGTACGTTAGCCTGGCGTCTGTCATCTCCTGGAGGATAGTTGCCTCAGCTATGCATGCTTCAATCTTATTTTTGTTTCCACATTTGGTTCGAATATACTTAAACTCTCTCTCAATACAAAACTGCCAACGAAACTGCACCGGTCCACCCAAGAGTGCCTCGTTCGCAAGATGCACAACAAGATGTGCCATCGGAGTAAAGAAGCCTGGCGGAAATATCGTCTCTAAGTTGCATAGCAACTCCGGCACTAGATCATGCAGCTTCTGAATAATCAGGGGACATATCTGCTTAGCACAGAGCGTGCGGAAGAAATGGCTCAACTCCGCGAGCACTCGCCAGACACGGTCGGGGAGATACCCTCGAACCATCACCGGCAGCAGCCGCTCAATCCATATATGATAGTCGTGACTCTTGAGCCCGGTGACTTTTCCGATTTTATATTGACTCCCTTACTTATATTCGAACAATAGCCATCAGGGAACATCACGATGAATTTGAGCCAAAAGAATGCCTCAGACTTTTGCGGTGCGGCTTGAACCAGTTTTTTCGACGGCCTTCAGGAGGCTGCATGTGTAATCTCTTCCTATCACAGAGCTTCTTAACATCGACTCTAGCCTTAACATTATCCTTCGACTTCTCAAAAATGTTCAGGACTGTGTGAAAGAGGGACTCTCCAACATTCTTTTCGGTGTGCATCACATCGATGCTATGTGGAAGTTCGAGGTCCTTGTAATATTCGAGCTGCGTCAAGCCTGCCACGTGAGTCCAGTTGTGCGTCACACCATATCCCACATATCGTGGGCCATTTCCCCCAGCAGGCACGAGAGCACTTAGCTCGGCATCAACAGCTGCACCATCGAAAGTTGGTATCTCTTTTTCTTCACGCTCAACTCTGCCCTTCTTGAAGTTCTTTTTGTCTTCTCTAAACCGATGTCCTCTTTTGAGGAACTTTCGATGCGTGTCAAACGCGGAATACTTCTTACCCGCGCTTAGCCAAAGGAACTCAAGTCGGTTCCTGCACACTGGGCATGGCCACTTACCAGCTGTACACCATCCGCAGAATAGGGCGTACCCGGGCATGTCGTGCATGGAATTGTGGAACCAAACTTTCATCAAGAAGTTTGTCTTCGATGCACGGTCGTATGTCAACGTCCCGTGGTGCCAAGAGTGGTTCAGATCATCCACAATCGGCTGCATGTAGACACTCAAATTCTTCCCCGGGTATTCAGGACCTGGAATGACCAGCGACAGGAATATGGTCTTCCTTTGCATTAGGGCTCCGGGAGGGAGATTGAGCGGAATAACAAACACGGGCCAGCAGCTGTACGAGGTAGTCGACATACCATATGGATTGAATCCATCGGTTGCTATCGAGATTCTGACGTTTCGAGCCTCTGCTGCCTCATCGGGGTGGTTGCTATCAAAGTTCTTCCATGCCTGACCATCAGATGGATGTCCCATCTTTACCCGTCCGTGCTCATCCTTGTATCTCTTCCCCGTCTTGTGCCACGTCATCTGTGTGGCGGACTCTTTGTTCATGTAAAGCCGCTTGATTCTGTTTGTGAATGGGAGGTAACGAAGAATCTTAATGGCGACTTTTGTCTGCGTCTTCTGACCATCAGCTCGTTTACCTCATGATACCTAGAGGCCCCATACAGGCTACAGTACTTGTCATCCGCAAACTGTTTCCAAAACAAAAGGTATCCTTTTGGACAACAATCTATCTTTTCATAATCCATGCTGAGATCTCGCAGGATTTTCTTCGTTTCGTACATGCTTTTAGACAGACAATGCCCTTCGGGCAACATGTTACCATAAGTTTGCAGATGAGCTTCAAAGCATGAACGGGTATTGCCGTACTCGAGCTTTTTGGCTAGTGCTTGCGAGATGGCATCGAGCTGAGAAATTTTTGCACCCTTGTTCTGGTTCACACGGTTCCTCCGGTTCTGGCGGTTCCTCCCTTGAAGGTGGCGAATCTGGCACGTCGCCATCACGGATATCATCTAGAAAGTTTCTAAGCCCATCATCCTCATTGCCATTGATCCGCTGCCGCATCACCCTACCACTTTCGCGTTCGTACTCACCAAAGTCGACCGTCGTGACGAAGTTTAGCATATACCCATGATACCAGAGGTGTTTAGTCATCTCATCCTTTCCCCGACGTTGACGCAGCCTGCAACGAGCGCAAGGGCACTTTGGACGAATGCGTGACTTTGAACCACGCGCTAACTCCTTCAATAACAAATTGGTCTTCCATACCCACTCGTCTGTCCTGTCAACCGTACTAGTTCGGCCACTATGCATCCACCCATTATCAGCATCCTCTGCTTTCCTGCGAGCCAAACAATAATATCATGAAATTAAATGCATCATATTTTTATTTTCTACCGGCCAAAACGCATGCATCAACCTACAACTCTAATAGGTCAAGGTCCTAGCAGCCGCCGGATTTGTAGATTGAGTACGTTCTCCATGCTCTACCCTGGTCCGAGACAGAATTTCGGTAGCACCTCCCCGCTGCTCTCCCGATACACGTCTCGAAAAAAAGCCGAGAGGATGTGCATCCGGAGAGCAACGGGGAGGCACTACCGAAATCCTGACACAGACCGGAGCAGAACATGGAGAACGTACCCAACTACGGATCCGCCGATTGTCAAGTAAATGCCGAAGCGTTACGGTCAAAATATGCCGACCTCTAATGCATATTTATCTTTGTAACGCTTGCAGACGGGAAGTGACACCTAGGTGACGCGACGCGACATAAAAAATGCGAGGGAGGAGTCGGAGTTCTAGGTCACCCTCGAAGCGTGATCGGGCGGCGGGGCTCAGACTCGGCGGTGCTCGGACACGGTGAGACGACCGGCGGCTCTAGACAGCAGCGGGAGGCATGGTGTGGCATCTCCTACCCGATCTCCTGTACCAAATCAGTACCAAATCTGCACCAAATCAATAACAAAATTACAAACCCTAATAAAAAAACAGGGGGCAGGAGCTCACCATGTTCAGGACCTGCGGTGGCGGGAGGTGGCAGGGGCAGCAGCACGGGCAACACGGGGGCCGACGTGGGGAGGGCGTGGAGGAGGCGGCGCGGCCATGGGCGGCGTGGGAGGACGTGCAGGAGGCGGCCGGGTGGGAGGGCGTGGAGGAGGAGGCCGGGATGGGGAGGAGACAGCCGGCGGGGAGACGGCGGTCGGGGGTGGGGACGGGATGGGGAGGAGGCCGGCATGGGGAGGGCGTGAAGGAGGCGGACGGATTGGGGAGGGCGTGGAGGCGGCCGAGGTGGGAGGGCGTGGAGGAGGAGGCCGGGATGGGGAGGAGACGGCCGGGGGGAGGAGGCGGCCGGGGGGCGGGGACGGGATGGGGAGGAGGCCGGTGTGGAGAGGGTGTGGAGGAGGCGGCCGGCGTGGCGAGGGCGTGGAGGCGACGGCTCGACCGGGCAGGAGGCGGCCGGGTAGGGCGCGACCTCGGGGCGGTGGGGTGAGAGCGGCGAGGCGGCGGGGGGGGATCGAGCGGGGAGGCGGTGGGGAGGGGATCGAGTTGCTCTTTCCTATCCCGCCCAGGTGGCGGCGTAAATATTAGGGCAAAGTCTACGCCGACGGCAAATGACGTCGGCGTAGCCAATTTTTTTTTATTTTGTATTTTTAAATTGTTATTTAGTATACAAAACATTATATTATTTTAATAGTATGTATTAAAGCATCTATACTCTCTTTACGCCGCTCAAAAACTTTTTGAACAATTATTTATAATTTTCCTATTATCTATTTTATTAATTCATTTTATTATACTATTACTTCTTTCCTGCCTCGGGGTCCCTATAAAACTTGCATGTGGCCCTAGAACATGTTGATGGGTGTGGTGGGAGGATGGGAGAGACAATAACCACCTCAATTGCATGCATAACCTTCAGACGCGTGCATGCGATAACACACTTGTGCAGATTTCTCCATCCGAAGTGGATGTCTGTGAAGCAGGTCACACCCCGGAGTGGAATCTTTGCCATCCAAAACCCATTTGATTAACGAAGCTGCAGATCTGGCCAACGAGGTCATGAAATTTAAGGCGGATCACGCCAAGGAGCTGGAGAAGCGGGACATGGCTCATGCCACCGAGGTGAGCAAGTTGTCGGAACAGATGAAAAATCTAAGCGACACTGTTGCCGAGGTGAATAGAAACTCCAAGCTTCAGCACGAGCGGCATGCCAAGGCCGTCTAACTAGCCGAAGAAACACTTGCCGGCCACTTGTACGAGATCAATGTCATTCACGAGCACGTCCTTGGTAACAACTTTTCTCTTCATGCCATGTGAGTCCTTCGAGTCACTTGCTGCATCGCTAACAATTCATTGAATTTTTCGCCTTGTAGTGCCAACTAACCTTAGCGAGAATGAGGATACCTCGCCCCGCCTTGCGCACATTTTGAAAGTTGGTGAGATAATTACCAATATTCTCAGCGCAGGCAAGGCTTTTGCCGCCAAGTTCTTCCCGGGCGAGCCCAGCAATCCCATTGTCATCGAGGCAGTGACTGAGGTGATGAAGAAGGCGACCAGCTAGCACGAGAACGTGCTGCGTTCTGCCGCCCGCGGCGGCGCGAAGGTGGCGCTTTCACTGGTGGCCGCCTGGTACCCAGAAGCTGACATGCACCAGTTGACGGAGTTCATGCCCACAGAAGATGAAGATGGCAACGTCATTGATGCAAAAAAGGTGTCTGCCCCACTAGTAGGGAAGTGCCTTTCTGTGGATTCCCTATCTGTGGCGCACCAAACCGACCATGCGCCACAAAAAAAATTTCTGTGGCGCACCATTCCGAATGCGCCACAAAATACTGTGGCGCACGTGTGGCGCATACGTGCATGCGTGCGCCACGGAAACATGGTGGGTCCCGCCACCACAAATATCTGGTGACCTTTTTGTGGCGCATCTGCGCGGATGCGCCACAGAAATTATACTTTCTGTGGCGCATCCTTCCAGGTGCGCCACAAAAATTCGGTGGGGCCCCCTCCAATGATTGCATTGGTGCTTTATCTGTGGCGCATGCAGCACGATGCGCCACAGAAAACATGGTGCGGCCCCACCAATAATTTAAGGGGGCAACATTCTGTGGCGCATGCATCATGGTGCGCCACATAAAGACATGTTTCTGTGGCGCACCATGATGCATGCGCCACAGAATGTTGCCCCCTAGCCGTGTTGTCGTGAGGAGGGGCAAGAGGAGCATCATCGGAATGGAAGGAGATGCCAACGAGGAAGACTTGGACAAAAACGGCGATCCAAAGATCGAGGAGGAGTTTGACAAGTACTTCGACATGCCGACTACTAGTAAACAAAGAAGGAAGACATCCCTACCTACTAAAGGCTGTCCGTTCACGCGAAGAAATCTCAAGATGCCCGGCCTAAAGTATTCAACCGCGAAGAAGGGAAAGAAGAGAAGCTAGCTCGGAACCGGCCGGGACGAAGAAGACTTTTTTGGTGTATTAATTTGTGTGTGTGTGTGACAGACAATCATATATATGTATATCATGAATAAAATAATGGTATACTAATAATGTGTGTATATTCTTTTTTTAATGTATGTATGTTCTTTCTTTAAATATAACCAAAAATGTTTTTTTAAAAGAACAACAAATGTGTTTGTGTTTTTTAAAGGAAAAACAAACGTGTTTGTGTTTTTTAAAAGAAATACAAATTCATGCCAACGAATTTGTGGCGCATCCTCCACCTGGTGCGCCACAGAATTATGGAATTCTATGGCGCATCTGCGAGGGGATGCGCCACAGAATTCTGGCACTTAGCCATATTTTTGGCTCGGCCTCCTCTTTCGCGCCCACGTACCACGCGCCCACACGCCACGCACCCGACACGCGCGCCCCACGACGCACCCGGCGACGTCCTCCCCACGCCGGCCACCTCCCCTCCCCCGCCGATCTCGCCGCTGATGACCTCCTCTTTCGCGCCCCGCCCTCGCCGCGCCCCTCCCTCCAAGTGCCCTCGCCGCGCCCCGCACCTCGACACCGACGCCGCCGGCCTCGACACCACCGTCCTCTCCATCCCCTCCCCGAGGTGCTGCCTCTCTTTCATCCCTCTCCCTCCCCTCCACACCTGCACATAAGGTGTTTGGTGAAATGCCAAACCAAATTTTTAATTTTGTTTTGATGATTTGGTTGTTGATTGCTTGCTGCAAGTAGTTGTTAATACTTCTAGTTGCTGCTAGTGGTGTTTAGTCAATTTTGGAGACCAACAAAATTTGAAATTTTGCTAAGTTAAATATGGTCACTGTTTAAACATACCTACAAAAATGCCTTCAATTAAGGTTCTAGATGTATTCAAAAAATTATTTCTGGGGTTAATTATGAAGTACTAACTTAGTACAAGATATGCATGAGGGTTAATGTGAAATAGGATCAAGATTTGATGCTTTAGAAATGCTCCAAAGTTGGTACTTTTTAAAGGAAATGAAGATATATATGGATGTGAATTTTCTTATTTTTTTTCTTGTGCAGACCACCGGTTTCGACTACATCAACTATCTCCTCAACTACAGTTCCCCCTTTGGTGAGCTATTGGTTAACCCGGTGACCATGTGTTCTGTGCTACCACGACCATCGTGTTGTGGTTGCTTGTGTTCAGACCAGCGTGTCGTGTATGTGGATGTTGCCGGCCGTAGATACCGGCAACATGATTTGTGAAATCTATGCAGGTAACCATGAGGCCCTTGAGTTTGCCGGAACGTCGATTAACTTCCGTTCCGGCAAATTCGGGTACTCCATATGTCCCTTTTTTAGCAAAGGTCATGCCGAATTTTATCGTGAATTTTGGCATGACTTTGCTAAAAATAGGACATGTGGAGATGTGGATGTGGTATTGTGTTTGTTGCCGGCCGGCAGATGTGGATATGTGTTTGTTGTTGGCCGACCGGAGATGCGGGCAACATGATTTGTGAAATGTCTGCAGGTACCCATGAGGCCCTTGAGTTTGCCGGAACGTCCATTAACTTCAGTTCCGGCAAATTCGGGTACTCCATATGTCCCATTTTTAGCAAAGGTCATGCCGAAATTTTTCGTGAATTTTGGCATGGCTTTGCTAAAAACAAGACATATGGGGTATTGCGACTAATGCATGGGCCGGGTATCTTAGTACTTAATTAAGTGATTTTTTTCTTATATTTGGTGTACTAACTTCGACTTTTTTTTCTTATAGGTGAGACGAACATGGCTGACAATAACGAGGCCGGGGGTTCTCGAACAGGAGGCGAGGAACCGATAGAGGAAAATAGTATGATTCAGACGGTCATCGCACAGGCAGTGACAGCGACGTTCACGTCGATCTTTACTGCCGTCTGTGAGTCTGTCAGGGCTTGGATTGTGGGAGGGAGAAAAGGGCCTCCCCCGGTGATCAGCTTCGGCTCCAACAAGTACTCAATCAATGTTCCTACTACAGAAGATGCACCCCCAGCATCCCCAGAGGTAAAGAAGAAGAAGCACATGAAGAGAAGTAAGCCAGCTCCTAAGACGACTATCCGGGGGTATGAAGACATGGTATCACCCCATGCGGATGGCTTGAGCCGAGATCATGAAGCTGGTCAACCGATCCTGTCTCGGGAGCTGCTCCACCTCACATACGGATGCATGCTCTCTTTGCAAAATGCTATCTTTACCCGGTGTTCACTGTCAAGGTGCCAAAAGACTTGGCCGAGTTCGTCCATGAAACCCCCGCGGATCTGTTTTTCATATCGTACGAGGACGTCTTCAGGTTGTTTCACTTTAGACGGCTGGACTATAACTTGGTCCGCCTATACGCGGTCAACCAGGCGATGAGGATCAGGAGAGATAATACCCCGTATATTAAGGTAGTGGATCCCTACTACATGCGTGACAGCCTGCTGGTGGAAGGATCAACGACACTGGCCAAGGCCACGAAGTTCCTCCAGAGAATCATGCTGAACAACAAGGATAAGAACAACTTTCTTATGCCTTTCTTTTCTGAGTAAGTACACATCCGGTCACCGCCGTCGTATCTTATGATTTCTTATAGATTTCATCTGTTGTTGATCCTTTCCAACATTCCGTTTCAATTGTGTTGAGCAGTGACGAGTACGCAGTACTCATCGTCGTAAGCCCGAGGTGGTCCGTTAACACTTATTTCGACTCGAGGAGTCTTAAAGACTACACCAGCATACAGGGTGTTCTCGATGAGGCTCTCGAGGGCTATGCCCAAAAGGGAGGCCACTTCCACAATGAAAAGAATGGGGAACGTTTAACGAAGGACAACAAACACATTTTCTGGCATGGGACCGGGTTCCATTGCATCAAGCATGCGCCTGACAGCGTGAAGGATGCCTTCTACGTCCTCCATCACATTAAAGGGCTTGTCCGGGATGTAGAGACAACGAGGTGGCCATCTAGTCTCCAAGAATGGAGCAAAAATGCGGGGGAAATCACCGATTCTGAGCTTAGAGAAGACTTCCATCGCATCCAGAGGTAGTTATCGCAAATCATTTTGGAAGATGTCATGGAAGCAGGGGGGTCCTTACACAACGCCAGAGGTAGGATGTATTGTAAAAGAAAGCCTTGCCTCACTCGATAAAAGTGCTTCTTTATTTTCTTTATTATAGACTTATCCACTTAATTAGATGAATTAATCATACTCTATTTATATTATTAATCAAATATATATCCCAATTCATCTCCAGGGTTGTCTAAGTGGGAGATCGAAGAACGCCTAGACAAGCAAAATGACATGAGGACGTGGATGACGAAAGACTGCTATAAACCGTTCCCGGAGCCGATACACCAGAAGGCTCAATCCTACCAGTGGAGCTAGACGTGTTCTCCGTCAGCGACCTAGCAAGAGACCCCAGCTGCGACTCAAGAAGAAGAGACTCCAGCGGCGACTCAAGAAGAGACTCCAGCGGTTCCTCCCGCACCCTCGACAAGTGGGCTGAGGCTGAGAAGCCAGATTCAGCGTGGGGCGCAGGAGCCCGACGATGATAAGTGGGCCCTAGTGATTACTTATACATTAAGACTTATGTGACATGAGATGAACTTTTGTACAATTAATTTGACACTTAATTGTCACTATATATGTATGTATCTCGGGCTCTAAGTGGTGATGTACATATTTATCTATCTGTTTTAATACTGTGTCAAAATATATTACTGTTTCTATTATTTTCTGTATAAATTATGTAATATACCTGTATTATTGTCAAATACAGCAAATAATCGATAATCTATACAACAAATAATTTAGTGGCGCACGGTAAATAATTTTGTGGCGCACCATATTCTGTGGCCCACGAACAATGTGCGCCACAGATACATTATTGTCAAATACAACAAATAATCGAAATTCTTTCTATGGCGCATGGAAAATAATTTAGTGTCGCACTCTGGAGGTGCGCCACAGAATTGTCTACTTTCTGTGGCGCATGGTTCCGTGCGCCACAGAAATAATATTTTTGTGGCAAGGATTCTGTGGCGCACCGACCATGCGTCACAGAAACAGTTTTTGGTGTGCCACAGAAAGGCACATCCCTACTAGTGCCCCCGTCTCCAGCTACGCGACCCGGGTTGCCAACATGGTGGACCTCCAGCTGTTCTACAAGGCGCATCCCGATCCTCACCTCGCAGCAGGCGAAACCTCCTTGGCGGGCGAAGGCGAAGTCTTGGCTGACGAGCCCGACCCTCAGGATGGCGGAGCCAACCCCAAGGATGCCAGCGTCAGCCCCCAGGACCTCGAGACGATTTCCCCCAAGGAGGCAGTACCTTAGGCTTCCTTCCCTGCAAGTGATGCACAAGTACATGCGTTAAACTATTAACGCGAAAAAACTTGTTCTATTTTGGGATGTAATTATTTTTGTTGAGCCAAACTTTTATGCTACACTTGGTGGTAGGCTTATTTAAGTGGCCCGCCTTAAAATATATCTGTGCTTATGTGTTTAGCTTTTTCATATGTTGGCGGAACCTCATCTCAGTTACTTTAGCTGTACCAACCAGGTGCAATACCAATTAGTTTAGACACAGAGACCAAACCCGGCATGTTGGTGCCAATGACATATTACTAGGCGACCCACACACAAAGAAACAGATAGCCATACAAGGCAACGCAAAGGTTGTTTTCTTAGGTTTTAGCCGGCAGATGACAAATGTCAAAAAAGTTGGAACCACTAGCACAGAGCGAGAAAAATTTTCGGGTAACCTTTTGACATAACAAATATATGATTGCAAGAAAGGACAAAAGATGGCATGAGCTCAAAGCGGAATGAGCAAACCACAGACTTTTATTTCATAATCATATAGTACTTATTACAATTTTAAAAATTGCTAAGTGTAAAAAGGACGTAGCTGCTCAATGTTCCAAGGCCGCTTAGTTTCCTCATACTTGTCGTCGACCTTCCTTTTGCGCTTACGGCCTCTTTTCTTCTTGTATCTGTCTCGTATATCCACCAAATAATAAGAACCATTAAGCAGTGCCTTGCTGACCACAAAGGGCCCTTCCCATGGCGGGGATAGCTTATGCAAGCCTTTCCTGTCTTGGATTAGGCAGAGAACTAGGTCACCTACTCTAAAGCTGTGTTGCCGCACTCTTCGACTGTGGTAGCGTCGCAAATTTTGCTGGTAGATGGCGGATCGTGCGATGGCAACATCTCGTTCTTCATCAAGTAGGTCTAGGCCATCCTGTCTTGCATCTTCTGCATCCTCTTGGACGTAGGCTTGAATCCAGGGGGAATCGAACATCATATCGGATGGCAACACTGCTTCTGCATCATAGACTAAGAAGAAAGGAGTAAACTTGGTTGATCTGTTTGGAGTTGTGCGTAAACTCCAAAGGACAGATTGCAACTCATCAACCCAAGCCCCGGCTGCCCTGTGCAATGGTACTTCGAGACGAGGTTTTAGCCCCTGTAGGACTAATCCATTTGTACGCTCTACTTGACCGTTTGCCTCGGGATGTGCCACGAAGGCCAAATCCAACCGGATGCCATGTTTGTTGCAGTACTCCTCAACTTCACCCTGCGATAGGTTTGTGCCATTATCGGTGATAATGCTATGTGACACCCCGAACCGAGAGATTATTCCCCACAGAAAATTGGCGGCTATGGCGCCGTCAAGCTTTTTGATAGGTTTAGCTTCAACCCATTTGGTGAACTTGTCTATAGCCACAAGCAAATGTGTGTAGCCACCAGATGCCGTCTTAAATGGACCAACCATGTCCAAACCTCAGACTACGAAAGGCCATGTGATGGGTATTGTTTTTAGCTCCTGAGCCGGCATATGTGGTTGTCTGGCATATAGTTGGCAGCCCTTGCATCTTTTAACGATGTCCTCTGCATCTTCCTTGGCTGTCAACCAGTAAAAACCTTGCCGGAAAGCCTTGGACACAAGGGAGCGGGACGAAGCATGATGCCCACAAACTCCAGCATGTATCTCATCCAATAGGTTTCTGCCTTCTTCAGGTGAAATGCAACGCTGGTAGACTCCGGTAGTGCTACGCTTGTACAATTCACCTTTGATAATCGTGAATGCCTTAGCTCTTCTGATGATTTGCCTTTTCAATACCTCATCATCCGGCAACTCCTGATTGATCAGGAAGTCTAGGTTTGGTGTCGTCCAATCTGGCTTTACCAAGTAGACGGCATAGCTTGCGTCGCCTACTGGTTCTGCCGCTTCTGGATCGAGGAGGTCTGCTCCTTTTATCGACGGCTTGTAGAGGTGTTCCAGGAAAACATCCTTTGGTACCTTTTTGCGCTCTGACCCAAGTCTGGCAAGTGTGTCTGCCACCTCGTTTTGAGCCCTTGGGATGTGGCGGACTTCATATCCTAGGAAGCACTTGGCGAATTCATCAACAGTAGCTCAGTATGCCGCCATTGTTTCGCTTTTTTCATCCCATGTGCCACGTATCTGCTGCGCAACCAGGTCTGAATCTCCGTAGCAGAGGATGCACTGGACGCCTAAATCCTTGGCGATGTGTAAACCATGAAGGAGTGATTCGTATTCGGCAACATTGTTTGTTGCTTTGAAGTGTATCTGTAACACGTAGCTTAGCTTGTCTCCTTGCGGGTTTCTTAACACAACACCAGCCCCCGAGCCCTGAAGCATCTTTGATCCGTCAAAGTGCATAATCCAGTATTCTGATTTAGGGAGAGGTACGTCATCCATGGCTTCTGTCCAATCTGCGACGAAATCTGCTAAGGCTTGAGACTTGATGGCGTTTCTGGGTTTGTATGTGATGTCAAAGGCGGCGAGCTCAATGCCCCATTTGGCCACTCGGCCTGTTACATCCGCGTTGTTAATTATGTCACCCAGAGGTGCCTTGCTCACCACAGTGATCGAATGTTCCTGAAAGTAATGCCTCAACTTCCTGGCGGCATAGAAAACGCCATAGACCATCTTCTGGTAATGTGGGTAACGCGGTTTTGAGGCGGAAAATACTTCACTGATGAAGTAGACGGGACGTTGCTCAGAGGCGTCAGCTGCTTCCGCCTTGCGTTCCACAACCATCACTGCGCTGACAACTAAGTTGGTTGCCGCGATGTAAAGCAGAATTGGCTCTTCTGTACGAGGTGCTGCGAGGATTGGAGCAGTCGTCAGTGCTACCTTAAGCTGCTGCAAGGCGGCATCTGCTTCGTTTGTCCATTCAAAGTTGTCGGATTTCTTCAAAAGCCGGTAAAGAGGCATGGCCTTTTCACCAAGGCGGCTAATGAAATGACTGACCTTCTGACATGTGGGTCTGGATATGTTGAGAATTGCCTTGATTTTTTCCGGGTTAACCTCAATTCCTCGTTCGGAAACGATAAAACCAAGCAACTTGCCGGCCGGAACCCCAAAGACGCACTTCTTTGGATTGAGTTTCATCTTATATACCCGGAGGTTGTCGAAGGTTTCTTGCAGGTCATCAAGCAAATCCGCCTTCTTACGAGACATGACGGCAATGTCATCTACATAAACGTAAACATTGCGGCCAATCTGCTCGTTTAGGCATCTTTGCATGCATCTCTGATACGTTGCGCCGGCATTTTTTAGACCGAAGGGCATCGTGATGTAGCAGAAGGTCCCATAGGGCGTGGTGAACGCTGTATTTAGCTGGTCCGATTCCCGCATTTTAATTTGGTGGTACCCGGAGTACGCGTCCAAAAAGCACATTAGCTCGGAGCTGGCTGTGGAGTCTATGACCTGATCTATACGTGGTAAAGCGAAGTGGTCCTTAGGACAGCACCTGTTCAAACCGGTATAATCGATACACATCCTTATCTCTTTACTAGGTTTCGGAACCATTACAGGGTTTGCCAACCAGTCAGTATGCACTACTTCCCTAATGAACTTCGCCTCTTGCAACTTGATGATCTCCTTCCCTATCGCCTGCCTCTTGTTCTCGCCGTAGCGTCTTATTCCTTGCTTCACCGGCTTGGCTCCTTTGTAGACATTAAGAGAGTGCTCGGCAAGTTCCCTACGTACATCTAGCATGTCGGCGGACGACCATGCAAAGATGTCCCTATTCTCACGCAGGAACTCGACGAGCGCGCTTTCCTATTTGTCATTTAAGCCGGATCGGATGGTGACTTGCTTGGATCTGTCACCTGATGTCAGATCCACCTTCTTTGCTTCTTCGGATGCCTTGAAAGTCTTCTTTGGCTCGGCTGTCTGCACCTTTTCCGACAACTGCGATGTATCAGTTTCCTTTTTCAGCATGGCTAGTTCCTCTGCGTGGAGAACTGCCTCAGCGAAGGCGGCGTTACCACGCTCGCACTCCTTTGCTTTCTTGAAGTTGCCATTGACGGTAATGGTACCGTTGGGTCCAGACATCTTCAGCTTGCTGTAGATGGAACAAGGTATCGCCATGAACTACTTCGAACCGGATATACTCAGTGCGGTAGTTTGTCTCCGGCCCGAAAGTAACCTCAAGCTTGATGCTTCCCATGGATTTGCCTTGCTTTCCTGGTACGATACCATGAAACTTGACTTTGCCGTAGTCAAGCTGGCTTTCCGTCAAGTTTATGCGTTTCAAGGTGTCTTCGTACATGATATTGAGACTGCTGCCTCCGTCCATCAACACCTTGGTGAGTCTAAAGTTGTCGACAATTGGGTCGATGACAAGGGCGTACTTGCCGGGATGCGGCACGCGGTCTGGGTGATCTTCCCTGTCCCATGTAATTGGCGCTTCGGACCAGTCCATGTATTGGGGAACATCTGGCACCATGGCGTTAAGCTCACGTAGTTCCGCCTTTTCTTCTTTTGCCGAAGGAGTGCCCAGGAAGCAGACCAACTGGCCGTGTATTCTGGGGTACTTTTTCTCCTTGCGTGGAGGCTTGGGGTACTCATCCTCTGACATGGAGACTGCCTCATCGTCGTCTTCCTTTTTTGCCTTCTCAGATTTCTTGCTCTTTTTCGGCTTCCAGCCAAGGTCGGGGTCCTTCTTAAAGTCGTCCATGAAGCGACCTTCTCCTAGCGTGTGGTTGACCTTCCCAAGAGATGCATGGATGGGGCAGGACAAAAGTTTCGCTTGTTCGTAGGTCATGCGGTTTTTTCTAGGAGCGATGTCCTTGCCCTTGCTTTTCCACTTGCGATTGCCGCATTTGCCTTCGAAGGCGGCGGCAACCTCGTTGGATGGTCCGGCTTTATCTTCCTGGGGAGCCTTGCGCTTGTGATTCACATGCCTGTTTGGCACCAAGTCCTGGGCGCCGTCAACATCGCATGCATCATCATCCGCCTGAGCGTACATGGTGGCAACCTCAAGCATGACCCCGAGGTCTTTGACCTACATGCGTACTAGCTTGTGTCTGAGACTTGAGCCCTTCAGTAGGCCCGTGGTGAAGGCGTGGATTGCTTGGTTGTCGTCGACGTTCTCGCCGCTTGCCTTTGTCTAGATCCACCTTGCCAGGAAAGCCGTCGCAGATTCATCCGGCTTCTGCACACAGCGAGTCAAATCGGTGTACGTGTTAGGTCGCTTGTATGTGCCCTGGAAGTGTTGGGTGAAGACCCGTTCCATGTCTAGCCAGCTATGAATCGACTTCCCCCGGCAATTTGGACTGCCAGCGCGTAGTCCGATAACCACGAGTTTGGCTTGTCAGCTCCGTTTTACCTTGGGCAGCTTTTTGACATTGATGTCATATCCCTAGGAACCTGAACGTTGCGGATGGCTGGTCCAAAGCACACGGGGCTGAGGTATGACTCTTCTTTTCCCGCCTTGATATCATTGAGACGATGCCGTGCGTCTTCTAGAGCAAGCTGCTTGTTGGGTGTAGCAACGTTCGTCTCGTCCTGCGCAGCCCGGCTTTTGCTATGCCTAGGCTCGTTGTTGTCTCCCTGACTTCCGCCTTCGCGCCTGGGCGCTGGCTGTGGAGAATGTGTGTGGTCCCTACTTCTCCTTGGCGGCGGTGCATTGTCGCGGCAGTTGGTTGCCCCAGCTGCCGCCTTCCTCTCTCCTAGGTGGTGGAGGGGCACCTCGTCGCGCCTGTTGCCGGTGCGGGAGGCTTCGTCTTGCTACATCCTGGGAGGCGGCGATTTGCGTGGTTCCTTGTCCTTTCCCTTCCCATGGCTGCTGGAGCCAGATGGATCAACGGGATTGCCACCGACAACAGCCTTGCAAGCATTGGCTTTGGATTCCAACCTTCCCCCTCGCGCGTCCGCCTGGTCCGCACGAGAATCCGCCCGTGCCTGCTGTTCCAAAGCCTTGTAAGCTAGGACAGAGGCATAGTAGATCTTCTCGTCCTTATCGTAATCGTCGTTGTTGAGGATGTCTAAGGCGGCCACAGTGTTAAGGACAGGTGTACTCAGGATTACATCACCGTTTTTGTCCTTCCCCTGTGGAGCCGATGCCCACTCGAAACCAAGTCTTTGTGTAGGGGACTTGTACTCCTCAGAAGACGGATCCCGATTTTGCAAGGTGCTTTTCTTTTTTGACGGTAGCACTTTTGACTTGGCCACCGGCGTCGTCGTGAAGAGATTTTTCCAGGAGGTTATCTTGGCGTTCTCCTCTTTGGCCTCCTTGATTAGGTTCAAAACTTCGCCTTCTTTTTCCTGAAGGTTCCTGGTTTGCTCTACTATGATTGTGCGGAGCTTCTCCAGGTCAGCCGGAGCCGTTTTGTCGTTGACCGGCGTGTTCAAGACTTCGGCCAAGGTGGCAATGTCGTCTCCCTTGCCGGCGTCCTTGCTGCATCCGCCTCTCTCCAGGATCTTCTTCTTTGGAGCCGGCGGAGGCTCCCTGCTTGGCAGGTTGTCGTCCGGCGCGGAGGCTTTGGCGGCATCTGCCTCTTTAGCCAGACCCGCGCCGGCAACCTCAGCCACAAAGGCCTGCTGCATGGTTGCTGACGAGCCTGTTTCCGCCTCTAAAGGCGGCGGTTCCGGTGCATTGAAGCACTTTTGAACATTCTGCTCGAACATGCTTACAGAGTCTTCTTCGGAATCAGAATCTACGTTAACCGGAACGGTAAATTTGGATCCGGCATCTGACATCGTATCGTCCTGGAGTGCAGGAAGGATCGATTCTGGATCGTTGCTTTTTTGACTGGGAGTCGGATCCCAGTCCGGCAACACCACAGAAGTGGAGATCGGAATCCGCCGACTCCTGGGAGAAGGCGGACTCGGATCCGTCTTGCGCGTAGTCGAAGTCCGGGTGGTGGGTGTGCGAAAAGACAGCGTGGTTCTTCGGGAAGCCCATGGCCTCCGGAGTGAACCCGATGATGATCTCGTGCTCACCAACTAGGACGAACGTGTAGGCGATGAGTCCGTCCTTCGCCGGCATCCACGTTGCGTCTTCTTGTACGTAACCGATGGAGCCAAAGCGCGATGAGCGGTCGACGGCGATGGTTTCGCCGATGCCGCCAAGTATTCCCGCGTCGAACGTGACACCCGACGCCTTAGGCCCCACGGTGGGTGTCGGGGGAATGATTAACCCGCGACTTAAGGCTGCGCTATCATTATTGGGCCACGTGAAAGATGGGCCAATCTCGCATCGCGACTCGATAAAGGAAAGTTCTAGAAGGTCAGTGCAAACTTGCCTTGGAAGACAAGAAAGACAATCAGGCTTCGTGTAGAACTCTTGTAACCTGACGAGCCTCTATGTATATAAAGAGGACTCGCAGGACTTAGACAGGAGAGAGCTATCAAGCCCAAAAACCCTAGTTCATACGGCGAGTACCAGATCGGATCACCTCCATTGTAACACCTCGATTATCATATCAACACCAATCTAGGGTAGGCAGGAAGTAGGTCTTTTACCTCACATTGAGGGGGCCGAACCTGGGTAAATCTGTGTTCATCTTTGTTCCTGCGATCCCAAGCTCGGAGATGCTTGACTCGCGTAATCCCACACCTACGAAGTCATCTATGACACCTGACGTGACAAACCCACGACAGTTGGCGCCCACCGTGGGGCCTGCGGTCAAGAACGTCACGTTCCGCGCAGGATCCATGAAGGGAGCTAAAGATCTTGTTGTTGGTCGTATCATCGCGGTTAATGGCACACCCTCATCGACAATTCAAGCTGGGGGCTGGAAGCAGATTACTTGGAGACCGGCCACGTTATCCCGTTTGGATCCATCAACATCTTCATCGGCTTCATCGGTGGCAGATCTGTTAGCCCGGTCCAAGAAGGTGATTCAGTAGAAGAAGTCGCTGATGATGGGGAAGAATCCGTCGAAAGCATGGACTCGCAAGAGTTTGGGTCCATTATACCTGCCTTTGAAGAAAATTGCTGGCGTTACCCACCAGAAGTCGCATTATCACCAGATCGAGAGACGGCGCGAGTCGCGGTCTACACGACCGGAGGAGCAGGCGCATCAGGAACTACTGGAGAAGCCGAGGCATCGGCACCCCCAAGCAACCCACTTCTTGTCCCCGTGTCAGCCGCGAACGCCGCCCTCCGTGCGACTGAAATTGAGGCCGCCAGAGCCGAGCTCCTGTATGACGTTCGAAGGATGGAAGAGGAGCGCCACAGGCTCGATCAGATAACTCAAGGAATCCAACAGGAGCGGTAGAGAGTAGCCGCGCTGGCTGCGACTCAATGACAGGTTGACCCGCAAACACAACTGCGCGCGACTCAACCAACAGTCGAAATCCCGCTCACTCCAGCCGCGGGAACGGGAATCCAGACGACTGCGGAAGGAAGGGTACCAACAAATCAAGAAACCCATCGACAACCAAGGAGGTTTCACACCCCGCAGGGCCATTACCAGAACCCTGTTGATAATATGTATGCTGCGGCTAATATATTGACTCAGATGGTACCAACAGGCGACGACCCGGTCAATGCTGAGACGCGGCGCGCGATTCAGATGTTAAGTACGGCAGTCCTCCAACAATCCAATAGGGCGGAAGCCGAAGCACAGTTGCCCCTCATACCAGCCAATCACAGGATTGCAGCAGAAAGAAGCATCCAAAGCAGGCCACCAGAGAACGTATCAGGAGTCGCACAGAGACAGCAGGAGCAGGTCGCAGAAGCGCAGGCGAATATGCCAGTGGTGCAAACGTGGCCCACAGATAACCCACGGGCGCGCCCACAGCCTTGTCCTCGGGACTTAAGGGACCGGCGTGTTTCACTGAAAGGATCAGATCGGAACCTTTTCCTGAAGATTTCAAAGGGCCACGCAAGGTGGCAAACTACAACGCCAGCATGGATCCAACCACCTGGCTGAACAATTACAAGATGGGGATGAGCATTTTGAACGCCTCGGAGGAAATATGTGTCGGGGGAGTACCCCCGGGTAGGGTCAAGGCTTGGCATAAGTGGAGTTCAAAGGCGTGCCGAGGTACGGAGAGGGCCGACCTGTTTGGGCCTGAGCGCATCCGAGCTTTACTTTTGCCTGGAGAATAAAGGCCGACCTATCTTGGACCAGAGGGGTCCGAGGTACCCCGTTGGCATGGGCCGAGGTTCATGATCCAAGCTGTGATCAGCCGACCTAACTACCTCGGTGCTATGGTTGGGGTTGTGAGTGCAGGAGGAGCTATGGGAAGGAAGTGAGGTCCGACCTGGTAAAAGATCTTAAGCCCAGGAGCCAGGCTAACCACGGCAGGAGGCCGTAGCTCGGGCAGGAGTCAATGCTCCAGTCACTTCACGCCTGACACGGAAGCGTCTGTCACGGAGCATGGCAGAGGCGTGCCCCAGGTTCGGCGGGGCTGCACGCCTCTGACCGCTGACCGCGTGAGATCCGGGGAAAAGGCTATGAGGTAGCACTGCATGGCTATGTCCTGTCTCTGTCAGAGGAGACATCCTAGCTCTACTGTGGTAGTGCAGGGGATGGGCAGGCCTTGTCTTGTCCCTGACAGGAGTACAATGATGACTAAAGCAGAGGCATGGCTACAGTGTTCAGCGAGGGGCATTACGGTAACCTGGCTGGCCTATATAGGGGGCTTCCCCCCTCCTGCGGACGAGGACGGAAAAGAAAGAGAAGAGACCCCGGCACCCTAGTTCATTCTCCTGGTAACTTCATCTCCCACCTCAAGCTCTCACCATTATATCATCACACAGCTCGAGGAGCGACCTGTACTTGTTGCCTTGAGCTATACACTGACTAGGATAGTGCTGCAGTAGGGGTGTTACCTCTGCAAGAGGGCCCCGAAGCAGGGTACATCGCGGTGTGCTTCGCGTTCTTGGTGGCTTGGTTTTCAGTTCGTGTTCTTGCCGCGTTTTGTGTGTTCTTGCTTGTGCACTTCGAGAGTGCATAAACCCTCCCCGGATTCCCCCAACGACCATTCGGCCCCATCTTAGCCATACCCATGGCATCTCGTGATCCCACCACGACAGTTGGCGCCCACGTGGCGTGGGGTAGATTGAGGCGTTGGAGGGAGTTTACATCCGGACGGGCTCAGGCGAGCGTGTTCTTTCCGGGCTTATCGCCAAGATCGGTGAGTTCACCTTCATCAGCGACAACGCGGGGTGCTTCGCCGGCAAGCCCTTCCCCGAGCATGGCTTCACCATGATGCTCGGCAGCTTCGTCACCTATGTTGCTGTCGAGGTTGTTCGCGGTACCCGGAGCAGGTGCTCGTGGACGACGAAACTCCTCTCCTCGCGGCTTTAGGTCGGCGTATCACTCGCCCGAGAGCTGCGTGGAGGTGATGATGACCGGTACGGATGACGCCGCTGGCAGAGGAGATGCCAGCAATCCAAGCCGGCCGAGGTGGTTGCTAAGGTGAGAGCTGCAAAGCCCAGGCTAGAGAAAGAGTTGCCTGGTACCCCGAGGTGCAGGGCCGAGGTGCGACCCTGGTAGAGATAGTGGACACTGGCAGACCAGTAAATCCAGGAGTGGATGTAGTGGTGACTGCGGCCGACTAGAGGAGAAGCGTGTCTTGTTGCAAAAGGAGGCTGTAGCAATGATAGCAGCGAGATGAGTTCAATAGAGATCTGCGTGAGTACAATGCAGCGAATGGCTTCACCCCGGTTGCAGCTGATACAATAGGGGAGCCGGGTGCGGCAGAGAGGCAAGGGCTCAATGATGAGATGAACAGGGAGGCTCGACCTACCACCTCGGCTAGGAGTGAGAGTCGCGTGTCGACTGGAAGGCCGGTGTATAGTTCCCCTGCTAAGAACCTCAGAGCTGCCGAGGCAGGCAGGGCCGAGCTATCCGGGTTGACTGGAGATGCATGGCGTGCGCAGCAGAAGCGAGTCAATGAGTTAGTGTATGTAGCTAATCAGCAGAATGAGGCTCTCCGCAGGGCCGGGGCTGGTGATTCAGAGATGGTTTATTCAGCTAGGCCAGTTAGTCAGGTGTCCAAGGGGCAAGCCTCGTCTCCACTCGTCGGAGGAGCCGATCGAGCCCGGAGTGTCACCTCGGGTCAGAACAAGCAGCTGCAGATGTATGATCCGGTGTTAGCAGCAAAGCAGAAGGTGGGCCAGGGCAATGCTAGCCGAGCTAAGGGAAACCCCGGCCCAGGTAATGCAAGCCGAGCTAAGGGTAACTCCGGTCAGGGAAATCAGAATGGCGGGCAAGCAGCGTCGGCTGGCCGAGGTAAACCACCTCCGCCCCCGAGGTATCAGCAACAACCCCGGCCGCAGGAGCAGTATCAGCGAGAGCCGGAGTATGTTCAGCAACCTCAGAATGTCGGTCAAGGCGATGACCGATATGATGATGGAGACTCGGCCATGGCGCGAGCTGGATACCACAGAGTGGATGGGGCGTTGGGACCTCGGATAGGAGTCGGATGTTAGCTCCAGGCGATTCGTAACAAGCTGGATAGAATCTACTTGTCCGAGCAACTGGAGGAGGAAGGCCCTCCTGGTCCGGCGTGTTTTGGACCTCGGATCATGAAGGAGCCACCACCCCAGTATCTCAGTTCCAGTTAGGTCGGAACACCAAGCCATACAACGGGAGCACCAAGCCGCAAGATTGGCTGACAGATTATGTATCCTCGGTGCACATAGCGGGGGGCAATCGCCGATGGGCGGTCCGGTATCTCCCGCACATGTTGGAAGGTCCAGCTCGGATCTGGCTGAATAATTTGCCGGAGTATAGTATCAACTCCTGGATAGACTTGGAGCTGGCGTTTAACAGCAACTTTGCTAGTACATACAAGAGGCCAAACCGACCTCAGCTCCTGGCGGCATGTAAGCAAGATGATCATGAAACTGACCGAGAATTCTTAACTCGGTGGAGCAATGTTCGGAATTCCTGTGAAGGAGTTGTAGAGGCACAGGCCATTTCCTGGTTTGCATGGTTGTCGACATGGCAGCATGCTGTGGCAGAGGCTCCAAAGAGATATGCCGAAATCCCTAGCAGAAACAATCCGGGTTGCAGATTCTTATGCTCTTGGTGATCCGATGCAGCCAGCAGCCGAGGCAGGAGCACGTAACAGAAGGAGGGAGCCAATAAATAACCGGCTCGGACCAAGGTGTAATGACCGCCAAGAGTTCGGACACAAGAGGAGGGAGCCGGACTACCCATACACCTCGAACCAAGTTGCAGCAGTGAAGGATCAGCCCGAAGCTGGAGGTGTCCAGAGGCCGAAAATCAATGGTCCGGCATTTAGTCCGAACCCGGAGCCACCCTTGACTTATGAATCAATGATAGATGGTCCTTGCCGTTACCATACGACCGACCCGCGTAAGCCAGCCAACCATTCAACCCGGCAGTGCAGCTGGAACCGCAGGATCAGGAAGAAGGGGCAAGGGCCGGAGGAAACAGAGGAGGACCACCTCAGAGATTTCAGCCGAGGTCTAACCCGAATCTGTCCGGAGCAAATGTTACCCCAATAACCACTGCACCTCCTCCGAGGCCTGCAGCAGCAAGACCGGTGAATGTGGTGAATGTCCGAGGTAACAACAATGGTGGTGCCGGACCAAGCCAGCAGTATGAATACCCCGGAAATGACTATAGAGAGGCTCATGCGAGCTATGTGGTCTTTGTGACCGAGCCCACTGACAAGAAGAGCGTGCAGAGGCGTGCCATGGAGGTGAATGCAGTAATGCCGGTGGTGCCAACCTTTATGAACTGGTCTGAGCAGGAGGTCACTTGGAGCAGGAAAGACACACCTCGGATCATGCCAAGCCCGGGAAAGTATGCCCTGGTGGTAGATCCGACGTTGTGTGGGCCTACTAACAATGTGAGGTTTACCCGAGTTCTGGTGGACAATGGCAGTGCCATCAACATCATGTACCGAGACACAATGGTGAAATTGGGCATATCGCCAAATCAGTTGATGCCAAGCAGTTGTACTTTTCATGGGATTGTGCCTGGCGTTTCCTGTGCACCCATGGGCAAGATATGGGTGGATGTAGCATTTGGAACCAAGGATAACTGCCGAGTTGAGAGTATCGAGTTCGAGGTGGTGGACTTGGAGAGTGCATACCATGCATTGCTTGGAAGGCCAGCTCTGGCCAAGTTCATGATCTCCACCCATGTGGCCTACCTGAAGATGAAAATGCCAGGACCCAATGGGATCATAACCATCTCGGGTGATTACAAGCGAGCCATTCAGTGTGCCTCGGCGGGGTCTAATCTGGCCGAGGCTTTGGTGATTGCAGCTGAGAAGAAGAAACTGCACGAAGTGGTGGCAATGGCGCAGTCCACGCAGCTCGGCGTCCGGACTGATGAGCCCGGACTCAGCTGCTGCGTTCGAGGTGCCCAAGGAGACCAAGAGAATCCCCATTGACCCGGAGCACCCAGAGCGCATGGCCATCATTGGGACCGGGCTGGGCGAGAAATAAAGCGCGCTCTGTCACTTCCTCCGTGAGAATCGGGATATCTTTGCATGGTCAGCCAAGGACCTGCCTGGTGTTCCGAGGGAGTTGGCAGAGCACTCTTTATTTGTCAGACCGGAGGTGAAACCGGTGAGGCAACCGACACGTCGTCTCTCAGACGACCGAGACAAGTGGTGCTGGACGAGCTGGCTAAGTTGCTTGCAGCCGGGTTCATTATGGAGGTGCTGCATCCGGACTGGATATCCAATCCAGTCTTGGTGGAAAAGAAGAAGACGAGCCAGCCGTGGTCAAGGTGTGGCGCATGTGCATCGACTTCACTAACCTCAACAAGGCGTGCCCGAAGGATCCGTTTCCCTTACCTCGGATTGATCAAGTGATCGATTCCACTGCTGGTTGTGAACTGTGTCTTTTATTGATGCGTACTCTGGTTTTCACCAGATACCACTGAACCGAAAGATCAAATAAAGACTGCTTTATTACCCCGTATGGGGCGTACTGCTATCGTGTCATGTGTTTTGGTCTGAGAAATGCCGGGGCAACTTATCAGAGGTGTATGCAGAAATGCCTGCATTCTCAAATGGGTAAAAATGTGCAAGTGTATGTCGATGATATTGTCATCAAGTCTAAGGAGAAACATACTCTCCTCGAGGATCTCGAGGAAACATTTGTGAACCTGAGAAAGTATAGGTTGAAACTTAACCCGGACAAGTGCACCTTTGGTGTTCCAGCTGGAAAGTTGCTGGGATTCCTGGTGTCGAGCCGAGGTATTGAGGTTAACCCGGCCAAGATCCGAGCTATTGAGAACATGAGATTACCGGTGTGTTGAAAGATGTGCAGAAATTCACGGGGTGTCTAGCCTCGTTGAGCCGATTTGTAAGCAGGTTGGAGAGAAAGCATTACCTTTGTACCAGCTCATGAAGAAAAGTACCGGGTTCACATGGACCCCGCAGGCCGACGTGGCGTTCATGAGCTGAAAAAGATGTTGTCCACCGCTCCGGTGTGGCATCACCTTGCACAATGAGCCGATGTTACTTTACATTGCGGCCACAAACCGAGTTGTAAGTGTGGCAGTGGTGGTAGAGCGCGAAGAAGGTGGCAGGTCGGTGCAGAGACCGGTGTATTACTTGAGCGAGGTGATCTCTACCTCGAAGCAGAATTACCCTCACTACCAGAAGATGACGTATGGTGTCTACCTGGCGGTCAAGAAGTTGAAGCATTATTTCCAGGAGCATCCCATGACGGTGGTGTGCGAAGCTCCAATCTCGGAGATCATCGGGTGCAAGGATGCAACTGGCCGGTTGCCAAATGGGCGATCGAGGTGTCTCCATATGCACCGCTGTATGAGAGAAGAGATGCAATCAAATCCCAGGCGTTGCCGGACTTCTTTTGTGATTGGGCCGAGATGCAGTATGAGCCACCCAGGCCGGACTATAATTATTGGAAGATGCATTTTGATGGGTCCAAAACAAAGATCGGGCTGGGGGCTGGAATAGTCCTCACCTCGCCAAAGCGAGATCAGCTGAAGTACGTGCTGCAGATTCATTTCTCAGCATCAAACAACGTGGCGGAGTATGAGGCCTTAATCCATGGCCTCAAGGTGGCAAAGGAGATCGGTATCCGGCGTGTAGAGTGCTTCGGTGATTCCGACCTGGTGGTGCAACAATCTTCTGGAACTTGGGATGCTCTAGATGCCAACATGGCGTTATATCGGTTCCATGTGCAAAAGATATCCGGGTTCTTTGAAGGGTGTGAGTACAGGCATATACCTCGGGCAGAAAATGATGCTGCCGACGTGTTGTCAAAGCTCGGTTCATCAAAAGGCAGTGCCACCAGGGGTAGCCCTGAATCACTTGAGAACTCCTTCAATCAAACCTTCTCCTGAATCCGAATCTATTTTCATCCCGGCTGAGCAAGAGCCCGGACCTGTTCCAATGGAGGTAGACGTCGGATGCGGGTCGGACCCGGGGACTGCGTGGCAGAACTCGGGGACTGCGCACCGAGACTCGGGGACTGGTCGCAGGATGGTGGAGGAAATAATGGAGGAGATTATGGTGGCCGAACCAATGGAGGTGGACGAGAACTTTTTCCTTTGCACCCAGTGCCGGAGTGGGCGCAGCAAATCATGAAGTTCATAACGGAGGGAAGCTTGCCAAGTGACACAACCGAGGCTAGGAGAATCCTAAGGAGGGCAAAGGCGTACACCATCATCAACAAGGAGCTCTATAAAAGGAGCGTAACCGAGGTGTTGCAGCGGTGTGTCGAGCCAGCTGAAGGCAAGGAGATGCTTTTGGAGATCCACCAAGGAGAGTGTGGACATCATTGCAGCACAAGAGCTTTGGTGGCCAAGGCGTTTCGTCATGGGTTCTATTGGCCCACAGCTCTTGCTGATGCAGAGGACATAGTCCGGAGATGTGAAGGATGCCAAAGGTTTGCCAAGCAAACACATGTGCCAGCCTCGGCGCTCAAAACAATTCCTATCACTTGGCCGTTTGCGGTATGGTGTTTGGATATGGTGGGAGAGTTCAAACCAGCCCGAGGTAACATGACACACATACTGGTGATGGTGGACAAATTCACCAAATGGATCGAGGTGAAACCAATCCGGAAGTTGGATGGTCATTCAGCAGTGACTTTCTTGAAGGAAATCATTCTGCGATATGGGTACCCCCATAGCATTATCTCGGACAACGGCACGAACTTTGCTGTTGGAGAATTTGCTCGGTTTTGCATGAACAAGGGAATCCGGCTGGACATAGCCTCGGTGGCACATCCGGAGTCTAATGGGCAAGTGGAAAGATCAAATGCTCTAGTGTTGGCCGGCATCAAGGCTCGGCTCATCGAACCACTGCTGAAAACTCCGGGGTGTTGGATAGATGAATACCAGCAGTACTGTGGGGTCTAAGGACCACGCCAAATCGATCAACTGGCTATACGCCATTTTTTATGGTCTATGGGGCAGAAGCTGTACTACCCACTGACATTGAGTATGATGCGCCCAGAGTGGCAATGTACACTGAAGCCGAGGCAAAAGAGGCTCGGGAGGATGCAGTAGATCTGCTTGAGGAGGCTAGAGAGTTGGCCTCATCTCGGTCAGCAATATACCAGCAAGGTCTCGGCGTTATCATAGCCGGAGTATCAACCCTCGTGTGTTTCACGAGGGAGATTTGGTGCTGAGGCTGGTGCAGCGCAAGAAAGGTCGGCACAAGTTGTCACCTCCATGGGAGGGACCGTTCATTGTGAGCCGAGCTCTGCTCAATGATTCGTACTATCTTATAGATGCGCAGGAACCAAGGGAAGATGGGCGGACAACCCCGGATCAGAGGTCAGGCGACCATGGAATGTAGCTCTACTCCGACCTTTCTACTCATGAAAGGCGCAATGTATGTACCTCGGTTAATCCTTAATGAAATGTCGGCACTCCGAGGTTGAAGCTCGGGGACTGCCTCGCTCGTGCTTGTGTTTTATTTCTGTTTGTCAGTTTTGTTCATATGCCGAACTATTTTGAACCTCGTCTCAAACTTCAAGTAATGTGTGCTATGTAACTAATCTTGTGACTCGACTGGCATCTGCCTAAAAGGTAGTCAAGAGCAAAGATGAAAAAACGTGGGAGACATGAAAATGGACTCGGGGACTCGGTCCAAAAATATAGTTCGGCATGTGTCGTTTACTAACCCCTGTCTTTACCTTTCGTTTGTGTCGGATGGTTTTGGAAACACACTTCGAGATTTGTAAGTACTGTATGCTATAAACAACAATCTTGTGACTCGACTGTCGAACGCCTAAATGGTAGACAAGAGCAAAGAATGCCAGATATAGTAAACACGAAAGTGAACTCGGGGACTCGTTCCAAAAGGGTTCGGCATAAAGTTTTAGAAAAGCATGGTTCGGATAGCAAGTTAATAGTACTGGTAGCAAAGCAAACTACTTAAGGTCTGTTACATCTGCACCCGGCATACCGGGGATTTAATATTTTGTTCGAGACAAGTTCAGGCCTCGGAAGAAGGAGCCTCGGGCGCAGGAACCTCGGGCGCAGGAGCCTCGGGCGCAGGAACAACCTCGGGCGCAGGAACCACCTCGGTCGCGGAGGCAACCTCGGTTGTTGGAGTGGATGCCGGAGTGTCCGTCACGTCGGGGGAGATCACCTCGGTGGTTACAGCTTTGCCGGACTTGCCCTTGGAGTTCGGAGGTTCGTCGAAGCTGAAGTCATCATCTGAGCCTTCAGCTACCTCGGTGTTTTGCCGGCCTTGCCCTTGGAGCTCTCAGGCTCGTCAAAGTCAATTTCTCGCCTCAGAACTTTCTTCACCGGATCTCTTCCTCGTCCGAGCTCTCTTCGTCCTCAGTAGAGGCGCCCTCATTGAAGATCCGGGTGTTTGCATAACTTGCAAAGAGGTCGGCTGCTGCTTGGCGTTTCGCAATGCCATCAGGGGTGGAGTTCCAAGGAGAGCCCTTGCGCAAGGAGGTAACAGTGTGGATCTCAATCTCTTCATACCAAGACAGCACGAACACCAGGGCCTTGTCCGCTCCAGCCCGAGCTGATGAGCATCTCCACTCCCGAAGTCTAGCCTCGGCTCCTTTCAGCTTTGTGGCGAGCTCGTCGATGCAAGTGGGAGCCTTAACCTTGGGCCAGAGGGCACGGTGGACCTCGATGGCAGCATCAACAAGCTTAGTTCCAATAGCCCGGAGCGGCCTGATCCGAGCATTAAGGGCAACAAGGTGGTCCTGGATATCCCAGCTTTCGCTGAGGGTTTCTGTCTCAGCCCTCTTTGTCCGAGCTGCTTGAACTTCGCGGATAGCCTTGTCCTTGGAGTGCTCGAAGTTCTCTGAAGAAGACAAAAAGGCTGTCGCTGAAATAAGGCATACGGTGGCACGGGGTGTAGGTCGGCAGAAAATAAGGAAAAGGGGAAAAGAAACTTACTGTCCATTTGGTCATTAATCCGAGTAAGCTCGGACAAACAGCTCTTTGATAAAGCTCGGAGGGCGATAAGTTCGGCTTCGGCCGAGGTGGCGCGGCTCTCCAGGGTCTTGGCAACCTCTTGCTGCTGTTCGGCGGCCTGGTCCTTGACCTTCATAGCGTCCTCCACAGCAGATTTGGCTTCGTTAGCCCGGTTCAGCTCTTGTTGCAGCCGAGCTATTTCATCCTCGGCTGTCTTCAACTTGGAGGCGTAATCTTTGTCGCTCTGCTCCTTCGCGGATAGAAGAGTCCGATGAGACTTCTTCAATCTGTTGTGATCCAGCAGGAGGTTCTTGAAGACCTTGGTCCGAGCATTGTTGCACTCCTGAAAAAATAGAGAGATCAGTTCGGAGAAATCCGAGGTATTTCTAGCACCCGAGGTCCAATTGAGTCCCGGGGACTTGGCATTGGCCTCGGGGACTCAGCTTGGGAGAAATGACAAGTTTTTGAGATTCAAGCCAAGCAATTTTAACTCGGTGGAGTGTCAATTGCTCAACCCGAATCTCGGGGACTGGGAATAGTATATGTTTGTCATTTGATTTCAAAGGAAGAAAGAGAGTTGCGTAATGAAACTTACCGAGGCCTTCTTGCTGCAATCAAGGACTGCAGTCTGCATGGTGTAGATGGACTGAGCACGGCGCTGGGTCCAACGGGATGCTCAGAGCGGGTTAGAGGAGACCTCGGCATGTCAGCCGAGTTCCAATCCATGTCATAGTGCTTCTCCGAGCCTAAGCTGTTCCCGCTCTTGGTCCGGAGTGGCCCGACCTCCCAGCTGCTGATGTCCGGCTGAGTGTAGCAGCAAAAAGAGCTCGGGAGGTGGCGACCTGAGAGCTTGAGGGCGCAATCTTGGTGGAGGTGGACTTCGGCGCAGGAACGTGCGGCACCAGTTGGGTGCTCGCAGCCTTGGGTCCCGTGGCGGTGGCGGCATTGGAGTTTGTGTGGCTGTTTGGGGGCTCAACGTCTGAGCTGAATCTTTCTGCTGCTTGGAGCTTTTGCTTCTGCTGTTGTTGTTGTTTCTTTCTTTTGCTGCTGTTGCTGCTGGTTGCGCGCAGCTTGAGACTTGGGGGAGCCGAGGCTCCTGCACGGTTTTAACCGGAGTCTTGGCGCGATCTGTCTCCGCATCCTTCTGAGGAGGCGGAGGAGTCTGATCTCGGGGAGCAGTGCCCCAGGCCAGTCAGAGCTCGGCGGAAGTTCGGGGAGGAGACGCGCGCCGGGAGGAGATGGTCTTCTCCGGGCTGGTGGTCAATGGACCGTTCTGGAGGAGAGGCTCTGGCGGGGCTTCCGAGGTTAACCTCGACCTCGGTGGTCTGAGCTTCAACCACTGGAGGTAGTGGTGAGTGTATCGAGCTATGGCTCTGCTTGACCTGCCGAGCCGGGCTAGACGAAGGAGAAAGATTAAGTTAGAGTGTAAAAACTTAAACTCGGAGCAGCGTGAGAGGTAAGGAGGAGCAAAGGAGGAGCAAGGTGACTTACGCATCTTCCTCCACGGGGCCTCGTTTCTTGCGCCTCGCCGAGGTTTTCTTGGCACGCTTGGCTTTGGGCGCCGCAGTATCCGAGGTCTTGGAAGCCTCGGCATCCGAGGTACCAGGTCCTGAGCGCTTCCGGGAAGCTGCAGACGCTGGATGAAAGTTCTTATATGTTGGAGGAGCATATGAAATGGGAATAATGTTGACAGGTTCCAGAATTTGGCAATCGTCATCGTCATCATCGTCGTCAGACCAGTCTCTGATGGAAGTGGGAACTTGTTTCTTACCCGGGTTGGAGGAGCCAGTCTTTGGGGCGGACCTCGGAACGGCCTTAGGGATCGGAAGGTGATCCTCATTGTCCGGGTCTTCAGTCTCTGAACCTTCCAGGGCGAGGCGGGCAGGAGCCCAGTTCGACGGCTCCGGGCCGTCCTCGATCAGCTGCCGGGCGAACCGCTGCAGGAGTGGCAAAAAAGAATTGAGTTAAGAAGCAACCGAGGTGTGCAAGACCGGAGCGTGAGCTCGGAAATTTAGTAAAGTACTCACTTGCTCCGGAAGATTTTCTCTGTTGTGAGGCTCCACGCCCCATGTCCACTCCTCGTCCATTTCAGTCTGGGCTTTGACCCAGACTGAGGCCTTGGAGAGCGCCTTGCTGCTGATCCGTGTAGGATCGAGTAGACCTTCCATATGGCAGATCTTATGGGCTCGTTGTTGGAGGGGGCTGACCCTTCGATCTACAAAAGTCCGGAGGATGTCATCGGAACCCCACCCTCTTTTCTTGAGATCCAGCATATTCATGGATCTCTTGAACCTCGGCGTAGGCGTCCTCCGGGTTGAAATCCCAGTTGAGTTGTGCAGTGGGAGGGCCGAGCTGGAAGTCCGGGAGGTTGATGAGGTCGACAGTACCGGGGTTCCTCACATAGAAAAAGGATCGATTCCACTTCTTGCAGCTCTCCAGGCCTTTGATCCGTGGGAACTCGGAGCCCAGCCGGGGTGAGATAGCGGCCGCACCACAGGCAGTCATATCCTTGTCACAACCTCCTTGTTGGGGATGCTCTGTTTCTTCAGCTGGAAGTACTTGGCCCAGCCCTCAACGCTCGGCCAGAGGCCGAGGTATCCTTCAGAGAAAGCTGCGTAGCACGACAGCTGTAGTATGGAGTTAGCTGGGAGGTGGTGCGGTTGCAAGCCGAAGAACTTCAGAAATTCTCGAAAGAACTTGCTGGCCGGAAGTCCGAATCCGCGCTCGAAGTGAGAGACAAACACCACTTTCTCGCCGGTTGGCGATCGGTTCGCCGTCCCCAGTGTGAAGCCGATACAGCAGTTCGGCTGGGATTCGATGAGTTTCTTTGAGCCATTTGATATCGTCATCGGTGACATCCGAGCCATCCCATCCACCTCTCTCGCTGGCGGAAACCTCGGCGCGGTTTGACTTAGCAATTGCCGACATGTTGGCACTTTCCTGCAGAAAAGGGAGGTCCAACCGGGGTAAGTACCTCGGACAGTTCAAGGTTCAACCGGGTAAGTACCTCGGACAGTTCAAGGTTCAGCCGGAGTAGATACCTCGGATCATTCAAGACAGCCGAACTAAAAGGATTTAGGCGGGAAACATGTTTCTACCATGGCGGGATACTAGCAAAGATCTACCGGTGAGTTAAAAAGGAAGATAAATTCGAGTTCATCAAGGGGCAAACCTAAAAGGACAATGCTACGGGTGTGTCTGATACAAGTCTAGATAAGATCTGAAAATGGCTAAAAGAGCAAAGGTAGAGCATCGGGTTCCTCAAGTTCATCGGATTCATCCAAATCCTCGAGTTCATCGAAGGATGAACCTGTTCACGGCGATGGCAATGGAGGGAGAAGAGGAACTCACCGGTGAGGTACTCGAAGATCGGGGAAGGATCGACGGCGGAGTGGCGGCGAGGCGCAGGTGCGCGTTTCCGGCGAGATTCTTCGAGACAGCGAGGTTGCAGCGACGAGTGCTCGACGGCGGCGATGGAGGCAGAGCGCACGGAGCAATGGGCGCGGAGCAATGGGCAGTGGGAAGAAGAAGAAGAGGAAATTACCCCTGGGCCCCTATTTATAGGCCGCGTGCGGTACAGCGCGCGTTAACTGCGCACTACTACCGCGCGGTTATCGGGAAGGCGCGGGATCGTGTGCGGTGAGCGCATGGTTGCGCGGTTGGTGCCGCACGATCGGCCACGTCGTGGGCCACAGAGTGGCAACCGCTAACCTCGGATCTCCTGTGCTGGTCAGCGCGAGAATCGAGGGGTCAGGGGCGGTCAAGTTGGTCAAGTACTTGAGTGCGCAGGTGCGCTGTTCGGTGGGTCCGGCTGACGAGGGCGGCGTGTGGTCAGGACCTGTCTTTCAGAGGTCCGGATTTCGAGCCCGGGCAGAGATTCTTCGCCACATGCCTCGGAAAATCTTGAGGCAAGATTGTGCTGAGTCAGATAGCTCGGAAAGTTCAGGTTGCATATCTACCTCGGATTAGATGGTGGTATGTGGGAAGAACCTCGGCGGAGCTGGTTTGAGGTCGGTTTTGGCAGTGGTGCCTTGCTTATTTTGAACCTGCTACGGCCCTCCATCCGAGGTCGTAGGACCGCACCAGCTTCGGGGACTAATGTCGGGGGAGTACCCCCGGGTAGGGTCAAGGCTTGGCATAAGTGGAGTTCAAAGGCGTGCCGAGGTACGGAGAGGGCCGACCTATTTGGGCCTGAGTGCATCCGAGCTTTACTTTTGCCTGGAGAATAAAGGCCGACCTATCTTGGACCAGAGGGGTCCGAGGTACCCCGTTGGCATGGGCGAGGTTCATGATCCGAGCTGTGATCAGCCGACCTAACTACCTCGGTGCTATGGTTGGGGTTGTGACTGAAGGAGGAGCTATGGGAAGGAAGTGAGGTCCGACCTGGTAAAAGATCTTAAGCCCAGAAGCCGGGCTATACCACGGCAGGAGGCCGTAGCTCGGGCAGGAGTCATGCTCCAGTCACTTCACGCCTGACACGGAAGCGTCTGTCACGGAGCATGCAAAGGCGTGCCCCAGGTTCGGCGGG
>CAMZMU010000071.1:13520976-13890161 GCA_947311845.1 Poa pratensis
GGGGAAGAAGAAGAAGAGGAAAATTACCCCTGGGCCCTATTTATAGGCCACATGCGGTGACAGCGCGCCGTTAACTGCGCACTATACGCGCGCGGTTATCGGGAAGGTGCGGGATCGTGTGCGGGTGAGCGCATGGTTGCGCGGTTGGTGTCCGCACGATCGGCCACGTCGTGGGCCACAGAGTGGCAACCGCTAACCTCGGATCTCTGTGCTGGTCAGCGCGAGAATCGAGGGGTCAGGGGCGGTCAAGTTGGTCAAGTACTTGAGTGCGCAGGTGCGCTGTTCGGTGGGGTCCGGCTGACGAGGGCGGCGTGTGGTCAGGACCTGTCTTTCAGAGGTCCGGATTCGAAGCCCGGGCAGAGATTCTTCGCCACATGCCTCGGAAAATCTTGAGGCAAGATTGTGCTGAGTCAGATAGCTCGGAAAGTTCAGGTTGCATATCTACCTCGGATTAGATGGTGGTATGGGGAAGAACCTCGGCGGAGGTATGTTTGAGGTCGGTTTTGGCAGTGGTGCCTTGCTTATTTTGAACCTGCTACGGCCCTCCATCCGAGGTCGTAGGACCGCACCAGCTTCGGGGACTAATGTCGGGGGAGTACCCGGGTAGGGTCAAGGCTTGGTATAAGTGGAGTTCAAAGGCGTGCCGAGGTACGGAGAGGGCCGACCTATTTGGGCCTGAGTGCATCCGAGCTTTACTTTTGCCTGGAGAATAAAGGCCGACCTATCTTGGACCAGAGGGGTCCGAGGTACCCCGTTGGCATGGGCCGAGGTTCATGATCTGAGCTGTGATCAGCCGACCTAACTACCTCGGTGCTATGGTTGGGGTTGTGACTGAAGGAGGAGCTATGGGAAGGAATGAGGTCCGACCTGGTAAAAGATCTTAAGCCCAGAAGCCGGGCTAACCACGGCAGGAGGCCGTAGCTCGGGCAGGAGTCAATGCTCCAGTCACTTCACGCCTGACACGGAAGCGTCTGTCACGGAGCATGGCAAAGGCGTGCCCCAGGTTCGGCGGGGCTGCACGCCTCTGACCACTGACCGCGTGAGATCCGGGGAAAAGGCTACGAGGTAGCACTGCGTGGCTATGTCCTGTCTCTGTCAGAGGAGACATCCTAGCTCTACTGTGGTAGTGCAGGGGATGGGCAGGCCTTGTCTTGTCCCTGACAGGAGTACAATGATGACTAAAGCAGAGGCATGGCTACAGTGTTCAGCAAGGGGCATTACGGTAACCGGCTGGCCTATATAGGGGGCTTCCCCCCCTCCTGCGGACGAGGACGGGAAAAGAAAGAGAAGAGACCCGGCACCCTAGTTCATTCTCCTGGTAACTTCATCTCCCACCTCAAGCTCTCACCATTGTATCATCACACAGCTCGAGGAGCGACCTGTACTTGTTGCCTTGAGCTATACACTGACTAGGATAGTGCTGCAGTAGGGGTGTTACCTCCGCAAGAGGGCCCGAAGCAGGGTACATCGCGGTGTGCTTCGCGTTCTTGGTGGTTTGGTTTTCAGTTCGTGTTCATGCCACGTTTGTGTGTTCTTGCTTGTGCACTTCGAGAGTGCATAAACCCTCACCGGATTCCCCCAACGACCATTCGGCCCATCTTAGCCATACCCATGGCATCTGTCGTGATCCACCACGACAATATGTGTAAGGTACCTCAACATGATGCTAGAAGGTGCAGCGCACATATGGCTGCAAAATTTGCCTCCCAACTCTATAAATACTTGGGAGGAACTGAAGGATGCCTTCGTTAAGAACTTTCAAGGAACTTGCAAACGACTCTGCAATATAGAAGATCTAGAGCGTTGTGTCCAGAAGGAAGGCGAGTCAAGTCGCCATTGGATGAAAAGGGTGGCAGAAATAATACACTCCTCAGATAATATACCATCAAGCTCAGCCGTCCTGGTAATGGAGAAAAACTACAAGTTTGAGACGCTGATTCATAAGCTGGGTCGCATGAAGGATAAAGTCAAGAGCCTCAACGAGGTGATGGCGCGGCTAACAAATATGTTGGCTCAGATAAAACCAGAGACACGTCAGACGGAGAAGAAGAGGAGGTTGCAGCTAAAGGAAAGAAAAACTCCAACAACCCACAGCAGCAAACAAGCCACAACAACGCAATCAAAACAAACGCAAAAATGAAGATGGTTACTCAGGGCTCGTCGCCAATACGCGTGGGGATTCAGAGGCCAGCGTGGAAGGGGTCGAGGATACGGCTCCCGTCCAATCAATATGCAAGAAGTTTTTAATCGACCATGCGACCTTCATGCGCAGGTGATGGACGGCCAGCGGATCATACCAAGGCAATGCCACTATTACAAGAAGTGGAAAGAAGAGAGCCAACACAACGGGGGGAATTCCATTGAAGGAAACCCTAGTGCGGCTCATAACACAAATATTGGGCAACACGGCGCGAGTAACCCAGACAAACAGGGCAATATCACAATAGTTATCGATACCTCCAAAAGGGAAGAGAAATTGAGCCGCAGAAGTCAGCAGGTGAACGCCGTGATACCAGCAACACCCAATTGGTTAAGGTGGTCAGAATACGGTAACCTGGAGTCGCGACGATCACCCGCCACAAGTACGGGAACCTGGCAAGTTGGCACTGGTTGTGGCACCGTACGTTGCAGGATACAAGCTGACCAAAGTGCTTATGGATGGAGGAAGCAGCATTAATATCTTGTACTACGATACGTTCCAGCGTCTAGGACTCAAGGATTCCAGCCTGCAGCCCACGTCAACAGTATTTCACGGCATTGTCCCAGGAAGGTCCGCACGCCAGCGGGGAAAATAACCCTAGGGGTAACTTTTGGGACAGAAGAGAACTTTAGAAGCGAATTCCTATGCTTCGAAGTGGTAAAATTCCAAAGCCCATATCACGCCTTGTTTGGAAGAACGGCCTTTGCTAAGTTTATGGCCAGGCCATGCTACGTGTACCTACAGTTGAAGATACCAGGACCAAAAGGGGTCATCACAGTGTACGGAGATAGAGAAAAAGCGATAGAATGTGAAAAGGGAGATGCGGCCTTCGCAGAATCCGCCTGTGCCGCGGAAGAGCTAAAAGGTTATAAGTCGCAGGTGGACCCAAACGACATGAGTGTAGTTACCACGCCATCTGCCGAGCCAATAAATTCAAAGCGGCCCAGGACACTAAGCAGATAAATCTTGTTCCTGGCGACTCATCCAAGCAAACCAGCATTGGAGCACACATGGAAGAAGAGGAGAAGGCCCTCGTCGCTTTTCTCCAGGAAAATAAGGACATCTTCGCATGGAAGCCGTCAGATATGCCAGGGGTACCAAGAGAATTAGCAGAACATAGCCTCAAAGTGAACCCTGCGGCTAAACCAGTGAAGCAGCCACTACGGCGTTTCCACGATGATAGGAGAAAGGCAATAGGAGAGGAAATAGCTCGCTTGCTGGCTGCAGGATTCATCACGGAGGTATACCATCCGGAATGGGTGGCAAACCCAGTATTGGTTATGAAAAAGAACGGTACGTGGCGAATGTGCGTTGATTACACCAGTCTTAACAAAGCTTGTCCAAAGGATCCATTTGCTTTGCCGCGAATCGACCAAGTGATTGATTCAACTGCTGGGTGCGAGCTGTTATGCTTTTTGGACGCCTATTCAGGCTACCATCAAATCAAGATGAAAAGGGAGGACCAAGAAAAGACGTCCTTCATCACACCCTTTGGAGCTTTTGTTATGTCAGCATGCCCTTTGGGTTGAAGAACGCAGGTGCGACTTACCAAAGATGCATTCAGAATTTCTACATGAGCAAATAGGTCGCAACGTCACGCCTACGTGGATGATATTGTGGTAAGTCGCAAGTTAGCCAGGATCTTATTAGTGATCTGGCAGAGACATTCACAAATCTCAGAAAATACAACATGAAGCTCAACCCCACAAAGTGCGTCTTCGGAGTACCAGCAGGAAAGCTATTAGGATTCATAGTATCAGAAGAGGCATTGAGGCCAACCCTGATAAGATAAAGGCAGTGATGGATCTCCAAAAACCAGAAAAGCTAAAAGATGTGCAGCGACTTACCGGATGCGTAGCAGCTTTGAGTCGCTTTATATCAAGATTGGGAGAGAAAGCACTACCTTTGTACAGACTGTTGAAAAAATCAGACACCTTCGTTTGGGACGCAGAGACGAAGCTCTGACAGCTTGAAAAGCAATTGACAAATGCTCCAGTTCTGGCGGCTCCAAAGGATAAAGAGCCCATGCTACTATACATAGCGGCAAATTCCCGTGCTGTGAGCGCTGTCATGGTTGTGGAGAGACAAGAACCAGGAAAGGAATACCCTGTCCAGAGACCAGTGTATTACGTGAGTGAAGTCCTCACAGCTTCCAAACAGCGTTACCCACAGTGGCAGAAGTTGGTGTTTGGAGTGTTCATGGCGAGTCGCAAGCTGAAGCACTACTTCCAAGAACATCCAATAACTGTGGTTAGTTCAGCCTTGGCAGATATCATCCGTAATCGAGAAGCTACTGGAAGAGTCGCTAAGTGGGCGATCGAGTTGGGACCACATCACATCAGCTACGAGCCGCGCACATCAATTAAGTCGCAAGCCCTTGCAGATTTTATTAACGATTGGACAGAAATCCAAGTCGCTCCTAGCATGGCAGAAACCAAATACTGGACCATGCATTTTGATGGGTCAAGACAGTTGCAAGGCTCGGGGGCTGGAGTTGTTCTAACATCTCCCAAGGGAGACAAGCTGCGGTATGTGCTACAGATACACTTCAACTGCACAAATAACGTGGCGGAGTACGAGGCACTGCTTCATGGTCTACGTATAGCAAAGGAGATGAACATCAGTCGCATACGTTGTTTTGGCGATTCAGACTTGGTGGCACAGCAGGTCTCTGGAACGTGGGACAGCAAGGATGCGAATATGGCTGCATATAGAAGAGAGGTGGACAGAATTGCTGGACATTTCACTGGATACCAAGTTGAACATATTGATCGGAGACAAAACGAAGCTGCAGATGCCCTGTCTCGGCTTGGATCCAACAGACAGTCAGTCCCACCCAATGTTTTTGGATGAACTGCACAATCCATCAGTCAAACCTCCAGCAGAGATTGACATTGCAGAGCCAGAGGATGATTCAACTTTAGTCGCAGCCTGCATGAACAGCCAGGATGGACAGAGCCATACATGGCATATTTAAGTCGCGGAGTGCTGCCAGACGATGAGATTGAGGCGCGCAAAATCATACGACGATCAAAGGCCTATACAATCATCAACAACGAATTATACAAGCGCAGCGTGTCAGGAGCATTCCAAAGATGTGTCTCACCAGAAGAGGGACGAAAAATCTTGCACGAAATTCATTCAGGCGATTGTGGCCATCATGCTTCGTCAAGATCTTTGGTGGCAAAGGCGTTCCGACATGGATTCTTCTGGTTAACAGCATTAGCAGATGCAGAGCAAATTGTCAGAGTGTGCGACGGATGTCAAAGATACGCTAGGCAAGATCATATGCCAGCTCAAGCACTTCGCACAATACCCATCACATGGCCTTTTGCCGTATGGGGTTTTGACATGGTAGGGCCCTTCAGACGGTCTTCAAACGGAAAAACTCACCTCCTGGTCATGGTGGACAAATTCACAAAGTGGATAGAAGCAGAACCTGTGGGAGATTGCGAGGCTGAAACAGCAGTCAAGTTCTTGAAGAAGGTCATATTCCGCTTCGGGTACCCCCATAGTATCATTACAGACAATGGGAGCAACACCTCTGAAGGGGCTACACAGATATTTTGCGCAGACAATGGGATAAGATTGGACCTCACGTCAGTAGCACACCCGCAGAGCAATGGACAAGCTGAGCGAGCTAACCAGGAAATTCTCCATGGAATTAAGCCGCGCCTTATTGAAAAGGTCGAAGCATCTCCAGGATGTTGGGTGGGAATTGCCAGCAGTACTGTGGAGCTTAAGAACAACCCCTAACAGATCCACAGGATTTACACCATATTTTATGGTCTATGGAGCAGAAGCAGTCATGCCCAGCGACATCATACATGATTCACCAAGAGTTGCGGCTTACATCGAGACAGATAATGAGGTAGCTCGGCAAGACTCGGTGGACACATTAGAAGAGGTTAGAGACTTGGCAGCATCAAGGTCAGCGGTATATCAACAAGACTTGCGACGCTATCATGCCAGACGCATCAAAACCCGCACCTTTCAAGAAGGCGACCTAGTACTGCGACTTAAACAAGATCACAAGGGAATGCATAAGCTGTCCTCTCCATGGGAAGGACCCTACATCATCAGCAAGAAGCTAAACAATGGGTCGTACTATCTGCTGGATGTAAGGGAAGAAAGCAGCGAACGCCATGATTTCGAGGATCGTCTCGAGGCACCTCGCCCTTGGAACGTCGCACACCTGCGACCGTACTATACATAAGAAAAGGCTAATCAGAGCCAAGCATCATCCTTTCCAGCTTTATAGCTGAGTATCATCACAGCCACTCAGGGCTAGAACTTCAACTTTGGTCGCCACCTAGGCGCGACCTATGCAACATCTGATCGCCACCCAGGCGCGATCGACCCTTGTATCAGAAACCGGCTGCCACCTAGGCGCGGCCGTAAACTTTGTATCATCTCTGGTCGCCACCTAGGCGCGACCGACCCCATGTATCACCATGGATCGCCACCTACGCGCGATCCAACCCTATGTATAACACTCGGTTGCCACCAAGGCGCGACCTTATGTGTCATCATAATCAAAGCTTATCATAGCTTAGCCTATCATGGCAATAACATTATGTTTCTTGAGGTCTTTGTTACCCTGAAACAGCCAGTTTATTGGCAATTATCAAATTCACCTTAAGTTGGATTGCTACTCGCATTATGTGGACAAAATACTGGGGTGTGGCATCAATCGAGCTTGATTGCCTATCATGGCCGCTCTCGACCCTGAACACACATGTTCCTAGGAAATACTGAGTCGCGCGAGTGCCCACTTAAGGATTCAGATGGCCTAACTAGAGGTCGATGTACTGCTTATAGTACGGCAACACCAATTACAACTACTTGTATCTTAACAATTGTTTTATTCATGATATCAAGTTACAGGTGATGACCTTCAGAATTCCCTGAGAAGAATTGAGATGATTACCAAGTTACATCCTCTCAATCCTTGGGGGCTACATCGTATTATTATCAAAAATCTGAAGATGTATCGTCATCAAGTTCTGAAGCTATCAGGCTATTCTGACAAAGAACCTCACGAAGTCAGAAGATCTTCCAGGTGCGAGTCAAGGCAATCCTGCACAATTATAAGTCGTGAAACAAGGAAAAGCGCGGCCTAAACATTCAAGATCAAGAAATACTATGAAGTTCAGGCCACGCTTGGGGCTAATGTCGGGGAATGATTAACCCGTGACTTAAGGCTACGCTATCATTATTGGGCCACGTGAAAGATGGGCCAATCTCGCATCGCGACTCGATAAAGGAAAGTTCCAGAAGGTCGGTGCAAACTTGCCTTGGAAGACAAGAAAGACAATCAGGCTTCGTGTAGAACTCTTGTAACCTGACGAGCCTCTGTGTATATAAAGAGGACTCGCGGGACTTAGACAGGAGAGAGCTATCAAGCCCAAAAACCCTAGTTCATACGGCGAGTACCAGATCGGATCGCCTCCATTGTAACACCTCGATTATCATATCAATACCAATATAGGGTAGGCAGGAAGTAGGTCTTTTACCTCACATTGAGGGGCCGAACCTGGGTAAATCTGTGTTGATCTTTGTTCCTGCGATTTCAAGCTCGGAGATGCTTGACTCGCGTAATCCCACACCTACGAAGTCATCTATGACACCTGATGTGACAAACCCACGACAGTGGGCGCCAACTGTCGTCGTATCGGCATTCTTGATTGGAGACGGGGGTTCGCTTAGCCGAGGGTGAACCAAGGGGGTGAAAGGGAGCGTCGTCGAGGTCGGGATCGAACAAGGCGGATTACCCACCTTCGGATCTCGCAGCGGTGGCGAGGTCCTACGTGCTGCTATAACTCAATATAATGGCAAAAGCCTTGCACAGATTACAATGAGGTTGGTTGATTGCGTGCCCTAAAGGCTCCCTGAGGTCCGGCTTATATAGGCGGCTGGACCTAGGGTTACAGGGTGGTTGCGTATCCGGCAAGTATACAGAGTCCTAAACCTATCCGGCAAGTTTGCCGCCTACCGCCTTAGTCTTGGTGGCTTCGTGGGCTTCGGTCTTGGGCGTCAGCTATCTGGGCCACCCGGCAGGCAAAGTCTTTACCACCACTGCGGGCCACCCTGGACTAGCCGGATTGATCCATGCTGGTGATACCCTTAGTTGGTATTCGGGGAATTTTCTGATGCTACGTGTCATCTTATAACTCAAGAAAAAATTGGCTTATGACGAATTCAAAATGAGTCGACTGTTAAATAGACACTCAGAAAAAAATACCACATGGCTAGCTCGGATAGGCTGGTCCGTAGAATTCAGTTTCTCTCTAAGCAAGATGTTGATACGGAACCAACTACGTCCAAAACCCATCATAGCAAGATGTTTGACGTGTGACTTTTCAACTATTGCAACTTACAAGTGATCAATGTGGGTGGCTATGATTGATTCCAGAAAAAAAATGGAAGAATTCTTTGCAGAGAGACTTGGAAAATTCCACCGCCTACAAGTTGACTTGGACTGAACTCGCCGCCGTCTTTCTGTCCACACGTGACTTATAACTACTCCCTCCGTTCCAAATTAATTGACTTTCATTTGTCTACACATGGATGTATCTAGACATGTTACACGTACAGATACATCCACATGTGCACAAATGGAAGTCAATTAATTTGGAACGGAGGGAGTACCTTGCAAACCAGAAAGTATGAACACCATATAAGTTCTTTTTTTAAAACAAAATTTTGCTCCAGTATGCATGGCCACGTTACTATAAGTTAGATTTGGTTTTTCTTCACATGGTCCCAAATATGTGGCAATACTTTTTTTATACTATCAACTGGTACTTTCCATTAACATTATTTCTTTTACGGAGTATAAGGTAACTATATATTCTTTAAGTACGCACCAATCAATCTAGACCCTTGGATCAAATAGATAAAATAGTTTGGAAGGATAATAAAATTTCTCCGAACATACTAAGCGGCACTTGGATTATATCGCAGTTGCATTTAAATGAAGAGACTGGACTAAGAAAACTGCTAACCAGTGCCGCACCAGTATACTGCGCCAGTCCCTCCTCCAAAACAGTAATTTTTCACTGAGATTTGGGTGACCAAAACCAGTTTAGATTCAACTTGCAGAGAACCAGGACGGCGTGATGCATCTGGGCATCTGGCAGGAGCGCCGTGTGGGTGGTTGCCATACAAGGGAAACGTTGTATTTACTTGGCTTTGAAGCTTAGTTGAGCCTCTTTTAATCATAAGTGAAGTTAACCACAGCTCGGGTGATGAAATGCAAGAGGCACTGACCTTTTTATTTTGTATTTAGCGTCATGTACATGTGGTGGGGCGAGTGTATTTTGATTAATAAGGATAATAAAATAGAGGGGTCACATAACTTACCCGAGATGAGCAGTTTGGTCACACAACTCCAGAAAAGGAGCGCGAATGTAGCTCAGGACAGATTTATGACCAAACCGGTCACTATCGGCACAGAGCTGGTATGTCGTGCAGATGTGGCATGTTTTGGCAGCAAAAATGGCACGGAAAGATCACATGAGTGTTACCTCGTCTGTTAACCATTTCTTCATTTCGATAGGGACCAAGTCGCAAAACTCTGAACCGGTAAAAAATGAGACCACGGTAACCCTAAATACCCAATTTCCCTTTCTCCACACCCAAAAGCGCAGGCAAAGATCTCGCGATGATGGCTGGCCGCCGCTTGTTTCCGGAGGAGATTTTCCGCACCGGCGAGCCTGAGCTGTGGCCATCATCAGGGTGGTGTGTGCTCACGTGCACGAGGGTGATGGACAAGCTCGAGGCAAAGTGGCGCGGTGATGCATGCAAAATGCATAAATGAACTTTGCACTTTATCACTTATATTCTAATCATATTTGCATCATATAAGGGTTATACCACTATTATTTAATGATTTTAGGAAATAAAATAATTGTTTCCTATTTTTATGGAATTAACCCTGCGCAGGCAGAAAACCCTATTTCCTTCCTTTTATGTTTCAGGGACCCAAACGTCGTCATAAAATTCTGGAAAAATACAGAGGTCGTTATTTTGGAAGGAAGAAGACGTAGGAGCGAAGGAATCAAGCAAACGGAGCCCGCAAGGCGAAAACGGGGTTGGCCACGCGGCCAGGTACTGTGGCCACGTGAGGCCCACTCATTTGGGCCTCGTGGCTCCGTTGCCGTCGATCTTTCGTCCACCGACTCTGTCTTGACCTAAAAACACCTATAAAAAAGGTCCCCCGACGTTCTCTGGAAGGAGGAGGCGGAGAAACACAGAACCACGAAACAGAGAGTCAGAAGGCTGCCGCCGGAGAAGATCGGAGGGGGGAAACGCCGCCGGAGTCACCTCTGGAGGGCTCCACCCCCCTCCGGCGTGTTCATCATCAACATCTACAGCAAGAACTTCTCCACCATCATCACCATGATGAAGGGGGAGTAGTCCACTCCCTGGATTTGGGTTTGTGGTGGTAACTTATGTATCTCTCCTCTCTTTAAGCTTCACTAATTAGTACCGTATGAGCTGCTGAACATGACTACGGTCATCTATGTAATACCTTTATGGTTAATATTGTGGTATGAGATGATTTGTTATGCATTTACTGTTGTGTTGGAACTTTTATGACTTGTCATGCTTTCATAGAATATTGTTCTTTAAGAAGTATGATGTATGTGGGTACGGGATGGCCGATGTGACACGACATAGGTATTGAGTGACACGGTACCGCCCAACATCCTTTATCCGGGGTAAAAAGGAAGAGTATGATCTGGGAGTGACAACAACCACGCTAGCGTTACGAGGGTGACCTAGCAACACAAATGATTACTTCTTTCAACTATGTGTTTTAGGACATATAGCCGTTATAAAAGCTACCATTAAAACATGATAATTGTGTGTACTTTATCTATAACATGATAATCACAGTAGATGAGGGAGAGAGGATTAAGTGAACCCATGAACCCATGTCCATTGTTCCTATAAGAGAAAACCTTTGTCTTGTCCTCTTACATTAAAGAGGATTGGGACACTTACATTCTTGCTTGGTTACATTAAACTTCCATCAATCAACCACCTTGTTCTCCAAACTTGTTTAGTGCATAATCAACTAAAACTTGTGACACTTTAGTTGTAGCGAATAGATAACTTTTCCTTCTTACTCCTGCGGATCGATACCTTACTTCCACATTGAGAGATGCTACAGTGATCCCTTGCTCTTGGGGTTATCAAGTACTTTTCTGGCACCGTTGCCGGGGAGCGTAGCGCTTAAGTTTCTATTCTTGTGTGCACTAGACTAAGCTTGGGGAGGTTCCTTTTATATCTTGCAATCATCTAAGCTTGGGAAGGTTCTTTAACTTGTTTAATGATACTATGTCTCCCATTTATGATGATGAATATGATATTTTCAGTCCACCTCACTTCAACCATCTTGATACCAAATAAGAAGCCTAGCTATATGGCTATAAAGAAAGCGCTTTGCGGGAGGCAACCCGGTTATTTTTTGTGTGATTTTCTTTTTGTCCTCTTGCTGTACCAAGAGACTTTGTTTATAGTTTAGGTTCTAGAATTTTCAATAAAGTGCCAAGTTTTACCCTTTTTGGTTTGAAAAAGTTGCTTATAGCGTTCGGAGATTTTATTCCTGCACGAATCAGTGCACGGTATGATTTTTAATTCTTATTCTGTAACTCCGAATGAGCTCATATTTGAACTGTAGTTGCAACTTTTCATCCTATGTATGCATGAATTTTTTCGGTAGTTTTCGAGAAAGCTTGGTAGGGTAGAAAAATACGTTTTGCTGCTGCTATTTTTCTGTACAGATTCTGTCCCATTTTGATTGATGCATGTTTTGAGCTTTTAAGTTGAATCTTTTCGATCCAATTGAGTTTATGAGTAGGCATACAACATTATACACTTTCTGGACATCTCATATGAATTTTTGTTCAACAATTATATGCAGCAAGAAACCTATTTGTTTATCACTATTAATGCACCCCACAGAAAAGAAATGGGAGAAACGGTGTTTTGAAGTTTTTTCACAGGGATTGGAAGAGATGCACCAAGAGCTATCCAAGGATGGTGAAGACCATAAGCTAGGGGATGTGAAGACAACCCCACTGGACCTACACACTCTCGGTTTGCACACGTCCAACTTCTGTTTTTGATCGAAACACTTTATCGCATAAATTTGGAGCGTCTTTTGTTTTGTTTTGGTTTGATTTGTTTTGAGAGACCACCACACTATCATTTATATATGGGAGAGCTACTGGAAATATGGGTTGAAATATGTTGGATGCTTTTATAAGATTGGGAAAAGGGATGCTTGAGTTGATTTTTAATGATACATATAGTTGCATGATTCATGAGCTTGTTTATGAGTAATAGTTTGCAAATACTTTTTGAAGAGCTATCACTTATTCATGTTTTGGTACTGATTGTTATTTTACTTGGTTTAACATGGATTAGTTAGTTCTATGGACACTCATGCATGCATCTAAATGGTCAACTTTCTCCCTTTTGCTAGCCCAAAAACTCCAACAAGTTAAAACTTGTTTCCAACACCTTCAACCAAAGTTATTCCAGTGAGTCCACCATATCTACCTACTAGCTATATGCTATTCCGAGGATGTTCATCATGATATTTGTGTTATCTATACCTCTGAATGAAAATGATTATGTTATTGATTGCCATGGAAAAGTTGGTTATATAGCTCTCATGAACTTGATGCACATTTTTACTATCATTGCTATAAATGAAACATGAACCATTGTGATTATGTAACATCCCAAGTTTTTCAAAGAGTTGAAAAATCAGAAAAATTTAAAACTTTTGAAAACTATTATGTATTTTGCTTTGAAAAGAAAATTCATGCATACATTCATCATCATATAGCACTGTTTGCATTTGGATATTTCAAAAGTGGGAATAATAATTTCCACTTGAAAAGATATTTAAGAAAATATATTATTAGAGCATTTATGCTCCAAGTTTTCTTTTGATTTTTAAGAATGTATTGTTCTGATAGTTTTGCTTGTGAAATTGTTTGAATCTGTTGCAATATAAATATTTGCAAATGTTTTATATTGTGGTATTTAAGATCTACTTAAGCCACATTTGTTTGCTTTAAAACCTAATTCAAATTTTGACATTAAGTGTCATATCATTTATTGAAAACCTAGTTTGGAAATCAAAATGATTTCTATTTAAAAAGGTGTGTTTGATTGTGAATAGTTTGTATGTTTGGAGAATTATTCTATTACTTACCTATTCTCTATTTTCAAGTTTTATACTTTTGCTTTTGAAAGAAAATATTTATTTGGATTTCTAAAATGAATTTTTAATTCATTTTGAATTATCAAACCCTTTTTAAAACTATTTGTGTTTTATACAAAATTATTTTATTGAGTGTTATAAATCATATTACCCATATTTTGCTTTGGTTTAAATTATATTTCAAAAGGAATATATAAAAACCCTATAGTTTTTAAATGGCATTATTATGTCCAAAATGCTTTTAAACACATTCCAAAATTTTGTTTATAAAATATTTTGGAAAAGGAGTTTTGAAGGTTCCATTTGAAAGGCTTGATTTTTACAAAATTTTAGAAACTGGTTTGAATCCATTTGGACATTTATTTTAAAAGATATGAATTTCTGAAAGAAAATGATTTTTTTTAAATTTTATTTATGACGTCAGCGATGACGTCATCATCGTGTTCGTGTTGAACACGGACTCGGCCGAAACCCTAGCTGATTCTGTTTCCAAAATTCGCTCGTTTCGGTTGCGATCTTCTCCGGATTTTGGCCCATTATAAAACCCCAGGACCTCCTCCTCCGAACCCCTCAAGAACCCTAGCCTAAGACGCCCCCAGGCTGCCGCAATCGCCGCCGCCGTACGCCATTGCCAACGCCATGTTCATCGTTTTCCGGTGAGCCTCGACCTCCTCGAGCTCTCTCTCCTGCCCCATCTTCTTCGTGACGTCCGTGCGCACTTATGTAATTTTTCCCGTACCTTTGTTTGTGCCAGATCGACGCACTCGTCCTCGACACGCCGCCGCCGTCCGCTGGTGCTGCTCCGGCGAGGAATACAAGGAGGAGAAGTCCGTCCGCCCGTCCATGCCCACGACTTCGCCATGATCTCCTCATCACCGTGGTACGACTCGCGCGTCCCAAAACCCTCTCCTTCGTCGCACACGTCCATGCCGGCCATGGCGCCGCCGTAGAATTTGGTCGCCGGTGCAAGTCCGTTAGGTCGCGCCGCCCGTTCCAGGTCCTTTAGATCTCGGTCGTTGGATCGTGATCCAACAGCGTGAATTAGTTCACTTACGCGAACCGGTACCGGCGTATTACAGCACGCCACATGGCCGTCCGCGAAGCCATCCGTCCGCGCCGCGTCCGTCCGCTGCCCGCATCGCCCACGAAGCCGCTCCGCACCAACTAGAAGGCGACACGTCGACAGGAGGACTCCAGCGCAGAGAATCTTTTCAGTTTTCTTACGTTTAAGTCCCTGCGCGTCATGGATAGATCCCTGGATTTTAGTTTCGTTATTAAATTTTAATCCTTTATCCAAAATTTATGAAAATCATATTTTTGGAAAGCTATTAATGTGTAGAAACTTCTTATATGCTTATTTTGAGGTTTTGACAAAATTAAATTGGATAAATTTTTAAAGTGGTTTAAATATTATTTTGGCTATAATTTGAGTTTAAAATTAGATTTTTGAGCAAACTCTTTTGCAAATGTTTTGTATGCCTAAGTTTTGGCCGTAGGCTTAGTCTATTAATTTTGTAGATTTGTTTTTCTATGTTTAATTATGTTTAATTGCTCTATTGCTTTTTAGGTGTTATTTTAATTAATAAAATGTATTAAAAATTATTTTCTTCTTATTTTCGACTGATAAGGTCACTTTAGTTACAAAAAGTACTTAGAAATATTTTTGCCTCTCCAAACAAACTAATTTCCTTCCTTAGAAAATATTTGATAAAATTTTGACAACACTTCTTCCTTAGAAAAATTTCTATATCTTGAATGTGTTAAATCTTTTCTTTAGAAAAATTTAGCATCTTGAAAACTTAGTTGTTTTCCCTAGAAAATATTATAAGTACTTGCTTTGACAAATGTTTGTCCTTAGAAAATTATCAACTATTGTTTTAAAGTATTTTCCTTAGAAAATTTAGCAGCTATGTTTTGTTTAATTTTCCTTAGAAATTATTTGGACTCATTGTTTGACCTTTGGTCCTTAATCAATTTTGGACCATCTTACTTGCTTGCACTTCCTTAGAGCATCTTGCATAACATGGCATGCATATTAAGTCCTTAGTATTATTTTGCACTTCTTACATGACTCTCCTCCTTAGCAAATTTAAGGATGTATGTTAGCTCTTATGACTCTTCTAGTAAAAAAAAACCACTAAGTTAGAAATTAGTTGAAACAATGAAGGACCAATGAAGATTGCATTGTTATTCTTGAAGAATTCAACATGAAGTTAGAAGACCAATGAAGGACTTAGACAAGAAGACAAGACTCAGGAGCATCTCCAAGAAGAAAAGTACTTAGAAGAAATCAAGAGGAAGTTCATGAATACCAACCATCCTACTCTTTCTAAGTCTTTCTTCCCTTTCTCTCTTTTCTTTCTCCTTCTCTTGGACTTCATGGTGGCTAAGTTATATTCAAGACCAACAAGTCTGCAGAACTATCAAGTCTACAATTTTCAATGGAGTCAACACACCAAGGAGAAAGTTACAAAGAAATTGAAGATGCTTGGAAGACCAACTACTACATTCTTTCTATCTTTTCTTCCCTCTAATTTCTATCTCTCACCTTGGACAAAGATCAATGAAGACCATTGAAGATCAATTATGCTATCAAGGAGTTGAAGATTAATTAAAGACCAAAATTGTGAAGACATAGAGTAGCCTTACAACTTTTCAAGTTGTGTTATCCAGTTTATTTTACTCAACCTTTACCTTGCCTTAGCCTTTTTGGAATAAGTTGTTTTATATGTCTTTCACATCATAAATCATTATGCATCTCATGCATGTCATATTTTCTTAAATGTTGTTTGGCTGCATATTTATGGTGTATTGTTTGATGTGTTAGAAATTTCGGAGAGAGATGAAGGTGGTTGCAACTGCTACTTCTACACTTCTGTTTGCCAAGGCAAGTGGCACACCTCATGAAATCTCCTAAGTATTTTTTATATGCATTACTTAGTGTATTTCTTTATAAGCATGTGTTGGATAGTATTATTACTATATGCTAAACCCATAATACCTTTACACTAGTTGTGTCTAGAGTCCTATTGATAACTTAGTAGAATCATTGATGCTATGCAAAGTTGTTTTATTAAAAGCTTAATTCTACTAAGTTAATTTATCACCTGGGAGGATTTGGGCTTGAACGGCTGACAGAGTTGAGTGTTTATTCACTTGAGGATTGCCACCCAGGGTATTAAAGGGACCAAAGTTTTCTCTAAGTGAAGATGCTTCCAATGCAGCCACTTGGTATTATGGCTCTGCCTTGACTAAGTAAGTTCTAGGAACCTGATTCCGGCACGTCTCAGTAGATGAATATCTTTGGGTCTGCCCAGAGGAACAGGGGACTGTTTCCCAAAAGTCTCGTATCAACTCTCTCCTTTTCCTTAGCACAAATTGAGTGTTTGGGGATAGTTTCGGTTTGTTGGGTCTCGTGGTGAAAGTGCACAACCTCTCGAGAGTTAAAATCTAAGTACTTAGCCGTGTCCCCGGTTATGGACAACTTGAGCAGCTGATCAAGGACGACAACGGAGGCTCCCGACATTCCAATTTCTTAAGTTAAAATATTGAAGGTTGAATAAAGGTAGACAAGAGGGTGGTTTTCATGCCATACCTGTTTTGACAAAAGAAAAGTGTTTTATAAAGAGACAGGAAAAATTGGCTTTTATGCAAAACAGCCTTGAACTCCACCAGCCAAATATGCATATAGGCTATAGAGTTATTCCATTAAGTGTCCACATAGTGTCACTTGCCAGATCCATTTTTAATGGTTCTGACCCACTCTGTTGCAAAATTTTATTTGTTGCAGATTGTTCAGTTGACGAGTGAGTTTTACGTTAAGGATTTCGAGTCTGCAACCAACATGTTTTTCGCCTGTAGCACATGCTAAGGATGAGGACTCCATGAAGATTATTATTTCCGCTGCTTTACTCTTTCAAGCTAGCTATATGCTATGCAAGTTGTAATGAATATTTTACCAAGTCTGGATCATTCGATGTAATAATGATACTTTGTTGTGATACTACATCTTAAACTGTGTGTGCAAATGAAACGATCCAGGGGTTTGCACTATACACAGGTACCTTGCCATATTTTAAGTGCATGTACACTACAGATGGTATCAGAGCACTGTGTTGCCTGTAGATTCGAGACCCTAGACATGGATAGAAATAAGTTTAACCATAGGATTGAAAATCTATTTTTATTCAATGTTCTAAAGACAAAAACTTTTCATTTTTCCTTTCTTGTACTCTCATCTACTATCAACCTTCTAGAAAATTCTTATCTTATGCTAGATGACCTACCCCTTTGTATCCATGAAGACATGTTTGGGGATGACCAAGAGTAAAGTCTGATACTTCATAGAGAAATGCTACGACTCAACATGAAACACTACCTGCATGGAAGATCATTGAAGAAATCAGATTATGAGCTCAAGCACTTACAAGATTTTGAAGAAAGCTGAAGAAGAACTTTATGCACTCAAGATGGAGATAGACTAGAAACTAACACCTAATTAGAACAACGACATCGTGTTAGGGTATTGATCATAGCAACTTAGGTTGTATGCCAATACTAGATTGTTTTTCTGTGTTTGAACCTTGTGGCTCTTGTTGGTTAGATGTTGTTTGTAAGATGTTTTGTCTTATCTGCTGTGTTGGGTAGGATTCTCCCTTAGCATATTTCTATCTTTACTCATCTATGTTAAACCAAACAGATGCCTCGCCAAAGCACCAACGATGATGAGATGAAAAATGCAATTCTACTATTAGAAGGTCAGAATCAGTTGATGCAACTCATGGCCCAGAATCAAGTCAACAACCACAACAAAGAGATACCCCGGGGAATGCAACAACTGTTGGACAACCAAACCCACATTGTGCAGATGATGTGTCACAACATGGCCAACAATAAGGTCAACTCACCACAGATTAACATTGGTAACAAGGATTTCAAAGGAAGTACTTTTACAAAACCTCACGCCTGCAAAACGTGTGGAGAAATAGGACACACATCCAACGAATGTCATGATGAATGGCCCCATGGTGTCTCAATCTATCCAATGAACGGATGCCCATCAACAATGGTTACTTGCTTTTTGTGTGAGGCAACAAATCATGTCCCAACCCAATGTCAACTCTACCCCATGGTGCAAAAAGTCAGTCAACAAGCCAAAGAAGGAATGCAACAAATTCTCAAGAGGTCCTTGGAAGTACAAGAACAAGAGAAGGAACGCAAGCGAGATACTAGTCATATAACATGTTTCACATGTAGGGAAAACGGACACTACACATGGGGTTGCGTAGAGAAGAAGGATGGTGATAGAGTCACGCCAAATCAGTATCAAAAGAGACTTACCTTTCCTGCTAAGGAGGATGAAGCCAGACTCCAAACTCATCCTCACACACCCAAAGTCACCGCCAAGTGTTGTTATTCATGTGAAGAAGAAGGTCATTTTTCTCGAGATTGTCCCATCAAGCGAACCAGATCGTCAGCCTTTGTGATAGAATATGATAAACAAGAGATAGAGGACCTTTTAGCACTACAAAGACCTAAAAAGAACAGAAAGCTGAGTTACAATAAACATCCTTTTGAGCCTTCATTCAAGAGGCACTCTACTCCTGATGTGAACCATGGTCACAAACATGGGAATCACCATGGTGAAGGAAGTCACCACAAGCATCTTGATCACAATGGTGGATTCAAGGGAAGCAATGACCACAAGGGAAACAGACACAATGCTCCTAACCACAATCACCGTCCAAATGTGGAATCCAAGAAAAACATCAATCATCATCACCCCGAAGGGAAGGACATTAGTCACATAAAATGTTATAAATGCAAAGAGATGGGACATTATTCCAGCGACTGTCCCGAAAAGAAGACTAAAGAAGCTGGCAAGCCAAATCCTTTTGAGAAAGGATATGTGAACCATATCCATATGGAAAAAGCATACAATGAGCCTAGTATGAGGAACGGTACGTTCTCAATCAAGTTTGCACCTTGAAGTTTGACTACCAACACAATTCTTTTTAAGGGTGGTAGCCACCCTAATATCCCAGTCACAACCTTTTGCTAGCCTTCCCGAATCTCGGGACGAGATTCCTTTTAAGGGTGGTAGTATGTAACATCCCAAGTTTTTCAAAGAGTTGAAAAATCAGAAAAATTTAAAACTTTTGAAAACTATTATGTATTTTGCTTTGAAAAGAAAATTCATGCATACATTCATCATCATATAGCACTGTTTGCATTTGGATATTTCAAAAGTGGGAATAATAATTTCCACTTGAAAAGATATTTAAGAAAATATATTATTAGAGCATTTATGCTCCAAGTTTTCTTTTGATTTTTAAGAATGTATTGTTCTGATAGTTTTGCTTGTGAAATTGTTTGAATCTGTTGCAATATAAATATTTGCAAATGTTTTATATTGTGGTATTTAAGATCTACTTAAGCCACATTTGTTTGCTTTAAAACCTAATTCAAATTTTGACATTAAGTGTCATATCATTTATTGAAAACCTAGTTTGGAAATCAAAATGATTTCTATTTAAAAAGGTGTGTTTGATTGTGAATAGTTTGTATGTTTGGAGAATTATTCTATTACTTACCTATACTCTATTTTCAAGTTTTATACTTTTGCTTTTGAAAGAAAATATTTATTTGGATTTCTAAAATGAATTTTGAATTCATTTTGAATTATCAAACCCTTTTTAAAACTATTTGTGTTTTATACAAAATTATTTTATTGAGTGTTATAAATCATATTACCCATATTTTGCTTTGGTTTAAATTATATTTCAAAAGGAATATATAAAAACCCTATAGTTTTTAAATGGCATTATTATGTCCAAAATGCTTTTAAACACATTCCAAAATTTTGTTTATAAAATGTTTTGGAAAAGGAGTTTTGAAGGTTCCATTTGAAAGGCTTGATTTTTACAAAATTTTAGAAACTGGTTTGAGTCCATTTGGACATTTATTTTAAAAGATATGAATTTCTGAAAGAAAATGATTTTTTTTAATTTTATTTATGACGTCAGCGATGACGTCATCATCGTGTTCGTGTTGAACACGGACTCGGCCGAAACCCTAGCTGATTCTGTTTCCAAAATTCGCTCGTTTCGGTTGCGATCTTCTCGGGATTTTGGCCCATTATAAAACCCCAGGACCTCCTCCTCCGAACCCCTCAAGAACCCTAGCCTAAGACGCCCCCAGGCTGCCGCAATCGCCGCCGCCGTACGCCATTGCCGCCGCCATGTTCATCGTTTTCCGGTGAGCCTCGACCTCCTCGAGCTCTCTCTCCTGCCTCATCTTCTTCGTGACGTCCGTGCGCACTTATGTAATTTTTCCCGTACCTTTGTTTGTGCCAGATCGATGCGCTCGTCCTTCACACGCCGCCGCCGTCCGCTGGTGCTGCTCCGGCGAGGAATACAAGGAGGAGAAGTCCATCCGCCCGTCCACGCCCACGACTTCGCCACGATCTCCTCATCACCGTGGTACGACTCGCGCGTCCCAAAACCCTCTCCTTCATCGCACACGTCCATGCCGGCCATGGTGCCGCCGTAGAATTTGGTCACCGGTGCAAGTCCGTTAGGTCGCGCCACCCGTTCCAGGTCCTTTAGATCTCGGTCGTTGGATCGTGATCCAACGGCGTGAATTACTTCACTTACGTGAACCGGTACCGGCGTATTACAGCACGCCACGTGGCCGTCCGCGAAGCCATCCGTCCGCGCCGCGTCCGTCCGCTGCCCGCATCGCCCACGAAGCCGGTCCGCACCAACCAGAAGGCGACACGTCGACAGGAGGACTCCAGCGCAGAGAATCTTTTCAGTTTTCTTACGTTTAAGTCCCTGCGCGTCACGGATAGATCCCTGGATTTTAGTTTCGTTATTAAATTTTAATCCTTTATCCAAAATTTATGAAAATCATATTTTTGGAAAGCTATTAATGTGTAGAAACTTCTTATATGCTTATTTTGAGGTTTTGACAAAATTAAATTGGATAAATTTTTAAAGTGGTTTAAATATTATTTTGGCTATAATTTGAGTTTAAAATTAGATTTTTGAGCAAACTCTTTTGCAAATGTTTTGTATGCTTAAGTTTTGGCCGTAGGCTTAGTCTATTAATTTTGTAGATTTGTTTTTCTATGGTTTATTATGTTTAATTGCTCTATTGCTTTTTAGGTGTTATTTTAATTAATAAAATGTATTAAAAATTATTTTCTTCTTATTTTCGACTGATAAGGTCACTTTAGTTACAAAAAGTACTTAGAAATATTTTTGCCTCTCCAAACAAACTAATTTCCTTCCTTAGAAAATATTTGATAAAATTTTGACAACACTTCTTCCTTAGAAAAATTTCTATATCTTGAATGTGTTAAATCTTTTCTTTAGAAAAATTTAGCATCTTGAAAACTTAGTTGTTTTCCCTAGAAAATATTCTAAGTACTTGCTTTGACAAATGTTTGTCCTTAGAAAATTATCAACTATTGTTTTAAAGTATTTTCCTTAGAAAATTTAGCAGCTATGTTTTGTTTACTTTTCCTTACAAATTATTTGGACTCATTGTTTGACCTTTGGTCCTTAATCAATTTTGGACCATCTTACTTGCTTGCACTTCCTTAGAGCATCTTGCATAACATGGCATGCATATTAAGTCCTTAGTATTATTTTGCACTTCTTACATGACTCTCCTCCTTAGCAAATTTAAGGATGTATGTTAGCTCTTATGACTCTTCTAGTCAAAAAAACCACTAAGTTAGAAATTAGTGGAAACAATGAAGGACCAATGAAGATTGCATTGTTATTCTTGAAGAATTCAACATGAAGTTAGAAGACCAATGAAGGACTTAGCCAAGAAGACAAGACTCAGGAGCATCTCCAAGAAGAAAAGTACTTAGAAGAAATCAAGAGGAAGTTCATGAAGACCAACCATCCTACTCTTTCTAAGTCTTTCTTCCCTTTTCTCTCTTTTCTTTCTCCCTCTCTTGGACTTCATGGTGGCTAAGTTATATTCAAGACCAACAAGTCTGCAGAACTATCAAGTCTACAATTTTGAATGGAGTCAACACACCAAGGAGAAAGTTACAAAGAAATTGAAGATGCTTGGAAGACCAACTACTACATTCTTTCTATCTTTTCTTCTCTCTAATTTCTATCTCTCACCTTGGACAAAGATCAATGAAGACCATTGAAGATCAATTATGCTATCAAGGAGTTGAAGATTAATTAAAGACCAAAATTGTGAAGACATAGAGTAGCCTTACAACTTTTCAAGTTGTGTTATCCAGTTTATTTTACTCAACCTTTACCTTGCCTTAGCCTTTTTGGAATAAGTTGTTTTATATGTCTTTCACATCATAAATCATTCTGCATCTCATGCATGTCATATTTTCTTAAATGTTGTTTGGCTGCATATTTATGGTGTATTGTTTGATGTGTTAGAAATTTCGGAGAGAGACGAAGGTGGTTGCAACTGCTACTTCTACACTTCTGTTTGCCAAGGCAAGTGGCACACCTTATGAAATCTCCTAAGTATTTTTTATATGCATTACTTAGTGTATTTCTTTATAAGCATGTGTTGGATAGTATTATTACTATATGCTAAACCCATAATACCTTTACACTAGTTGTGTCTAGAATCCTATTGATAACTCAGTAGAATCATTGATGCTATGCAAAGTTGTTTTATTAAAAGCTTAATTCTACTAAGTTAATTTATCACCTGGGTGGATTTGGGCTTGAACGGCTGACAGAGTTGAGTGTTTATTCACTTGAGGATTGCCACCCAGGGTATTAAAGGGACCAAAGTTTTCTATAAGTGAAGATGCTTCCAGTGCAGCCACTTGGTATTATGGCTCTGCCTTGACTAAGTAAGTTCTAGGAACCTGATTCCGGCACGTGTCAGTAGATGAATATCTTTGGGTCTGCCCAGAGGAACAGGGGACTGTTTTCCAAAAGTCTCGTCTCAACTCTCTCCTTTTCCTTAGCACAAATTGAGTGCTTGAGGATAGTTTGGGTTTGTTGGGTCTCGTGGTGAAAGTGCACAACCTCTCGAGAGTTAAAATCTAAGTACTTAGCCGTGTCCCCGGTTACGGACAACTTGAGCAGCTGATCAAGGACGACAACGGAGGCTCCCGACATTCCACTTTCTTAAGTTAAAATATTGAAGGTTGAATAAAGGTAGACAAGAGGGTGGTTTTCATGCCATACCTGTTTTGACAAAAGAAAAGTGTTTTATAAAGAGACAGGAAAAATTGGCTTTTATGCAAAACAGCCTTGAACTCCACCAGCCAAATATGCATATAGGCTATAGAGTTATTGCATTAAGTGTCCACATAGTGTCACTTGCCAGATCCATTTTAATGGTTCTGACCCACTCTGTTGCAAAATTTTATTTATTGCAGATTGTTCAGTTGACGAGTGAGTTTTACGTTAAGGATTTCGAGTCTGCAACCAACATGTTTTTCGCCTGTGGCACATGCTAAGGATGAGGACTCCATGAAGATTATTATTTCCGCTGCTTTACTCTTTCAAGCTAGCTATATGCTATGCAAGTTGTAATGAATATTTTACCAAGTCTGGATCATTCGATGTAATAATGATACTTTGTTGTGATACTACATCTTAAACTGTGTGTGCAAATGAAACGATCCAGGGGTTTGCACTATACACATGTACCTTGCCATATTTTAAGTGCAGGTACGCTACAGATTAAGATTATGATGCTAGTGGCTTGATAAATGTCCGAGGTTGGGAGTTAGCCCATATGTGCTGTCACATGCAAAACTTTCAACATGCTCCATTTAGTTGATATCATGTGCTTTTGTCTATGGATGCCTATCATGGTGAAATAAAGGGGGAAATGATTTAGTTTGAATGAGTTTGTATAAATGGTTAGAGAGACGCCTGGGCCGCTAATCTAAGCCATGCATTATTCATGGTGGAATTTTACTTACATGCTATGGTGAATTATCTATGACACACCTTACAATAAAAAGCTATTCCAATGGTAAATAAAAAGGGTGTTGAGGTTTTTCATCTTGTTTGTTTGTCTTGTCATTTTGATATGGGCTTGTTCCATATCCTGGGACAAGAGGTACCCCAGTTGACGCTCTTGATGATACTATTATTACTTACAATGATAGATAACTTGAACTTGCTTTTCCCAAGTTGAGTAACTCATGGTGTAGGTACTTGTATTCAAGGGGCATGAGACATCCAACCTTTACTTTGTCAAGCAAACTACTCATATTTGCTCTCACATTAAACTATAATCATTCAAGATGCTATGATAGAGGAATGAGAGCTTGACACCAAGTATTACCACATTGCAATCATTAACTTAAGTAGGAGAGTTTGGAGGTTAGATGAAACTTATGCATGCTTTACCTCTACTCACTTATTCATCTTTCCAAAGTGTCCACCAAACATATTCAGATTTTCATCATCACTCTATGGACCACATGTATGCAAAAGTAAGAATGTCCATATTACTATCTGTTATGTTACACTTTGTGAACTATCATTGAACATCCTTGCATTGAATACTTGATATCACTTCATAAACTGTTTTGCATATTGCTACTCCTTTGAAGAATAAATCATTTGACTCTATGTAGCAGTAGCAATCATCTTTGATATCCATTGTTAGTGCTATATTGCAAAGTCCATGTTAGTTTTATCACCTTCATACTCGAGGACGAGCATGGGTTAAGCTTGGGGATGTTGATGCATGTACAATGCATACATGAACTTTGCACTTTATCACTTATATTCTAATCATATTTGCATCATATAACGGTTATACCACTGTTATTTAATGATTTTAGGAAATAAAATAATTGTTTCCTATTTTTATGGAATTAACCCTGCGCAGGCAGAAAACCCTATTTCTTTCCTTTTATGTTTCAGGGACCCAAACGTCGTCATAAAATTCTGGAAAAATACAGAGGTCGTTATTTTGGAAGGAAGAAGACGTAGGAGCGAAGGAATCAAGCAAACGGAGCCCGCAAGGCGAAAAGGGGGTGGCCCACGCGGCCAGGTACTGTGGCCGTGTGGGGCCACTCATTTGGGCCTCGTGGCTCCGTTGCCGTCGATCTTTCATCCACCGACTCCGTCTTGACCTAAAAACGGCTATAAAAAAGGTCCCCTGACGTTCTCTGGAAGGAGGAGGCGGAGAAACACAGAACCATGAAACAGAGAGTCAGAAGGCTGCCGCCGGAGAAGATCGGAGGGGGGAAACGCCACCGGAGTCACCTCTGGAGGGCTCCACCCCCCTCCGGCGTGTTCATCATCAACATCTACAGCAAGAACTTCTCCACCATCATCACCATGATGAAGGGGGAGTAGTCCACTCCCTGGATTTGGGTTTGTGGTGGTAACTTATGTATCTCTCCTCTCTTTGAGCTTCACTAATTAGTACCGTATGCGCTGCTGAACATGATTACGGTCATCTATGTAATACCTTTGTGGTGAATATTGTGGTACGAGATGATTTGTTATGCATTTACTGTTGTGTTGGAACTTTTATGACTTGTCATGCTTTGATAGAATATTGTTCTTTAAGAAGTATGATGTATGTGGGTACGAGATGGCCGATGTGACACGGCATAGGTATTGAGTGACACGGTACCGCCCAACATCCTTTATCCGGGGGTAAAAAGGAAGAGTATGATGTGGGAGTGACAACAACCACGCTAGCCTTACGAGGGTGACCTAGCAACACAAATGAGTACTTCTTTCAACTATGTGTTTTAGGACATATAGCCGTTATAAAAGCTACGATTAAAACATGACAATTGTGTGTACTTTATCTATAACATGATAATCACATTAGATGAGGGAGAGAGGATTAAGTGAACACATGAACCCATGTCCATTGTTCCTATAAGAGAAAACATTTGTCTTGTCCTCTTGCATTGAAGAGGATTGGGACACTTTTACATTGTTGCTTGGTTACATTAAACTTCCATCCATCAACCACCTTGTTCTCCAAACTTGTTTAGTGCATAATCAACTAAAACTTGTGACACTTTAGTTGTAGGGAATAGATAACTTTTCCTTCTTGCTCCTGCGGATCGATACCTTACTTCCACATTGAGAGGTGCTACCGTGATCCCTTGCTCTTGGGGGTTATCACGCGGTCACACGCTCGAGGGTATCATGGGGGGGGGACGGGGGGCGCCCGCCTGTGTCGTCGTAGGACATGGTGGTGGCACTGGAGGCGCAATGCAGCGTCCCCCATGACGTCGTGAAGGTGGACATGAGCTCGCCGCCGGTCGACTCTGCCGCGCTCTAGTTGTCCTGCCATCTCGTTGCTGACGGTGCGCCGCTCAGCATCAAGCGATGGTACCGTGGAAGCCGTGCGAAGCCATCCGAGCTGCCCTACCTAACAAAGCTCACATTCGAGCGCTTCCCGCAGGAGGCATGCGAGCCCAACGCAGTGGGGCAGTTCTCCAACCACGTCGGCGGTGACCTGGTGAAGATGGTCGCCCTAGTGGACAGTTGGTTCTTGTCGGTAGAGGCGTGGATGAGGCAGCCGACCGCGATACCGAAGTTCTACCTTGTGGAGTTGCCGGAGCTGCACGTGCCTCGCAATTTTGACTACGAATCCGATGATCCGTCCAATCCTGCGGCGCTGAGCTCACCTACATCGAAGAGGACATTGAAGCACAATGTGCTTATACATGTGTCGGAGGTCGTGGACCATGGCTCGATCAACACAGACATCCAACATGAGTACGTCGACGAGGAAGGCAACACCACACGTATACTCACTACTGCCCTTTCCCCTGCTGTCATGTCGACGGTAGTGGCCCTCTCAGGTGGTTGATGGCGACATCTGTTTCGGTGGGCACAACGACTATGAAACGGCCGAAGGAGATTGATGTAGGTGTTGTCGCCGCTATCTGAAGAAGATTGAGGTATCGTTGTTATTATCTGATGAAGATCATGCCTTATGTGATATGTGTTATTCTGATGTAGTTTTAGTTATGTTGTAAGGTCTGAACTATGTTGTAAGGTCTCCCTCCTCTTAAAATGCCATGCCAGTTGTAGTGGCAGTAGTCACTCTAGCTCCAGCAGCTGGAATGCTTTCCCTATATGAGGCCACGAAAGCTGATTCCGTCAGCTTCATCCGCTCGACGATGATCTCCACCGCGGCTGCTGCCTCTGCCAGCGTCGTCGGCGTCAATCTCGTCCTTCGCCTGCATGTTGCCTTGTTCGGGAGACGAACCAGCCAGTTTAGATGAGGAGGAATGGGCTAAGGTGCTGAAACCACAGGGGCTTCTCTTCAAAAATGCTTTGGCCCGGCTGGTCAGCAAGCAGTCAACATGCCACGTCATGCCGACATTGTGACCGGTTTACTCATAAATCTGTCCCGGGTGACCTTTCACACTCCTTTTCTGGAGTTGTGTGACCAAACTGCTCATCTCGGGTAAGTTATGTGACTAACCTTCGATCTCCTCAATAAAATAAAATAAAACACACTGCTTGATAAGTTGCACATGCCATGCGTCCCCATACCAGATGAATACCATAATACCATGTTAACTACATTTAGCTTAGCAGTTCCTCTTATTATCTCTATCTCTACTATATAATACGAATAAGCGACAGTGGTACGTCGCCATACTTTTGCAGGTTAATCCCTCCAACAGTATGAAATCAACCCACGATCCTTATACCGGTTTGCTTCCCCTTCTTCTGACCGTGTGGAAAAAATATCAATAGTTCTTCCCCATCCCCACCCGGCGACCGCGGAAACAGGTGCAGTGGGCGGATCCGATGTCGGCGTGCCGCCGCCGGCCACTCCGGCCTTTCTCGCAGTAGCGACCACCTAATGTCTCTCCCACTACAAGAAATATGTCAACTTATGACCTTCTGATAGTGACCTTAGCAAAATTGGTCATAAATTTATGACCATTTCAAACCAATTAGTCATAAGCTGTTTGGGAGGGTCCAAACCCGAAAACATAACGACCATTTTAGTCAAAAAAGTCATAGTTTCTATCCACGAAATGTTCATAAGCAAACAACACCGATTTACTTCCCAATTTTTATTCGATTACCACCAATTTAAATGGTCATGCTCGGTAATTGTATGCCTTGAAATGACTAGGCGACCACGTCAACAGTTTCGCCTATGTGTCATGTCCATCTGTCAAGTTCGGACCCAGCACCAACCTGACACATGGGACCCACCACCAAGATGACATGTGGGCCAAACTGGCATGCGGGACTTACATCGACCTGACTCGTGGCCACAGCAAACTGACACGTTGGACCCACTAACCAGCTTACCACGCGGCCAGCCAGTGCTGACGGACGGGACCCACATCCATCCAACTTTTTGTGATTGTGGCATATAATTGTGCAATAAAAAGTCGAGGCCGAGGCTCCAACCTGAGATCTCTCGGTCTGCAGTGCGGTCCGAACCAACAGACCAATAACCATTTGATGTTCCAATACCAAAAGCAAGCTTACTGAACATCACAGTATGCTGCTGGGCCTGGGCCTCGGTTGGACGCAACCTCCTTTTCTCCACCACTTTGTTTTATTTGAACTTTTTTTCGCAGGGATGAGTGGGCCGACGGCCCATAGGCCATAGGAACGTGGATATCAGTGGGAAAAATGGCCTTCACACAAGTTTGAGTCCACAAAAATATAGGGAATTCAATTTTTTCTTGGCAAGTCTATAATGAAATTTTACCATCAATTTTTTATTTGACCTCGGATCGTGATGATCCAAAAATAAATTTGGTTCATCTAAAAGAGATGCATGACATCCATGTTGGCAAACTTCTAATTTCGAGATGATGCATGACATCTAACCGCTAGCTACGAACAGTCATGTACGCCGTTTTGACCGTATTTCGAAATCGGCATACGTAATTCAAAAAAAATTAAAGAAATGGAAAACCTTCACGTTATGTCATTATATGTGTCCTAGTATTCATACAAAATATTAAACTTGGAAGACGACAATTGTCTTGGAAAAGTGTTCTCATAAATGAGGTATTATCTACGAAGATTCATGGCTTTCAAGCGAAATGACGAATGTTATGGCCACACTCATGGCATAGTTTGTTCAAATGTTCCCATATTGGGCACAAACGTGCATCTTGGAACCATGAACAATGTTGCCGAAGAAAGTTTTCATTTTCATTGCACAAGAAAATCATTTTGCATTTTCCGAGTGAGAAAAATAAACTATGCCATGAAAGTGGCCATAACATCCGTCATTTGCCTTGAAACGTGTGAATCTTCGTACATGATAGCTCATTTTTGTGAACACTTTTTAAAAATATTTTCTATATTTCAAGTTTATATTTTTTTCTCGAAACTAGGTCACATACGATGACACATCGTGAAGGATTTCCATTTATTTGATTTTTTTAATTTCCTATGCCGATTTCAAAATGTTGTGAAAACGGTGGACATGACCGTTCATACCTACGTCTTGAATCTTGCAAGAATATTGGTATATCTCTGAATAAATAGGTACTTTTGTATCTAAAAATGATTTTTTTCAAAAAATCATGAGCAAACTATGAAGCACCTGCAGTTCAAATTTGACCGGCTTTCAGTTGAATCGGCAGAAATTTCTCTTTTTCACGAGAGTTAGATGAAAACTTTATACACCTAAACATTTTGTTATTTATACAAAACATGTGGTCTAATATTTGTTTTAAATATTTTCATCCAATTTCGCAACAAATATTTCGTAGGTCCTTCACAAAAAAACCCATTGTTTGCACTTTGGAAATAAAAAATGATTTTTTCGTGCAAAGAAAATAAAATTTTTCTTCGGCAACATTGTTAGCCACTCCAAAATGCACGCTTGTGCACAAGATGGGATCATTTAAATAAACTATGCCATGAAAGTGGCCATAACATCTGTCATTTTGCCTTGAAAGGTGTGAATCTTCGTACATGATAGCTTAGTTTTGTGAACACTTTTTAAAAATATTTGCTATATTTCAAGTTTATATTTTTTTTGTCGAAACTAGGTCACAAACAATGACACATCGTGAAGGATTTGATTTTTTTGAATTTCTTATGCCGATTTCAAAATGTTGTGAAAACGGTGGACATGACCTTTCATACCTAGGTCTTGAATCTTGCAAGAATATTGGTATATCTCTGAATAAATAGGTACTTTTGTATCTAAAATTTATTTTTTCAAAAAATCATGAGCAAACTATGAATCACCTGCAGTTCAAATTTGACCCGCTTTCAGTTGAATCGGCAGAAATTTGTCTTTTTCACGAGAAGTGGATTAAAACTTTAAACACCTAAACATTTGGTTATTTGTAAAAATCATGTGGTCTAATATTTGTTTTAAATATTTTCATCCAATTTTGCAACAAATATTTGGTAGGTCCTTCACAAAAAAAACCATTTTTTACACTCTGGAAATAAAAAATGACTTTTTCGTGCAAGTAAAAAGAAAACTTTCTTCGGAAACATTGTTCACGGTTCCAGGATGTATGTTTGTGCCAAATGTGGGCAATTTTGAACAAACTATGCCATGAATGTGGCCATAACATTCGTCATTCCACCTCAAAGTCTTGAATCTTCGTAGATGATAGCTCATTTATGAGAACACTTTTCCAACATAATTGCCGTATTCCAAGTTTATTATTTTTTATGGATACTAGTACACATATAATGACACAACGCGAAGGTTTTTTATTTATCTGATTTTTTTAATTTCATATGCCGATTTCAAAATACGGTCAAGACGACGGACATCACCGTTTCTACTTCAAGGTTGAATATTGTGAAACTATTGTTATATCTCTGATGAAATAGATACTTGTGTACCCAAAAATATATTTTTAGATAATTCATGAGCAAACTACGAGGCACTTATAATATAAAATTGACCCACTTCCTGCTGAATCGACAAAACTTTATCTTTTTCATGAGAGGTTTATAGAAACCCTTTGAGACACAAACATTTGTTTATTTGTACATATAATGTGGTCTAGTATTTTTCAAATTTGGTTTGGTCCAATTTCACAACATTATTTTGGTAGATGTTTCACAAAACTCTATATTTTTCAGCACTCAGAATCATTTTAAAAGACACATGTCTCGAACCAATCAGAACTCAGATTCAGCCTCCCACGGATCGACCCCAGTAACCATCTGAGCCGTCCACATCCTACGAATCCAACGTCTCTCGCTCACTCGTCTCCTACCGAAAAAGACAAAACAAAAACACCTAAACGCACGCCCTTGACCCCAAACCCCAGCATCGTGCACAGCCTACTCCCTCTCCCATTCCTCCCCGCCGCCTCCCTCTCCTCGCCTCGCTCGATCTGGATCCCCTTTCTCGCCTTCTCCCCGATCCAGATCGACGCCGCCGCCTCTCTCACCTCGCCGGCAGGTTCCTCAACCGCCGTCCACTCCTCCCCCAGCCCTGGCCATCCTCCCTTCCGCCACCCCCACCTCTCAAAGTCGATCTGTTTCGTGGTCCCGTAGCAGATCAAGCGCTCGCCGCGTAGCACTCTGACGACTCCGCCCGGAGCGCGACGGCGCCGCCGTTCCGAGCATTTGACGCCAAGATCTGCCTCGGCTCTTCCACCGGCCGCCGCTCCTCCGGGCTCTGCACCGTGCCGTTGTCCTCCTTCGTCACAGCCTGTCATCCATGCTGGAGGTAGCTGCGTCCCCGACGGCTGCTGCTGCACCCGACCCCTCCTCGTTCCCTGGACGCCTCCCTGACTCTCCTCCTCCTGGACAAGGCCTTTGCCGGATACTCGCTTCTCCTTCATCTTCTTCTCGCGTTTGACCAGAGCAGAGACGGCTCATATCTGACATTTTTATTGTCTTACTGGTGATTCAGGGCGTGGGTGCTGCAGGGGCTGCAAAAACACGCTCGGGAACGTCGACTAGGGCGGCAGCCGTGGCCGTCGGCGGCGGCGGCTACTTCATCTACAAGGACTACAAGTTCACCTACGACATTTAGAGGGTGTTCAAGATCAACGACAAGCTCTACATCGTCCTCTCTCGGCCAGACACCGACACCCAAATGGTGTAAGTCGCTGCCCCCTCCCATCTTTGCCTCTGATTTCTCATGGCGTCTTAGGGTTATGTTGCATCAGTTATTTAGCTAGCTGCTGTTAACTTGCAGCCCTATCATTTCCTAGTATTGGCATGGTGTTGTTCGTTCATTGCTAGATAGATATGATCACTGTACAAGATGGCGATTGCAGTTCTTCATTGTTACTCTAGTATTTGAGTTGAGGTGCTGTTGTTGCTCTCAGACTGACTGAAAATTTGCTTGTGAAATAATAGTCCATCCATGTTTTTGACATAAAGATGTTCCAAATAGTATTTAAAGATAATTGTTTAGAAAGTTAACCCAAAATTGTTGTAGCTTATAAGCTTAATTCACTGTGCTATTACTATTTAAATATAATTGTTTGAGCAAGTTAACCCAATACTGTATTGTTACTATCTTACCAGCTTGAAGCTTCTCTGCAAAAAAAATATCATGTCAATTACTATAGCATATGCTCCAAGCTTTGTAGTTTCTGATTTTATCTCAAGCATTGTACTTCTGTATTTGTTTCGGTGGACACCTATTCTGTTAAATATTATTTCGTGCAAGGGAGTTCACTGCTTTAGCTAGGACCAGTAACTGCCACTAGCACATTTGATGATATGTATTGTTTGCTGTTTAATTACCTAAATTGGGACGTGATGTTAAGTTGTTAACAATAGCCAGAGAACACTTGCTTATGATACAACCGGAATTCTTTGATATATCTAAGTGAACTCCTTAGATGTACTGTTATGGCAGGCTCATTCTACATGTATCACTTGTGTTTTTAACTCTGCTACCTCTATCTGTCTTTACTAGTTTTTGTCTTCTGCCTGCTCATGTCTGTTGGTATGCTTTACATGTTACATGCTAATAATTCACCTTCAGTTTACTGTGTTTAAGAACGACTTGGTTATTTAAACCCTGACCTGTCTGTGTATATGTTATGTGTTTTGGGCGTAGGTAAACGGCATCTTGCTTTCGACGAAGCCCTACACGTCTCTGGCAGGGCGCTACTAGGCCAAGCACAACGGGAAGAAGATCATGTGGCCGCATCATCAAGCACACTATGGAGATCATCCACCTCACCGACGCCAACCCCATCTAGATCATTAACTGGTACTAGCCTATCGTCTCACTTCTCTCCCTCATTGAGATAAATAGTATTAGATGCTGTCAATTGAATGGATGAGAGTACATGTAGGATAGTATTTTTCTTCACGTGCTGTGGTGAGATTATTGCACTATTCAAGCTGCTATTAAAAGATGAAGTATAGTAGTTATCTGGTACTCGCATTTTATTGCCACGAATTTGAGACCAGTGCATATATGTGTCCAATAAGCTGATATCTCCATCTTATTTGCTGTCAACAAACTCTTCATTATGGAGTGTTGCATTCTCATGGTAGACCCCTCTCATTGTACTATATGCTTTCAGGTAATTATTAACCCTGCAATAGGAAATAGAATAGAGTACTGTTAATGTGGCCAATAATATGATTTTCATGCGCAACTAAATGAGCTTTTGTACTTCCCAAAGTTATTTACACCCAGCTGCTTGTAGATCTATATACAGTATCTTCACTTTTGTTGGCAAGCATTTAAACTTCCAACTGTATTTAACTTGTACAGGTTATGTAGATCAGGATCTAATGATGTTGAGGCTGCTGCTGTTGTGACAGAAGATCAGAAGAAGCCTGGAGATGTGCACCACAGTTTTGGTTGATATAGCCACCATGCTTTGGTGCCTGGGTACCTGTTTTTGAATTTATGTACACTTCTTCCTCCTGTGTTACTGCCGACGTGCTGATGTGTATCTGCTGTTGTATATATTTGATTGAATAATTGCTTGATTTTAATCATTTAGTTGAGTGAATTATTGATTGTTTGCTGTTGAAATGTGTAAAATTAAAATATGTGAAGTAAAAACCGGAATGTCTACTGGATCAAATAATATCTGGCCTCTAAAAAGGCCACGGACCAAACATTAGCTAATTGGGCTGAGAAAAGTTGGGCTGGCCCATGTAAGGAGCAGTGAATTCAAAAATAATTTACAAAAAAAACATAAATGGGCTGAGCAAAGTTGGGCTGGCCCATATGGAGGAGCTGTAAACTCAAAAAGAAAGTGACAAAATAAATAAATTAATGGGCTGAACATTTGGGCTTGGCCCATCTAATGACCTACGTAGACTGGGCTGAATCTGTTCTATGACCTTCTGATTTGGTCACAATCATGCCACGTAGGATTGGCCACGTAGAATCTAACGTGGCTAAGCCGGACAGCGCGTGACCAAAAAAATTGGTCATAAGAGTTATGACCATCAGATTTGGTCATAGATGGTTATGACCAATTCGAAAAAAAGGACACATATGACCGTTTGAGACGCTTCGTATGTGACCTTCAGATTTTGGTCATAAAAAGGTCATAGATGAAAAATTATGACCTTTTAGTGACCAAATTTGTGAGTCACTAGTTGACATATTTCTTGTAGTGTCCGAGCTACTTCTTCCCGGCATGCTCGCACCAAACTAGCAGAGCCGTGCAGCAAGAAGGCAATCATGTGGCGACTCGACACCATGGAGACTATAATCGCTGAAGAGTCGACGATCATGGCTACTGTGTCCAACGGACATCATCCGGCCAGTGCCTCTCTCTGAAATCCTCTAAAATAAGCATTTCTCTTTCAGTGTTTTACCTCATGGACATGGAGTAGTAACATGTTTGGTAGTTGAATAATTCAGTGCTACAATCTCATTAGCACCTCAACATTTCTCTATCAAAACTTCTGTAAGTGTGGATTGATTGAAGTACAGTAAAGTAATTTAGCAACAGCCGAGATGCCTTTGTCTTTCAGTTTGATTATTGCGTACAATTCGTTGGCTTAGACTGGGATGGGCTCTGTCTGCCGGCATCTTTGAATCTCGGTGGCGTGTGTGATAGTATACTAAATCGTGACATCAATTGTACACAAGGACATGTCAAAAAATTGTACTGTACACGTGGACGAGGACGTGGCGCGTCCACCTCTTCTGTCGCCAACGATGGGCCCACATCCGTCGACTCACACAAACTTGTGGCTTTAAATTTCTGCCCGCGCGGTCGCATGCACTCACCACCACCACGCTAGCTTTTCTTTTTTTGAGATTACCACCACGCTAGCTAGCTAGCTCTCATGGCCGCCGTCGTCGCGGAGCCGCTCCAGGAGACGCCGGACGACGTGGTGGACAACATCCTGCTCCACCTGCCGTGCCCCTCCTCCCTCGTGCGCGCCGCCGCGGCCTGCTCGTCGTTCCGCCTCCTCGTCTCCTCACCGAGCTTCCTCCGTCGCCACCGCGCGCTCCACCCTCACGAGTCCGGGCCCTTCCTCGGGGTCTTCTCCTCAGTCCCCGCGTCCGGCAAGACAGGAGGCACCTTCCACCCGGCCGGCGCGCCCCATCCGGCCGCGGTGGCTGCCTGCGCCGTCGCCGAAGCTGCCGACTTCTCCTTCGCCTTCCTCCCGGGGCCGCCCGATGCCGATGCCGGGTGGCTCGTCCGGGACTACCGCGATGGACGCTTCCTCCTCGACCGCGCGTCTTCCAACAAAGACAGCATCGTCACGGATCTCGCTGTCTGCGACCCCGTGTCCCGCCGTTACGTCCTGCTCCCGCCCATCCCGGAGGATTTCGCCGTGACGGCCGACAACCCGCTCGGCGTCCTCGGTGGCCGGCGCTGGTGCGAGCCCTTCCTCGCACCCGCACCCACACCCACGCCGGGCGACGCCGAGGAGCCACCGTTCGCCGTGATCTGGACGGCGCGGTGCCCACGAAAGGTGGTAACTTTCTCCTTCTCGTCGCGGGACGGGGCGTGGCGGGCGCTCCCATCGCCGGACTGCTTTGTCTGGAGAAGCCGCCAGTCGCTGCTCTCGGGCCCCGTGCACGCCGTTTGGAACAAGCGGCACTACGCGCACGGCCGCTTCTATTGGGTGGACTGTCTCACGAACCGTTGGCTGGTGCTCGACACCAGCGCCATGGAGCTCACGGTCCAGGAGATCAAGTCGCCGTCCAGATTCTGGGAGGAGAACGTGGCCGTCGTGGAAGGCGCCGATGGGGCGGTCGGGGTGTTCGCGCACGACTTCTACCACGCCGACGGCAACGCCACCCTCAACTACTACACCATCTTGCGAGACGCCGACAGCAGCGCGCTGTTGTGGCAACTTGAGAAGACAATCCCGCTGCCATGGTCGACAAAGCATGGCCAGTCTTACTGCATTCGCGGCGCGGCCAACGGGTGCTTGGTCATTGAAGTACGCCAAGACTCACCGCGGCCCTTCTTGTCGAGCTACGATGATAGCAGGGATATCGAGCTGTTTACGATCGACGTCAAGCGTTTCCAGCTGGAGAAAGTCTGCCGTGCACAGAGCTCCGGGGGCGTCAGCGATGGCTTCTGGCCATACTTCAGCTTCCCGCCATTGCTTAGTTTGCCAACTGTTTGAGTTGCACCACCAAATACTAGCTTCAGGAGAAGTTCCAAATGTTATCCTGGAGCAGCATCTTGTAAGGTGCCCAGTGCAGTGGTGTAGCACGAAACTTGGTGTATGCTCGGCAAACCATCTGCCAATACTTACTACAACGATGCCTAACTTGACCAGCAGAGCAGGGATACCTGGCAAAATGTATGTCAAAACTTATTGAAGAGATGGGCACTTCTCTACTTTCATATGTACCACTACACTTAGTACGCCTATATATAACATATTTGCAGTGCTTTGTCTCGACATGTTAGAAAGGTTCATAGAAAATGCAACTCACCATGCTTCATCTTTTCATCACCATGTTAGACAATGGCAGCAATACTGATGGAAGGCCAAGAGCTCATCAACAGGCGACAGATTCCTCTCCAGGAACAGCAAGTTCAAACTGAGAAACCAATCACTGAAACCAACTTCAAACTGTCAAATCTAAGTCTCAAGCTAGGGACGGAAATCTTCTCATCTTAAACCACACCACTAAGTCCATAGTCTGGTCTTGTCAGAAAAGATGCATGAAACCCCTGAAACCCAGCCACCATGCGGTGGCAGAGCTTTGATCAGACAACAGATGTTTTCCTCCCGGACACAGACTAGATGGAACAAGGTCACTGGATAAGAGAAAACTGCAAGTTGTCGTTCGTCCAAGTCGCATCATACTATTTTTTTAAATTGTGGAGATTAACATCAAGCCAAGCGTGAACTCTGAAGAATCCACAAGTTGCAACATTTCTCAGTTAAAGACTGAACTAGCACAAAAATAAGCCACATAGATACTGACTGGGTTCCTAAGAAACATGTACAGACAAACTGGTTAATATTATTCCACGCGCACGTTTGACGTGTGATTTTTCAACCATTGCAACGTACAAGTGATCAATGTGGGTGTCTATGATTGAGTCCAGAAAATATGGAAGAATTCTTTGCAGAGAGACTTGGAAAATTCTATAATCAATTTTATAATTTATAACGTAATGAGTTGGTTGGACTGGACTCACCGCTGTCTTCCTGTCCACACATGGCTTTGAATATTATAAGTACTAGGGGATTAGCCGCGGACTCCGCCGCGCCCGTGGGCTAAAATTTTGAATTGTTCGATCGTAAAATTGTTGAAATTCAAAAATTGTCTAGGTTGCGAAGTTGTTCAAATTTTTGAAATGTCCATATTTAAAAGTTATTCAGATATGAAACCTTTGATTTTTTTTTTAAAATACATGTGTAAATTGTTTAGTTTTGGAATTTGTTAAAATTGGTAACTTATTTGTATGTAAATTTGTTTTTTTCGTTTGTTAAATATTTGAATTTTGTAGGAATACACGATTTTAGTATATGCAAAATTGAATTTTGATCGTATTTTGAAGTATTGTTTTTCCATATCTGTAGGTTCGAAATACTGTTGTAGTTATTGTTCAAATATTTGTAAAACATTTCCGCATTAATATTTTTTTGTCGTGCTTATATATTTGTTTCATATTTTCCTGACGAACCAGCGAAAATAAGTTGATTAATTTAAATTTATAAATACAGAATGGCTCTATGTTGTTTCCAAATATTTTTCAAACTGGAATGTTCCAAAATGTATGGATTTTAAAACAAACAAATTAGATCTTTTTTTTCAACATTTTGATATATAATTCATATTTTTCTGATAAACCATTGAAAAGATATTGTTTTTGCAAATTTAATGATTTTTCTGGATTTTATATAATGAGCCGGGCCCACCTGTCAGGATTTTTTAATTTCTTAAACATTTTCCGAAATTTCACAGCCGCTGACAGGAGGGCCCACGCTGACGTCGTACTGACGTCATCAATGGCGGGCGCGGATCTGGCCGCGGATCTGCCGGCGACGGCGCGGCCGCTGCAGTGCGTTCTGGGCAGCGCGGCTCGACGCGTTCGACGCGCCTCGACGCGGACTGCCAGAAGGTTGCGGCGCCGCCCCTGCTGGGTCGCCGGAGCGTCGCCGGAGAGCCGCGGACGCGGTAGAGGGCAGCGAGCGTGGCGGCCACGATTTCGGTGAGATTCGGGCGTCCCGGCACCTGATCTCCGGCGAGGAGGGAGAGGCGGAGGCGGCGGAGCTCGCCGTGGCCGTGGATTTGGCGGGGGAGGCGTGGAGCGGCCGCGATGCGCGGCGGCGATTCCGGCGTCGCGGGAGAGAGAGGAGGGGGGCTGTGACTTTTTTTGCACGGAGGTCCCTGAAGTTATTTTTATTTGCGATTTAGTCCTCCGACGATCGCAAACAGGTCCTTCCGCGGGTTTTTTTTTGGAAAAGTACGCGTCGACCTGATGGAACTGGCGCGACCGGCGCGTGACCGGGCGACGTGGCACCTTCCGATTGGACAAAAATCGGAGTGAACAGTACCGCGCGGTAACGGGGACGAAGTGGCCGAATCTGGGCCGTCCGTCGCGCCGATCGGACGGCCAGGGATCACCCGCGACGTGGACGTCCTGAGATGCTGCGGATTCTTCCGCCTTTTATATAGTATTATATAGTAGAATTATTTTCGTGTGCCTACTAGTCCAAACTTTTTTTTTAGAGCCTCTCTGGGATTACAAGTTGTAGTACCTGTTCGGACACACAGGACGCACACCACACGCACACCACACACACGCACACACCCTACCTATGTGTCTAAACTAAACCTACACCCTATAACCCAGAACTACGTCCTGAGAGACTTGGCCGAAGACCAGAACTTCGGTGACCGACGGGCACGTCGATCTTGCCTGTGGCGCATAGACGTGAGGCAGTAGAGATTCACACTGTTCAGGGAACAGTGTTTTTGCTACAGTGTGGCAGGTGAACAGTAGCAGCAGTGAGACACCCAGAAATTCGTCCCCTGAGGGATCGAACCCGGGCGGGCAGGCTGCTCACCAGCGGGCCTTGCCATCGCGCTAAGTGTGCGTCTCTACTAGTCCAAACCTGGGACAGCGTAGAGGGGACGAAGTGGTAGTACACTTGCGCGGAATACGGCTGTAAGCATCTACTCACTCTGTTCATAACAGATGTCTCAACTAACTCCAAATTTGGATGTATCTAATTATGTCTAGATACATCCAAATTTAAAGTTAGTTGAGACATCCTTTTGTGAACGGAGGGAGTATAAGATGCATGTTATGTTGGACACAATCCTTGCCATGCATCAATCCACCTTGCAAAGCTAGCTGAACTGAAACCATTTCGTTTTGTGTCGTCCCTAATTGATCAAAGATGGTGTTCAACCAGAAAACAACTGTAAGATCTCTCTCTCTCTGTGATTGACTTTTTGTATAACTATCTTGGGAGCATTTAAAAATAGATTATAGTTCATAGATTTCAAATTTTGTTGATGCAAATATTACGGTGTCGTGGTGGGATCACGACAGATGCCATGGGTATGGCTAAGATGGGGCCGAACGTGCGTTGGGGGATCCGGGGAGGGTTTATGCACTCAATAAGTGCACAAGGAAGAACACGCAAGAAACCGCAAGAACATGAACAAGAAACCAAGAACACAAAGCACACCACGATGTACCCTGCTTCGGGGCCCTCGTGTGGAGGTAACACCCTACTGCAGCACTATCCTACTAGATGTATATCTCTTGGTGACAAGTACAAGGTGCTCCTTGAGTTGTATGAAGCAACAATGGTGAGAACTTGAGGTAGAAGATGAAGCTACAAGGGGGAAATGAGCTAGGGTTTTGGGGGAGGGGGGGCTGAGCTCTCTCTTTTACAGAAGGTGGTGGTGCTGCATATAAAGGCATGCCGAGTTACTTCTTTGCCCCTGGCTCCATGAGATAATGGCACCGCCAAGAGGAAAAGGACAATCCTCTGCCCCTGTCAGCTCAACGGCCGAACTGTCAGGCCCTAGCAGGCCTAGCTTTCCTCTTTGGGTGACTGAACCGTAGCCGCCCAGGGTCTATCCTCCATTCCTTTCCCAAAATAGGTCGGTCAGCGCATTGATCCTTGTGTCTCCGTAAAACCGTGTCTCTACCTAGCTGTCCTCTGCAACCTCGGACCTTGGGCTCCGCAGTGCCCGTGATTCCGCTGACATGCCTCGGGCCTTGAGCAGAAGACACCTCGGATCTCCTTTCCTCTAGTGCCTTCCTTGAAACTGCTAACAGCTCGGCGATGCTGCTTCATAGAGGTCGGCTTACGGAGCTCGATGATGAACTCCGGCTCTCACCTTTGAGATAACCTCGGACACCACGGTCCCAGGATAGGTCGGTCATGATATTCTCCAGGTCAAGATAGAGCTCGGACACTCCAAGGCCCAAACAGTTCGGCCCTTTCCATACCTCGGTACACTTTTAAGCCTAACTTATACACGCCTTGACCCTACCTGGGGGTAGCCCCCCAACATTAGTCCCCGAAGCTGGTGCGGTCCTACGACCTCGGATGGAGGGCCGTAGTAGGTTCAAAACAAACAAGTCACCGCCTCTAAATCCGACCTCAAATCTGGTTTTGCCGAGGTTCTTTGCATAGAACATAACCAAATCCGAGGTTGATCTGCAATCCGAACTTTCTGAGCTGTCTGGCTCAACACAATCTTGCCTCAAGATTTTCCGGGGCACGTGGCGAAGAATCTCTGTCCAGATCGTAAAATCCAGACCTTTGAAAGACAGGTCCTGACCGCACGCCGCATACGTCAGCCGGACCCATCAAATAGTGAACATGCGCACTAAAGTGTTTGACTTAATTGACCACCCACGACCTCTCGGTTTTCGTGCTGACCTGCACAGAAGATCTGGCGCTGGCGGTTGCATATCCCGTGGACCACGGTGTGGCCGATCGTGCGGCCATAACTGAGGCAACCGCTCTCTCGCGCGCACATGATCCCACACCGTCCCGGTAACCGCGCGTAGTGCGTAGTTACCGCACGCGGTTATAAATAGGGGCCCAGGGCAGGACTTCATCTTCTTCCCCATTCCCTCGCTGCTCTGTGCTCTCTGCTTCCAGCGCCGCCGTCGAACCCTCGCCGGTGACGTGCACCGCACCTTGCGCAGCCACACCGCCGTCCTGTAGCAGCGTTCCGCACCGCCGTCCAGCGCCTCGCCGCACCGGAGTACGCGCGCTGTGCCTTGCGCCGTCGACTCGCCGCCGATTCAACATCTTCTCCACGCGATTCCGGTAAGTGTTTCCCCTCTGTCCACGCTAGCAGTTGTGTTCATCCTCCGTGATGAACTCATTCATCTTCATGGATAAACTTGCCCATAAATTTCCTATAGGATGCTGTGCAAAGAGGTGTAGATCTTCCCCTTTCATTTCCATAATAGGTTCTGTCCGTTTAACTGACTCGTGGATCTTCATCCATTTCCCTGTCTAGGTTTTGTACTTTATCTCCTATTTTTGCTCATTGGTAGATCTTTGCTAGTATCTCGCAGTGGTAGAAACGTGTTTCCCGCCTAAATCCTTTAGCCCGGCTATCCCGAATGATCCGAGGTATTTACCCCGGCTATCCTAAATTGTCCGAGGTACTTACCCCGGTTGAACCTCCCTCTTCTGCAGGAAAGCGTCCTCATGTCTTCTGCCCCGGATCACGCCGAGGAAGGAGCACCTGGAGAACGAGGTAGCTGGGAGGGATCCGATGTCACGGAGGTCGACATTAAGTGGCTCCGAGATTCATGGCGGATCCCGGCCAGTCTCATCTGCCGGGTTCCGAAGAAAGAAGATATCGAACCCGACGTGGAATCCGGGGAGCGGGTCGTCTTCCTGGATCACTTCGAACGTGGTTTCGGACTCCCGGCCGGGAAGTTCATCCGGGACTTCTTGGACACCTTTGGGCTACAACCACACCACTTGCCCGCCAATACCATGCTCCAACTCTCGGCCTACACAACTTTTTCCGAGGGTTACCTCGGATTATGGCCTAGCATCGAGTCATGGGCCAAGTACTTCCAGCTCAAGAAACAAAGTGTCCCGAACAAGAAGGTCGTGGACAAGGAGATGACCGCTTGCGGGGCGGCCTCGTTTTCGCCTCGGCGATTCTATGAGTTTCCTCGGATTCAGGGCCTGGACTCCTGCCGAAAATGGCAACGCTCCTTCTTCTATGTGAAGAACCCGGACACCGAAGACCTCATCAACTTGCCGGAGTTCACCATCGGAGCCCCTACTGCCCAACTCAACTGGGATTACGAGCCTGCACCCGACGCTCCCGAGGTTTTATTGATCCATCAGACCATGATGTCACTCCAGGAGAAAAGTTGGGGAGCAGATGACATTTTGCGCACCATGATCACCCACCGAGTTAATCCTCTACAAGCGCGGGCCACAAGATCTGCCACATGAGTGGTCGCTATGACCCCACCCGGAATAGCACTCATGAACTCAGTGACTCCGAAGTGAACAGGCATATTCGGGCCATCGCCAAGACCACCATGCCCGATAAGGGGAAATGGGGAGTCAAGCCCTATGACCGAGATCACCTTCCAGCTCAAGTAAGTGTACCTTACCCGGCATATAATATTCCTCGGTTTCATTTTCACCCCGACATTGTATTGATTCTTGTGCTAACTCGGTTTTACCTCGCCACCTCTGCAGAAGTTCACTCGACATGAAGTCGAGGATGGCCCCCTTTCTTCTAAGGAGTGGACTCCCGACCTACCTATTCCGATCGCCGCCGAGGCTGAAGATCCGGACCATGAGGATCACCTCCCTATTCCCAAGGCCACCTCGGGTAAGACTCGTGATAGCCCACTGCACCGCCCACCAGTTCGATCGTTCATCCAGGATTGGCTCGATGATGACGATGACGATTGCCAAATTCTGGAACCTGTCGATGTTATTCCAATTTCCTATGCTCCTCCGACATATAAGAACTTTCATACAGCGTCTGCAGCCTCCCGGAAGTGCTCAGGACCCGGTACCTCAGATGCTAAGGCTACAGCGCCCAAAGCCAAGCGCGCCAAGAAGATCTCGGCGAGGCACAAGAAACGAGGCCCCGTGGAGGAAGATGCGTAAGTCCCCTTGCTCCTTTTTACTTCTCACGCTGTTCCGAGGTTAAGCTTTTTATACTCTAACTTAATCTTTCTTTTTCGTCTAGCCCGGCTCGGCAGATCAAACAGAGCCACGCTCGATACATTCACCACTGCCTCCTGTGGTTGAATCTCAGACAACCGAGGCCGAGGTTAACCTCGGCAGCCCTGCCAGAGCCTCTCCTCCAGAACAGTCCATTGATATCCACAGCCCGGAGAGGACCATCTGCTCCCCGGTGCATGTCGCCTCTGCCACACTTCCACCGCCGAGCTCTGACTCAGGCCTGGGACACTCTGCTCCCAGCCGAGATCAGACTCCTCCGCGTCCTCAGAAGGATGCGGAGACAAATCGCGCCAAGACTCTGGCTAAGACCGTGCTGGAGCCTCGGCTCTCCCCCAAGTCTCAAGCTGTGCGCAACCATCAGCAACAGCAGCAGAAAAAGCAACAACAACAACAACTGCAGAAGCAAAAGCTTCAGCAGCAGCAGAAAGATTCAGCTCAGATGTTGAGCCCCCAAACAGCCACAGCAAACTCCGATGCCGCCACCGCCACCGGGACCCAAGGCTGCGAGCACCCAACTGGTGCCGCATGTCCCTGGCCGAAGTCCACCTCCACCAAGATCGCGCCTTCGAGCTCTCAGGTCGCCACCTCCCGAGCTTTTTGCTGCTACCATCCAGCCGAACACCGCAGCTGGGAGGTCGGGCAACTCCGGACCAAGAGCGGGAACAACTTAGGCTCGGAGAAGCATTATGACATGGATTGGAACTCGGCTGACACTGCCGAGGTCTCCTCGAATCCGACCTCCGAGCACCCAGCTGGACCTAGCGCCGTGCTCCAATCCATTTACAACATGCAAACTGCAGTCCTTGACTGCAGTCAGAAGGCCTCGGTACTTTTCCTAACTCAACTCTTTTTCTTCCTTTTGAAACCAAATGACAAACACTCTACTATTCCCAGTCCCCGAGATTCGGGTTGAGTAATTGACACTCCACCGAGTTAAAATTGCTCGGCTTGAATCTCAAAAACTTGTCATTTCTCCAATGCTGAGTCCCCGAGGCCAATGCCGAGTCCCCGGGACTCAATTGGGCCTCGGGTGCTAAAAAGACCTCGGATTTCTTTGATATGCAAATTTCAATTCTATGCAAAACTCTTTCCGCCGAACTAATCTCTCTATTTTCAGGAGTGCAACAATGCTCGGACCAAAATCTTCAAGAATCTCCTGCTGGACCACAACAGGCTGAAGAAGTCTCATCGGACTCTTCTCTCAACAAAGGAGCAGAGCGAGAAAGATTATGCCTCCAAGTTGAAGACAGCCCAAGATGAGATAGCTCGGCTGCAACAAGAGCTTAACCGGGCTAATGAGGCCAAGAGTGCTACGGAGGATGCTATGAAGGTCAAAACCAAGGCCGCTGAAGAGCAGAAAGAAGCTGTCAGGACCCTGGAAAACCGCGCCACCTCGGCGAAGCCGAACTGACCACCCTCCAGGCTACATCGAAAAGTTGGTTGTCCGAGCTCACTCGGATTAATCACCAAATGGATAGTAAGTTTCCTTTCTCCTTTTCCTTATTTTCCACCACCTACACCCCGTGCCACCGTATGTCTTAATTCAGCGACAGCCTTTTTGTCTTCTTCAGAGCATTTTGAGCACTCCAAGGACAAAGCTGTCCGAGAAGTTCTAGCAGCTCGGAAAGAGGGCTGAGACAGAAACTCTCAGCGAAGACTGGGATATCCAAGACCACCTCGTCGCCCTTAATGCTCGGATCAGGCCGCTCAGGGCCATTGGAACTAACTAAACTGGTAGATGCTGCCATCCAGGTCATCGTGCCCTCTGGCCCAAGGTTAAGCCTCCCACATGCATCGACGAGCTCGCCACGAAGCTAAAAGGAGCCGAGGCTAGACTTCGGGAGTGGAGATGCTCATCAGCTCGGGCTGGCGCGGACAAGGCCCTGGTGTTCGTGCTGTCTTGGTATGAGTCTATTGAGATCACACGGTTACCTCCCTGCGCAAGGGCTCTCCTTGGAACACCACTCCTGATGGCATTGAGAAACGCCAAGCAGCAGCCGACCTCTTTGCTAGTTATGCAAACACCCGGACCTTCGATGACGGGCGCATCTATTCTGAGATGAAGAAAGCTCGGACGAGGAAGAAGAGTCCGGTGAAGAAGCTGCTGAAGGATCTGATGATGACTTAACTTCGATGAGCCTCAGACCTCCAAGGGCAAGGCTGGCCAAACTTCCGAGGTGGTAGAAGATAGCGGTGATGACATCGACTTCGACCCTCCGAGCCCCAAAGGCAAGTCCGGCAAAGCCGCAGCTTCCGAGGTGATCTCCCCCGAAGTAACCCTTGTTACCCCGGCATCCACTCCAACAACCGAGGTTGCTTCCGCGACCGAGGTTGCTCCTGAGACTCCGCTCCCGAGGCTTCTTCAAACGTGCTTCCAACTACCACAACTCGGCGACCGAGGTCTCTGGTTCCGAGGCCTGAACTTATCTCAAGAAAAAATATTAAATTCCCGGTATGCCGGGTTCAGATGTAATAGACCTTAAGTAGTTTGCCTTGCTACCTCTTAACATTATTATGCTATCCGAACCATGCTTTAAAAAACTTACGCCGAACCCTTTTGGAACGAGTCCCCGAGTTCACTTTCGTGTTTACTATACTTGGCATTCTTTGCTCTTGTCTACCATTTCGGCGTTCGACAGTCGAGTCACAAGATTGTTGTTTATAGCATACAGTACTTAGCAAATTCGAGGTGTGTTTCAAAATCATCCGACATAAGAAAGGTAAAGACAGGGGTTAGTAAACGACACATGCCGAACTATATTTTGGACCGAGTCCCCGAGTCCATTTTCATGTTTCCCACGTTTTTTCATCTTTGCTCTTGACTACCATTTCGGCGTTCGTCAGTCGAGTCACAAGATTAGTTACACAGCATACATTACTTGAAGTTTGAGACGAGGTTCAAAATAGTTCGGCATATGAACGAAATTGACAAACAGAAATAAAACCAAGCACATGAGCGAGGCAGTCCCCGAGCTTCAACCTCGGAGTGCCGACATTTCATTAAGGATTAACCGAGGTACATACATTGCGCCCTTCATGAGTAGAAAGGTCGGAGTAGAGCTACATTCCATGGTCGCTTGACCTCTGATCCGGGGTTGTCCAGCCCATCTTTCCTTGGTTCCTGCGCATCTATAAGATAGTACGAATCATTGAGCAGAGCTCGGCTCACAATGAACGGTCCCTCCCATGGAGGTGACAACTTGTGCCGACCTTTACTGCGCTGCACCAGCCTCAGCACCAAATCTCCCTCGTGAAACACACGAGGTTGACATTTCGGCTATGATAACGTCGGAGACTTTGTTGATATATTGCTGACCGAGATGAGGCCAGTTCTCTAGCTTCCTCAAGCAGATCTACTGCATCCTCTCGAGCCTCTTTTGCCTCGGCTTCAGTGTACATTGCCACTCTGGGCGCATCATATTCAATATCAGTGGGTAGCACAGCTTCTGCCCCATAGACCATAAAAAATGGCGTATAGCCAGTTGATCGATTTGGTGTGGTCCTTAACCCCACAGTACTGCTGGTATTTCATCTATCCAACACCCCGGAGTTTTCAGCAGTGGTTCAATGAGCCGAGCCTTGATGCCGGCCAACACTAGGCATTTGATCTTTCCACTTGTCCATTAGACTCCGGATGTGCCACCGAGGCTATGTCCAGCCGGATTCCCTTGTCCATGCAAAACCGAGCAAACTCTCCACAGCAAAGTTTGTGCCGTTGTCCGAGATAATGCTATGGGGGTACCCATATCGCAGAATGATCTCCTTCAAAAAAGTCACTGCTGAATGACCATCCAACTTCCGGATTGGTTTCACCTCGATCCACTTGGTGAACTTGTCCACCATCACCAGTATGTGCGTCATGTTACCTCGGGCTGGTTTGAATTCTCCCACCATATCCAAACACCATACCGCAAACGGCCAAGTGATAGGAATTGTTTTGAGCGCCGAGGCTGGCATATGCGTCTGCTTGGCAAACCTTTGGCATCCTTCACATCTCCGGACTATGTCCTCTGCATCAGCGAGAGCACTGGGCCAATAGAACCCATGGCGGAACACCTTGGCCACCAGAGCTCTTGTGCTGCAATGATGACCACATTCTCCTTGGTGGATCTCCAAAAGCATCTCCTTGCCTTCAGCTGGCTCGACACACCGTTGCAACACCTCGGTTACGCTTCTTTTATAGAGCTCCTTGTTGATGATGGTGTACGCCTTTGCCCTCCTTTGGATTCTCCTAGCCTCGGTTGTGTCACTTGGCAAGCTTCCCTCAGTTATGAACTTCATGATCTGCTCCGCCCACTCCGGCACTGGGTGCAAAGGAAAAAGTTTCTCGTCCACCTCCATTGGTTCGGCCGCCATAATCTCCTTCATTATTTCCTCCACCATTGCGACCAGTCCCCGAGTCTCGCGAGCAGTACCCGAGGTTCGGTGCGCAGTCCCCGAGTTCTGCCACGCAGTCCCCGGGTCCGACCAGACGCATCCGACATCTACTCCATAGGAACAGGTTCGGACTCTGATCAGCCGGGATGAAAATAGATTCGGATTCAGGAGAAGGTTTGATTGAAGGAGTCCTCAAGTGATTCAGGGCTACTCCAGGGGGCACTGCCTCTTTAGATGAACCGAGCTTTGACAACACGTCGGCAGCATTATTTTCTGCCCGAGGTATATGCTTGTATTCACACCCTTCAAAGAACCCGGATATCTTTTGCACATGGAACCGATACAACGCCATGTTGGCATCCAGAGCATCCCAGATTCCAGAAGATTGCTGCACCACTAGGTCGGAGTCGCCGAAGCATTCTATACGTCGGATGCCGATCTCCTTCGCCACCTTGAGTCCATGGATTAAGGCCTCATACTCCGCCACATTGTTTGATGCCGAAAAATGAATCTGCAGCACATATTTCAGCTGATCTCGCTTCGGTGAGGTGAGGACTATTCCGGCTCCCAACCCGATTTTGTCTTGGACCCATCGAAGTGCATCTTCCAATAATTATAGTCCGGCTTGGGTGGCTCATACTGCATCTCAGCCCAATCACAAAAGAAGTCCGGCAGCGCCTGGGATTTGATTGCGTCTCTTCTTTCATAATGTGGTGTATATGGAGACACCTCGATCGCCCATTTGGCAACTCGGCCAGTTGCATCTTTGCACCCGATGATCTCCGAGATTGGGCTTCGCACACCACCGTCATGGGATGCTCCTGGAAATAATGCTTCAACTTCTTGACCGCTAGGTAGACACCATACGTCATCTTCTGGTATGAGGGTAATTCTGCTTCGAGGTAGAATCACCTCGCTCAAGTAATACACCGGTCTCTGCACCGACCTGCCACCTTCGTCTCGTTCCACCACCACTGCCACACTTACAACTCGGTTTGTGGCCGCAATGTAAAGTAACATCGGCTCATTTTGCAATGGTGATGCCAACACCGGAGCTGTGGACAACATCTTTTTCAGCTCATTAAACGCCGCGTCGGCCTGCGGGGTCCATGTAAACCCGTACTTTTCTTCATGAGCTGGTACAAAGGTAAGGCTTTTTCCCTAGCCGACTTACAAATCGGCTCAACGAGGCTAAGCACCCTGTGAATTTCTGCACATCTTTCAAACACTTCGGTAATTTCATGTTCTCAATAGCCGGATCTTGGCCGGGTTAACCTCAATACCTCGGCTCGACACCAGGAACCAAGCAACTTTCCAGCCGGGACACCAAAGGTGCACTTGTCCGGGTTAAGTTTCAACCGATATTTTCTCAAATTCACAAATGTTCCTCGAGATCCTCGAGGAGAGTACGTTTCTCCTTAGTTTTGATGACAATATCATCGACATACACTTGCACATTTTTGCCCATTTGAGAGTGCAAGCATTTCTGCATACACCTCTGATAAGTTGCCCCGGCATTTCTCAGACCAAAACACATGACACGATAGCAATACGCCCCATACGGGGTAATAAAAGCAGTCTTTATTTGATCTTTCGGGTTCAGTGGTATCTGGTGAAAACCAGAGTACGCATCGATAAAAGACAACAGTTCACAACCAGCAGTGGAATCTATCACTTGATCAATCCGAGGTAATGGAAACGGATCTTTCGGGCACGCCTTGTTGAGGTTAGTGAAGTCGATGCACATGCGCCACACCTTGACCACGGCTGGCTCGTCTTTCTTCTTTTCCACCAAACTGGATTGGATATCCAGTCCGGATGCAGTACCTCCATAATGAACCCGGCTGCAAGCAACTTAGCCAGCTCGTCCAGCACCACTTGTCTTCGGTCGTCTGAGAGACGACGGGTCGGTTGCCTCACCGGTTTCACCTCCGGCCTGACAAATAAAGAGTGCTCTGCCAACTCCCTCGGAACTCCAGGCAGGTCCTTAGCTGACCATGCAAAGATATCCCGATTCTCACGGAGGAAGTGACAGAGCGCGCTTTCCTATTTCTCGCCCAGCCCGGAACCAATGATGGCCATGCGCTCTGGGTGCTCCGGGTCAATGGGGATCTTCTTGGTCTCCTTGGGCACCTCGAATGCTGCAGTAGAGTCCGGGTTCATCAGTCCGGACACGCCGAGCTGTGTTGACTGCGCCATTGCCACCACTTCATGCAGTTTCTTCTTCTCTGCAGCGATCACCAAAGACTCGGCTAGGTTAGACCCTGCGGTGGCACACTGAATAGCTCGCTTGTAGTCACCCGAGATAGATATGATCCCATTAGGCCCCGGCATTTTCATCTTCAGGTATGCAACATGGGTGGAAATCATGAACTTGGCCAAAGCCGGCCTTCCGAGCAAGGCATGGTATGCACTTTCCAAGTCCACCACCTCGAACTCGATACTCTCAACCCGGCAGTTATCCTTGGTACCGAACGCCACATCAATCCAGATCTTGCCCATGGGTGCGCAAGAAACTCCAGGCACAATCCCATGAAAAGTACAACTGCTCGGCATTAACTGATTAGGCGATATGCCCAATTTCACCATGGTGTCTCGGTACATGATGTTGATGGCACTGCCATTGTCCACCAGAACTCGGGTAAACCTCACATTGCTCGTAGGCCCACACAACGTCGGATCTACCACCAGGGCATACTTTCCAGGGCTCGGCATGATCCGAGGAGTATCTTTCCTGCTCCAAGTGATCTCCTGCTCAGACCAGTTCATGAACTTCGGCACCGCTGGCATTACTGCATTCACCTCCATAGCACGCCTCTGCTGACTCTTTTTGTCAGTTGGCTCGGTCACAAAGACCACATAGCTCGCATGAGCTTCTCTATAATCATTCCCGGGGTATTCGTTCTGATAGCTCAGCCCGGCATCATTGTTGCTGGTGTTACCTCGGACATTCACCACATTCACCGGTCTTGCTGGTGCAGGCCTCGGAGGAGGTGCTGCATGCATCGGGGTAGCGTTTGCTCCGGACAAGTTCGGGTTCGGCTTCTGTGGAAACTGCCGAGGTGGTGCTCCTCTGTTTCCTCCGGCCTTCACCCCTTCTTCCCTGATTCTGTGGTTCCAGCTGCACTGCCGAGTTGAATGGTTGGCCGGCTTACGCGGGTCGGTCGTATGGTAACGGCATGGACCGTCTAGCATCGATTCATATGTCAAGGGTGGCTCCGGGTTCTGCCACGATCTCGTGTTAGCAGCTTGGTTCGGACTCCATGCCGGACCATTGGTTTTCGGCCTCTGGACACCTCCAGCTCCGGGCTGATCCGGGTTCACCGCTGCTACTTGATTCGAGGTGTATGGATAGTCCGGCTCCCTCCTCTTGTGGCCGAACTCTTGGCGGTCATTAAACCTTGGTCCGAGCCGGTTGTTTATTGGCTGCCTTCTGTTTCGTGCCACCGCTTCTACTGCTGGTTGCATCGGGTCACCAAGAGCATAAGAATCTGCAATCCGGATTGTCTCTGCCAGAGACTTCGGCATATCTCTTTGGAGCCTCTGCCACAGCATGCTGCCATGTCGGCAACCATCAGCAAACCATGAAATGGCCTGTGCCTCTATAACTCCTTCACAGGAATTCCGAACATTGCTCCATCGAGTCAAGAATTCTCGGTCAGTTTCATGATCATCTTGCTTACATGCAGCCAGGAGCTGAGGTCGATTTGGCCTCTTGTAGGTGCTAGCAAAGTTGCTGTTGAATGCCAACTCCAAGTCTATCCATGAGTTGATACTATTTCCGGCAAATTATTCAGCCAGATCCGAGCTGGTCCTTCCAACATGTGCGGGAGATACCGGACCGCCCATCGGCGATTGCCCCCCGCTATGTGCACCGAGGATACATAATCCGTCAGCCAATCTTGCGGCTTGGTGCTCCCGTTGTATGGCTTGGTGTTCCGACCTAACTGGAACTGAGATACTGGTGGTGGTGGCTCCCTCATGATTGGGGTCCGAAACACGCCGGACCAGGAGGGCCTTCCTCCTCCAACTTCTCGGATAAGTAGATTCTATCCAGCTTGTTACGAACATCATCTGGAGCTAACATCCGAGCTCCTATCCGAGGTCCCAACGCCCCATCCACTCTGTGGTATCCAGCTCGCGCCATGGCCGAGTCTCCATCATCATATCGGTCATCGCCTTGACCGACATTCTGAGGTTGCTGAACATACTCCGGCTCTTGCTGATACTGTTCCTGCGGCCGGGGTTGCTGCTGATGCCTCGGGGGCGGAGGTGGTTTGCCTCGGCCAGCCGACGCCGCTTGCCCGCCATTCTGATTTCTCTGACCGGAATGGCCCTTAGCTCGGCTTGCATTACCTTGGCCGGGGTTTCCCTTAGCTCGGCTAGCATTGCCCTGGCCCACCGTCTGCTTTCCGGCTAACACTGGATCATACATCTGTATCTGCAACTGCTTGTTCTGACCAGAGGTGACACTCCGGGCACGATCGGCTCCTCCGACGTGTGGAGACGAGGCTTGCCCTTTGGACCCCTGGCTAACTGGCCTAACTGAATGAACAATCTGCGAATCACCAACTCCGGCTTTGCGGAGAGCCTCATTCTGCTGATTAGCTACATACACCAACTCATTGAGTCGCTTCTGCTGCGCACGCCATGCATCTCCAGTCAACCCGGATAGCTCGGCCCTGACTGCCTCGGCAGCTCTGAGGTTCTTAGCAGGGGAACTATACACCGGCCTTCCAGTCGACAGGCGACTCTCACTCCTAGCCGAGGTGGTAGGTCGAGCCTCCCTGTCCATCTCATCATTGAGCCCTTTGCCTCTCTGCCGCAACCCGGCTCTCCTATTCGGATCTGGTGCTATCGGGGTGAAGCCATTTGCTGCATTGTACTCACGCATATCTCTATTGAACTCATCTCTAGCCGCCATCATTGCAGCAGCCTCCTTTTGATACGCTTTGCCTCTAGCTCGGCCGCAGTCACTACCACATCTACTCCTGGATCTACTGGGCTCCTAGTGTCTCCGCTATCTCTGCTAGGATGCACCTCGGCCCTGCACCTCAGAGGTACCAGGCAGCTCTTTCTCTAGCCTGGGCTTTGCAGATCTCACCTTACAGCAACCTCGGCCGGCTTGGATTTGCTGGCATCTCCTTTGCCAGCGGCATCCACCGAACCGGTCATCATCACCTCCACGCAGCTCTCGGGGCGATCGACACGCCGACCTCGAGCCGCAAGGAGAGGAGTCTCGTCGTCCACGAGCACCTGCTCCGGGTACTCGCGAACAACCTCGACAGCAACATAGGTGACGAAGCTACCAAGCATCATGAGGAAGCCATGCTCGGGGAAGGGCTTGCCGCGAAACACCCTGCATTGTCGCTGACGAAGTTGAACTCGCCGATCTTGGCGATAAGCCCAGAAAGAACACGCTCGCCTGATCCGTCGGATGTAAACTCCCTCCAACGCCTCAATCTACCCCACGGTGGGCGCCAACTGTCATGGTGGGATCACGACAGATGCCATGGGTATGGCTAAGATGGGGCCGAACGTGCGTTGGGGGATCCGGGGAGGGTTTATGCACTCAAGAAGTGCACAAGAAGACACGCAAGAAACCGCAAGAACATGAACAAGAAACCAAGAAACCAAGAACACAAAGCACACCACGATGTACCCTGCGGGGCCCTCGTGTGGAGGTAACACCCCTACTGCAGCACTATCCTACTAGATGTATATCTCTTGGTGACAAGTACAAGGTGCTCCTTGAGCTGTATGAAGCAACAATGGTGAGAACTTGAGGTAGAAGATGAAGCTACAAGGGGGAAATGAGCTAGGGTTTCGGGGGCGGGGCTGAGCTCTCTCTTTTACAGAAGGTGGTGTGCTGCATATAAAGGCATGCTGAGTTACTTCTTTGCCCCTGGCTCCATGAGATAATGGCACCGCCAAGAGGAAAAGGACAAGCCTCTGCCCCCTGTCAGCTCAACGGCCGGACTGTCAGGCCTAGCAGGCCTAGCTTTCCTCTTTGGGTGACTGAACCGTAGCCGCCCAGGGTCTATCCTCTGTTCCTTTCCCGAAATAGGTCGGTCAGCGCATTGATCCTTGTGTCTCCGTAAAACCCGTGTCTCTACCTAGCTGTCCTCTGCAACCTCGGACCTTGGGCTCCGCAGTGCCCATGATTCCGCTGACATGCCTCGGGCCTTGAGCGAAGACACCTCGAATCTCCTTTCCTCTAGTGCCTTCCTTGAAACTGCTAACAGCTCGGCGATGCTGCTTCATAGAGGTCGGCTTACGGAGCTCGATGATGAACTATGGCTCTCACCTTTGAGATAACCTCGGACACCACGGTCCCAGGATAGGTCGGTCATGATATTCTCCAGGTCAAGATAGAGCTCGGACACTCCAAGGCCCAAACAGTTTGGCCCTTTCCATACCTCGGCACACTTTTAAGCCTAACTTATACACGCCTTGACCCTACCTGGGGGTAGCCCCCAACATACGGTCAATATAGCCACCACTTAGCTAAAAAAGAATATTACATGTGTGGAAAACATTTTTGTATGTACAGATAATCGATAAATTCTTGTATCGATGTTTATTATACTATTTGTAAAACATTACAATAATGACTCCCTGATAGACGATAGGTTCTATGTCATATTACCAATACATGGAGTTATAATGCAATTGTAACCCTTTGCTATTACTTGTACGGTTATGGTGGATTAATGATTCCGGTAAATAGGAGCATTAGCGAGATGACTGCTCACGTAGAGTTAGGTGCATTAATATGTTCAATCGGATCAATGATTTGAAGAATTTGCTACAAGTATTAGAATAAAAGTCGGATAGTGTTTTGTTACTAAAATCTCTTCATACATTGTTATTCCAGGTAGGCTCTATCTTGAAATTCTATAATCAATTTTCCTCTTGTCTAGTTGATCACAAGTTTTTCAAATGTATAATAAGTATGTGCTATATATTTTTGACACAAATTAATATGGCAAAATCCAAGTTGAAAACACACAAAAGGTCGACCAATATGTATGTTCGGGTAACTTATAGAACCATGTCATTTTCAGATGATTTTTACTTAAACAAAAAGAGAATTTCTTAATGGCTTGAATACAACAAAATGAGCAATGGCCTCCGATATCTATGACAACTAAACAATGACACTTGATCCAGATCTTCTTCCTCTCATTCACCCCATTTTTTCGAAATAGCCATGGATAGAGTCTCCAGCATACAACGATAACCATTATTTTGTATATAAATATGGTTTTAAGTTTGTTTAAAATATTTATGACATTTCTATTGTCAACATAATATGTTTATATATCGATAGACCAAGTTAGAGAAGAGTTATACACTTTTTGGTACGTCATCTATTCCGGAACGGAGGCATTATTGATTTTATATATTTTATCTTATTATGTCAATGGTACTCAAACTTTGCTAAATGGGGCCTTAAATCGTATGCCGAATTTCCATATATCTAGAAACATGGTTTTTTTCTCCGTGGAAAACATGTTTCCAGTATATACAAGAAAGTTCAACATGATGGTACTATTTAATATTGGCCTTAGATCTTACTTTAAGTGGGTCCACTAACTCAATGGCCCGATGGTTTTACCTTTTGTAGAATTTCTAGCCAATATTTTATTTATCTACTGCGTCATGCTTATGTATATAATAGATAGAATAGATAGATTTGTAATTGACAACATCCAACTTAAGTTTTTTCGCCATCACTATTTACTAACACTTTGTTTGGTAGTACGACATGGATGGGATCACAATCTACACAACAGCCTTAACATTTGTGTTTCTCACCACAATTATCCCCAAGATCATCTCAAGAATCATGACCGTTCATCCTAGGCTCAAAGACTACAGATCACCAACTCGGTGTATGGGGGAGCAATATGTGAGTCTTCACCAAGCAGAGCGCAATCAAGAAAGGTGGTCCACCTGAAGAGATCAAGATCGTCATTATCTAGCTCAAGTGGAATGCGCAAGGCAAAGGTATGATCTTGATAGGGGTTTCTATTTTACCGGTCTCATGGTGTTAGTGAGAGACCGTGTTATAGGATAGATGCCGTACTATCAAGAGGGGCTCTCAAGTGAGTTACTTGATCGCATCTTTGTGGAGAGCTCAAACCTTTGCATACTTGGCATATCATCTTTCTTGGTTCTTATTTGTCATTTCTCCTTGTTGGGATTTGGTGCTTGTTGTGATCTTCATGACAAGCCCAAATTCTCCGAAAACGGATTTCGTATGGAAAACTTGTTGCGTTTTCGGGTTGAAAATATTATCGGTTTATCCTTGAGGAAAGTTCCACACCTTCCCATGTGTGGCAACTTAACTCTAATATTTTGACTTTTTGCAGGAAAGCTCTTGTTGCTATCTTTCCAACAAAATTGTTTTCACCTGATTTGGAGTTCGTATGAGAAAGTTTTGGGGTTTACAGGTTTGCTAAGTTGCTGAAGGAATTTCTAGACCGGAGTCTCCGGTCTCAGGGCAAAGTCTCCGGTCTGTCAAAAAATCGGCTAAGTCATTGATGGTGTCGCGTACTAGACTCGGTCCGGAGTATCACCGAAGACTGTCCGGAGTCTTCGGTGTAGGTCGGAGTCTCCTGTCCCTCAGGCCGGAGTCTCCGGTGTAAAATTCCTGCAACGGCTCTATTTTTTGGGGACCTACCCCAAAGAGACCAAGTTTTCTGCAGCACGTTTTTCTCTCTCTTCCCCACCATTGTTGACCTTGGAAAGCTTGCCTCTCTCTACATTCCTCTCATGATTCTTGCATATCTTTGAGGGAAAAGAGAGAGGAGATCTAGATCTACATTTCCACCTATCCATCTCTCTTATAAGTGAGGGGAACCCTTTCGATCTAGTTCTTGAAGTTCCCTTTGTTGAGTTCTTCTTTGTTCTTCCTCTCTTCTCCCCCCCACAAGCATTAGTTGCTTTTGGTGGGATTTGGGAGTGAAGGACTTGAGCACTTCTTGTGTTCTTGCCTTTGCTTTTATGCATCGGTTTACTCTCTCCACGAGGATTTGTGGAAGTGAAAGTTCGTGAGCTTGTTACTCTTGGGTCGTTGGACCCTAGACGGTGTTTGAGACCTTTTGTGGTCACTTGGGAGCTCCCAATCCTTTTGTGGGTTGTGCCTCAAAATTGTTGTAAGGGACTCGATTTCCGCCCAAAAGGAAATCAATAGTGGAAGTTGAACCGAGCTTTTGTGCGAGGTTCATCGGAGAATAGGGTGAGGCCATTTGTGGCATCTTGAGTTTGAAATTCACACCCCTCCAACGAGACGTACTCCCCTCAAAAGGAGGAACCCGGGAATACATCATCGTCTCCGCGTGCCTCGATTATTTCTATACCCGAGCTCTTTACTTATGCATTTTACATTGTGATAGCCTTCGTGCTTGAAGTCTATATCTTGCTATCACCTTGTTATTTTTCTTGCTTAGCATAAGTTGTTGGTGCACATAGGTGAACCTAGTATATTTAGGTTGTATGCTTGTTAAATTAAAACACCTAGTTTTATTCCGTATTTATCAAGGCTAAACTAGAAAAGTTTTAAATCGCGTATTCACCCCCCCCCCCTCTAGGCGACATCCTTGACCTTTCAGCAGCGTCCCCCGTGGCGTCGTGAAGGTGGATGTGAGCTCGCCGCCGGTGGACTCAGCCGCGCTCTAGTTGTCCCGCCATCTCGTTGCTGGCGGTGCGCCGCTCAGCATCAGGCGATGGTACCGTGGAAGCCGTGCGAAGCCATCCGAGCTGCCCTACCTAACAAAGCTCACATTCGAGCGCTTCCCGCAGGAGGCATGCGAGCCCAACGCAGTGGGGGAAGTTCTCCAACCACCTCGGCGGTGACCTGGTGAAGATGGTCGCCCTAGTGGACAGTTGGTTCTTGTCGGTAGAGGCGTGGATGAGGCAGCCGACCGTGATACCGAAGTGCTACCTTGTGGAGTTGCCGGAGCTGCACGTGCCTCGCAATTTTGACTACGAATCCGATGATCCGTCCAATCCTGCGGCGATGAGCTCACCTACATCGAAGAGGACATTGATGCACAATGTGCTCATACATGTGTCAGAGGTCGTGGACCGTGGCTTGATCAACACAGACATCCAACATGAGTACGTCGACGAGGAAGGCAACACCACACGTACTCACTACTGCCCTTTCCCCGGCTGTCATGTCGACGGCGGTGGCCCTCTCGGGTGGTTGATGGCGGCATCTGTTTCGGTGGGCACAACGACTATGAAACGGCAGAAGGAGATTGATGTATGTGTTGTCGCCGCTATCTTAAGAAGATCGAGGTATCGTTGTTGTTATCTGACGAAGATCGTGCGTTATGTGCTATGTGTTATTCTGATGTAGTTTCAGTTATGTTGTAAGGTCTGAACTATGTTGTTAGGTCTCCCTCCTCTTAAAATGCCATGCCAGTTGTAGTGGCAGTAGTCACTCTAGCTCCAGCAGCTAGAATGCTTTCCCTACATGAGGCCACGAAAGCTGATTCCGTCAGCTTCATCCGCTCGACGATGATCTCCACCACAGCTGCTGCCTCTGCCAGCGTCATCGGCGGCGAGCTCGTCCGTCGCCTGCATGTTGCCTTGTTCGGGAGACGAACCGGCCAGTTGAGTTGAGGAGGAATGGGCTAAGGTGCTGAAACCACAGGGGCTTCTCTTCAAAAATGCTTTGGCCCGGCTGGTCAGCAAGCAGTCAACATGCCACGTCATGCCGACATTGTGACCGGTTTGCTCATATATCTGTCCCGGGTGACCTTTCACACTCCTTTTTCTGGAGTTGTGTGACCAAACTGCTCATCTCGGATAAGTTATGTGACTAACCATGCGATCTCCGAGCTGCTTCTTCCCAGCATGCTCGCCCCCCTCCAACCTCCTCTCTACCCGAGCTCGCCCAAGATCTCTCGAATCTCCTCTCTGCTGACCACCGCTACCGTCTTAGTCCATCTCCACTGGCCGGCGGCCACACGGAACACCGTCCCCTATTTGGTGCATCTCCAACTCGTGCCTAGCTCACAGGTTGTACTGCATTGCCACTGAAGCTTTCACTTAAAAAAATAGCAGGATAATCTTTACGCGGTGCTCTAGAGTCCTTACATTGTGTTGTTGCATTGTATGTGTGTTGAGGAGAAATCATCAGAAGAATATTGCGATGTGTTTAACTGCTAAAGAATTATCTAAATTTTACATAGTATAGTTATATATATATATATTGTGAATTTTACATGGCATATTTTCTGTTGTGCTGCATGGATTTATCTGAATATCCACTGATTTTAGCTTCAGGGATTTAAGTATCTTTGGCGCCAAACAGTAGGTGAAATTCCCATTGTCTCGCACCAAAATAGCAGAGCCGCGCAGCAAGAAGGCAATCATGTGGCGACTCGACACCATGGAGACTATAATCGCCGAAGAGTCGACAATCATGGCTACTGTGTCCAACGGACATCATCCGGCCAGTGCCTCTCTCTGAAATCCTCTAAAATAAGCATTTCTCTTTCAGTGTTTTACCTCATGGACATGGAGTAGTAACATGTTCGGTAGTTGAATAATTCAGTGCTACAATTTCATTAGCACCACAAAATTTCTCTATCAAAACTTCTGTAAGTGTGGATTGATTGAAGTACAGTAAAGTAATTTAGCAACAGCCGAGATGTCTTTGTCTTTCAGTTTGATTATTGTGTACAATTCGTTGGCTGACTTAGACTGGGATGTGCTCTGTCTGCCGGCGTCTTTGAATCTCGGTGGCGTGTGTGATAGTATACTAAATCGTGACATCAATTGTACACAAGGACATGTCAACAAATTGTACAGTACACGTGGACGAGGACAATGACATGCACCATAGAACATGGCCACGTCCACCTCTTCTGTCGCCAACGATGGGCCCACATCCGTCGACTCACACAAACTTGTTGCTTCAAATTTCTGCCCGCATGCACTCACCACCACCACGCTAGCTAGCTAGTAGCTCTCATGGCCACCGTCGTCGCGGAGCCGCTCCAGGAGACGCCGGACGACATGGTGGACAACATCCTGCTCCACCTGCCGTGCCCCTCCTCCCTCGTGCGCACCGCCGAGGCCTTCTCGTCCTTCCGCCTCCTCGTCTCCTCACCGAGCTTCCTCCGCCGCCACCGCGCGCTCCACCCTCACGAGTCCAGGCCCTTCCTCGGGTCTTCTCCTCAGTCCCCGCGTCCGGCAAGACAGGAGGCACCTTCCACCCGGCCGGCGCGCCCCATCCGGCCGCGGTGGCTGCCTGCGCCGTCGCCGAAGCTGCCGAATTCTCCTTCGCCTTCCTCCCGGGGCCGCCCGATGCCGATGCCGATGCCGGGTGGCTTGTCCGGGACTACCGCAACGGACGCTTCCTCCTCGACTGCGCGTCTTCCAACAAAGACAGCATCGTCACGGATCTGGCCGTCTGCGACCCCGTGTCCCGCCGTTACGTCCTGCTCCCGCCCATCCCGAAGGATTTCACCGCGACGGCCGACAACCCGCTTGGCGTCCTCCACGACCGGCACTGGTGCGAGCCCTTCCTCGCACCCGCACCCACGTCGGGCGACGCCAAGGAGCCACCGTTCGCCGTGATCTGGACGGCGCGGTGCCCACGAAAGGTGGTAGCTTTCTCCTTCTCGTCACGGGACGGGGCGTGGCGGGCGCTCCCATCGCCGGACTGCCTTGTCTGGAGAAGCCGCCACCCGCCAGTCGCTCTTCTCGTGCCCCGTGCACGCCGTTTGGAACAAGCGGCACTACGCGCACGGCCGCTTCTACTGGGTGGACTGCCTCACCAACCGTTGGCTGGTGCTCGACACCAGCGCCATGGAGCTCACCGTCCAGGAGATCAAGTCGCCGTCCAGATTCTGGGAGGAGAACGTGGCCGTCGTGGAAGGCGCCGACGGGGCGGTCGGGGTGTTCGCGCACGACTTCTACCACGCCGACGGCAACGCCACCCTCAACTACTACGCCATCTTGCGAGACGCCGACAGCAGCGCGCTGTTGTGGCAACTTGAGAAGACAATCCCGCTGCCATGGTCGACAAAGCATGGCATGTCTTACTGCATTCGTGGCGCGGCCAACGGGTGCTTGGTCATTGAAGTAAGCCAAGACTCACCGCGGCCCTTCTTGTCGAGCTACGATGATGATAGCAGGGATATCGAGCTGTTTACGATCGACGTCAAGCGTTTCCTGCTGGAGAAAGTCTGCCGTGCACAGAGCTTCGGGGGCGTCAGCGATGGCTGCTGGCCATACTTCAGCTTCCCGCCATTGCTTAATTTGCCAACTGTTTGAGTTGCACCACCAAATACTAGCTTCAGGAGAAGTTCCAAATGTTAACCTGGAGGAGCATGTTGTAAGGTGCCCAGTGTAGTGGTGTAGCACGAAACTTGGTGTATGCTCGGCGAACCATCTGCCAATACTTACTACAACGATGCCTAACTTGACCAGCAGAGCAGGGATACCTGGCAAAACGTATGTCAAAACTTATTGAAGAGATGGGCACTTCTCTACTTTTTTTTTTTAGAACACAGTACAACACAGACGCTCACAAATACACTCACCCCTATGAACGCACGCACGCACACCCTACCCCTATGAGCACCTCTGAAGGACTGAGCCGGCAGATCTTGAGGTTGACGAAGTCACCACAGGCGTATCGCTGTTGACGGGCACGTCACCTACCACTGAAAGAATAGCGCCGGATAATCCTGGAATAAATCCAGGTAAATGCAAACGCCCATGCCAAGTCTAGGACTTGAACCTGGGTGGGCTGGTTCCACCACATGGAACCCAACCATCAGAGTCAAGCTCCGTTTGCTATTAACTAACACTTTGTTTGGTAGTACGACATGGATGGGATCACAATCTACACAGCAGTCTTAACATTTGTGTTTCTCACCACAATTATCTCCAAGATCATCTCAAGAATCATGACCGTTCATCCTAGGCTCAAAGACAACAGATCACCAACTCGGTGTATGGGGGAGCAATATGTGAGTCTTCATCAAGCAAAACGCAATCAAGAAAGGTGATCCACTTGAAGAGATCAAGATCGTCATTTTCTAGCTCAAGTGGAATGCGCAAGACAAAGGTATGATCTTGATGGGGTTTCTATTTTACCGGTCTCATGGTGTTAGTGGGAGACCGGGTTATAGGATAGATGACGTACTATCAAGAGAGACTCTCAAGTAACTTGATCGCATCTTTATGGAGAGCTCAAATCTTTGCATACTTGGCATATCATCTTTCTTGGTTCTTATTTGTCATTTCTCCTTGTTGGATTTTGGTGCTTGTTGTGATCTTCATGACTAGCCCAAGTTCTCCGTAAACGGATTTCGTATGGAAAACTTGTTGCGTTTTCGGGTTGGAAATATAATCGGTTTATCCTTGAGGAAAGTTCCACACCTCCCCATGTGTGGCAACTTAACTCTAATATTTTCACTTTTTGTAGGAAAGCTCTTGTTGCTATCTTTCCAACAAAATTGGTGTCACCTGATTTGGAGTTCGTATGACCAAAGTGCTCGGGGCTGTGACTATGGGTTATTCATACCTCAAGTTGTTCGTGAAGAAGACCATGGAGTTCCTTCGTCTGCGAGTACCAGTTGCGGGTGCCCTCGCGCACGGCCCTCAGTGTTTGACGCACGTCTTTTACTCCCCCGCCAAGTCCATGACCGGGATCCGAGGAGGTCGTGCGGGTACTCTTTCCCGTCTCAGTTGCCGCTTCTTGTTTCATGGCAATAAAATGGGCGGCATCACTAGCCGAAGCTTCAGCCGATTTTGAGGTAGAGACACCGGCAGCAGATTTCTTGCCCGCCGCCTTCTCCGCAGCCGCTTGTGCAGCGCCAGTTATCACCACGTTGTCCGCCATAAATGTTCCCGGGCAGAGGACCGCGGAAATATTGGCGGCAGGTGTGGCTTGTGCGGTGGCTAGGAAGACCTTGTCGGTTTGCCTCTGCCGGCACCTATCTTAAGGTTGGAGCGAAGGTTGGCCATGGTGGGCTTCGCTATGCAAAGGGAATAAGGGCAGGTTAGCAGACACGCGGCAAAAGGGTAAGTGAGCAAAGCAAAATCTTATTTACCGCTTTGTGGGAATATTGCTTCCCAAGATCTCATCTTCCGCCTCGGTGGTGACGGCCGCTTTCTTCCTCTTCTCCAAGTCCTTGGTGGAGGAAAGGCCGCCAACCTTGCGCTTCCTAGTCTTGCCGGTCCCAGGATCGTACCAGTTCGGAGCCAAGTCAGCGTCCGTCAAGGTTTTCAGCTAAAAGACAACCACACCGTCAATCCAGCAACAAATAGATGTAATAAGAAGGTAAATGCAGGAAAGCTTTGGCTTACTTCTGGGGCTAGGTTGTCATGGGAGAACATGGCGACACCTTTGGCCTCCTTGATCTGCTTGGGCTGGATGAGCTCTCTCATCCGATACGGCAACACATCCTCGTCGAGGGTGGTGCTGCCTGTGCTGGAGGTTTCCGCCTTGTATTCACACATCTTCAAGGGACGATGGTGAAGCGGCATGATCCGCCTTGATAGCCAGCACAGGATGGTGTCAACTCCGTCAAGGCGGGGAGGCTCCATTGTCCTTGTTAGGAACTCAATCCGCCTAAAAGCAAGCCGGTGTTCCTCCGGCAAAATGGTTGCTGCCTTCTCCGTCCAGCAAGCTTTGTAAGTTGGCGGACTGTTGACGAAAGCGGGGATCCCCACCGTGTTGCCAGGTGCCGGGATATCCTTGCAGTAAAAGAAGGTGCTGGTCCAATTCTTCACCGACTCGATGTACAGGATCTTTGGATACCAGTCACCTTGGCGCCAGTTGAAGGTAACGCTGCCGCACGTTGCCAGCTGGCCGCCTGGTATAGTTTGCCAGCGGCATAGGAAGCAATACTTAAAGTATTCTACCGTAGGAACTATGCCTAGGTAGCCCTCAAACAACGCTTGGAAGCCGGCTAGCACTAAAATACTATTGGGCGCAATATTGTGTGGTTGCAGCCCATAGTGTTGAAGCACGGCGGAAAAGAAGGCGGAGGGCGGTAGAGTCATACCGCGGAGGAGGTGCGAAACCAGAACCACCCTCTCTCCGTCTTGAGGGTCACGGACCGCCTCGTCGCCAGGAACCCGCCAAAAGCATTCCGTCTTGGGCGGCAGGAATCCGCCTTCCTCCAGCTCCTTCAGATATTCTTCCGTCACGCATGACGGCAACCAATAGCGGGAGCCCAGCTCCGCCACTTCTTCTTCCTCCGCCGGGGTCTTGCTGGCGGGAACCTCCGGGGTGGTCACAAGCTCAGTCTCCGCCAACGCCATGGATGGCAATGGGAAAGAAGGGGACGCCGCCGTGACAGGCGCTGCCGATGTTGGGGAAGATGAAGACACCTCGCCCATAATCGTGGCGGGGAGAGGAGAAGTCACCGCCGCAGTACTCACTGGAGTCGCCGCCGCTGCCGGTGCGGATCTAGATCCTGCCGCATCCATTGGTTCCGCTGCTGAGGTCGCCGTTGCCGATGAAGTTTGCTCGGCCGCGCCTGCCATTTGGCTAGGTCTTGCGCCGCTCTCAGTTTGCTCGCTGGAGTTGGATGGGGAGGAGGGCGCGAGGGAGTGGAAGTGGCTGCGGTGAGCTGTGGAATGGAAGTGTCCATCGCGTGACGGCGTGGGGGTATTTATCTCCTCTGCGTCGCGATTCGTGCGCGAGAGGGATGGAACGCACGCTCTTTGCCGCGTGCCCATGTTTGGCACGTCGTGGTGGCGGTGTGCGAGGCCGTCGCCTCGATTTTCGCGCGAAGTGGGAAGGTAATTATGGTGCACGCGAAGTTCAAACTGTCGTGGACTCCGTGACATCATCCGTCAACATTTTTTACGAAAACTTGTCAGTTTGACAAGACCACACATGAAAGATTCCTGACAAGCAGTCAGGCCGTCTTTCCCATGTCGGCGGCATTAGTTCTGACTATTTTACACGGATCGCCGCTTATTTCAACTTTGGAATGCTTCAAGCTCTTCAGCCGCCTATAAAACAAGACGGACGTCGCCGACAAAGGAAGACGGCGCCTGGAAAACTTCAACCCTTCCAGGGGCTAATGTTGGGGATATACCAACTAGGGGTATCACCAGCATGGATCAATCCGGCTAGTCCAGGGTGGCCCGCAGTGGTGTAAAGGCTTTGCCTGCCGGGCGGCCCAGATAGCTGACGCCCAAGACCGAAGCTCACGAAGCCACCAAGACTAAGGCGGTAGGCGGCAAACTTGCCGGATAGGTTTAGGACTCTGTATACTTACCGGATACGCAACCACCCTGTAACCCTAGGTCCAGCCGCCTATATAAGCCGGACCTCAGGGAGCCTTTATGGCACGCAATCAACCAACCTCATTGTAATCTGTACAATCCTTTTGCCATTATAGTGAGTTATAGTAGCACGTAAGACCTTGCCACCGCTGCGAGATCCGAAGCTGGGTAATCCGCCTTATTCGATCCTGACCTCGACGACGCTCCCCTTCACCCTCTCGGTTCACCCTCGGCTAAGCGGACCCCCGTCTCCTATCAAGAATGCCGATACGACGACATAGCAATAAGCAAAGAAACCACAAAGACACAAAATCCATTATACACAATTTTAAGACCAAAGTTACATTGTTGTTTGGATCAAAATTATATGTTCTGAATCAGTTAAATACTAGTGTATGGACTATAACTTGTAAAAAGAATATTAGAAATATCTAGTCTGCATGTTTTCAAAAGTAAAATTGCATTGATTTTGCTCAAAATTACATGCCAAGGACATCTGAACTCCGCCAATGCACGCTAAAAATAATAGTAGAAAAATCTAGTCTGCATATTTTCTGGTACGTTTTCTACTAGATCAATGTACCCTGAACTCCGCAAACTTGCCAAGGGGAGATTTCACCCTCTGCCAAGGACATCTGGGCAAGGAAAATGCCTCTGAATATCAAAATCTTCACCTGACAGCTCTCTCGCAATCTGTCTCTAAACCAGAGTCCAACTTCTAAAGAGACATGAGCCATCCGATGAGTTATGTGCTTTGTGTGACATTGTGGAAGACTCAGGCCACATCTTCTTCAATTGTGTCCTTGTGAGATTTATGTGGAGTGGAGTGAGACAGATACTTGAGGTTCAGTGAAATCTTTCATCCTTTGCTCAATTATTTGACATTTTGCAATCCTTTTTTTTGGATATTCTCTAAATATCTGACTATGCCGGAAGAGCTCCTGAAGTTGATCAAGAACCTCCTCGCCGTGACAATACCCCCATTCTACTGCGGATCTAACCTGACTTTTCCTTAGTTTGTCCATACCGTAGCCGCTTGTGGCTTTATGTACCTTGAGTGCTCTAGCTTTTTAGTAAACTGGTACCCCAGTGTTCGTAGTTGTATGATACTTAACCTATTCGTCCAGACCTTTATTAATTTAAGGCCGGGCACTGATGTATTTTATCTAAAACAATACTGAGAGCTCGGACACTGCTTGTTAAGGTCAGTTTCAATACATGATGGTCGTTGAGCCGTCTAAAAGACATCAATAAGATTCCCCACCCCCACCCCGCGTCGCTCCGCTTGAGCAACACGGGGGGAAACCCTAGCACCGTCGACAACCGATCTCCTCCCCTGGCCAGCCTCCGCTGCTGCCGCCGGCCTCACTGCGGTGGCGGCCGCCCCGGCCCCTAAAGGCAGTACAGGGAGAGCTCGCGGTGGACGCGCGGGTCAGCGGGTCGACCCTCCTCTCGCGGCGGCAGCGATGTGGTGTGACGACGGCTAGACCATTGAGTGCGGCACTTCAAGGGTGGCATGTCGCAAGGATAGTTGTCTAAACGTCCAAACTTGTGACATGGACAAGCCCACTGTCCAAGTGGCATAGAAATTTACCAGTATTAAAAATATTTGCAGTATGTAGGTCCAAATTAATTAATTATCTTTGGAAAGATTTAAGACGCTCCCAAACTATTTTAGACCGTTCATTCTATTGATCCAGCAGCTAGATTGATTATGGTGACATATTATCCCTAAGGAGGGTAATAGTCACCCAATAGTACTCAATAAATATAAATAGCTCATGGAAGGAAATAATGTTTATGGAAAGTACCAATTGATACTATGAAGAAAATATTGCTGCATGAGAAAATTGACCCGTATTATTAGCATCTACAGTAGGTAGGTCCAAATTAATTAATTATCTTTGCAAAATGTATATTTAATTAACCTTGCATTTGTCCTACTACATTTTACATATCAGGAAAGGGTCTCCTATATATTTGCACTCTACTGTAGCAGAGTTTGACTGGAATTTGTTTATGCCTTTTCCAGCTGAACTTCAGCGGAGAAGCAGTGGGCAACTTGTCGGCAAGTAAACTGTTCTTGGTCAGCGATGAGAATCACCACTCCATACTTTAGTAGCAATCTTTCAAAGGACATTTAGTCCGTTTGTACATTTGATCCTTTCAAAGGTCAACTCCATACTCCAATCATTCTTTATGTGCCTTATTTTGTGATAGCTTGGTCTTTAATCGAAAACTGTTGTACCTTGCGCATTCTCTTATCGATGGAAGCTGCTGGCTGATCTCTCGGCACAGATAAGGCGGCCTCTGCTGAACAAGTCTCACAGAGACTTTTCCAAAACCGAAGAGTTTCCCAAAACCATAAGTCAGAGCCCTTTTGTGGTACCCTCAAATCAACCTCAGCCATCTATTTTCGCTAATCCAAAGGCCCAAATTGTTTCATACTGGTGACAAATCGATGACCAGTATAAGTTATACCGGTGGTCAATTTGTGCTAGGGATGTAAATGGTCTCATATATGGCGCCACATAATCCCGCTAATTTCGGTCTACAGTTCAAACCGTTTTCTCGTTTCCTTGGAAAAGTAAGTGTGAACGCAAAAAGTAAGTGTGAACGCATTTATGTGGTATTATATGACGCTATATATGTGTCCATTTACATCCCTAATCTGTGCGTCTCCGTAGATGGGCCCCGACCCAATCAGATCTTAAAGTGCTGGCCCAACAAAAAAGTCAACAAATTCTTGTTTGAGTCCATTACGGAAAACAATTCCACAAAATGCCCTATCCTCTCTAACGAGCTCAGCTCCTCACCGATGCGGCGGCTAGCCCTGCTCCTCACCGATGCGGTGACGGCACGCGTCAGAGCGACGGCGGCCAGCAGCTTGCCCTGCTCCTCACCGGTGCGGCTACGGCGGGGGAGACCCCAGTGCTGACGGCGGCGAGCGGCAAGCGCCAGATCGGGAGCCGTCGATGCGGCTGGATATCCACCGAAGCATGGCACGGATGTCGGCCGGAGGCGCCGCGGAGGACTTGGCCTTGTCTCCGCTGCCGCCGCCCCTCCCCCTCCTCCATCAGGCGCAGATCAAGAGTCTGTCGGCGACGCCCTTAAGTCCTTGCTTCTGCCCGCGAAGCTCTTCCCGGGTGACCGTGGTATGGGCGGCCGCCGCGGCGCCGGTGGCCGTGATTCAGAAGGGGAACGAGACGACAGGAGCCTTCACATCGCGCTCAACAATGGCGAACCTCACAAGTGAGTACCTCGCTTCCACTGCAACTCCATCACTTCTTGTCTGTCAGTTTAGCTAATCAGCAGGTGTTAGGTTGACTAGTGGTCGTTAGCTGCAGTTGGTGATTCTTAGTAGGATTGTTGGGCATGTTTTGATTTGCTTCTGAATGAATAGAACAGAAAAGCAACATGATGTACACTGCACCAAAAACCATTCCGTTCATGTTTATCTTCCACAGTTGAGTGTGCTATACAACAGAGATTAGATACTTTAATTAGCAGCCAGTTCATTATTAGCTATGGTTTGGTCACTGCCATTCAATTGCTTCCACAACTCCATGTGCATTCATTCGTTTGGTAGAAATTAAATAATTTGTTTGATCAAGAACTGGACCTAATTAATGATTCTTGCTAAATGAACCACCTACTTTGCCCTCTTATATTAATTGACATTTCTCGTCAATCTTCCACGTTTTAGTTTTAGTTCGAAATTCAGATGTACATTTGATCACTAAGTATCTTTCTACTGGCGTTTGATCTTTCTTCTCTAATCTGAACGCTTGCAGTAGTAGTAGACATTTAAATTCTGATGAAACTTATATCAAGCTTTAGAAGCTGTTAGATTATCTAGCTTCACTGTTTCTGCATAAAACTCATGTCAGGCTTTTGTGCCGTGAATACAGAAAAGGACTAAAACAAAGTATCATAAGATGGCATCACAGGACCAACAGAGGGCTGATGATAATGTGCGGAAGCTTGTGGAAAAACACAAGGTTTGTGGGTTGATATATTGTCTCACTTAGTTTTTTAATAAGCAAAGTTATATGAATGTCTCATCATTCCCTATTTGAAAGATAGGCAAATTTGGTTAGTATCGGATCAAACCTCAGATCCTGACTACATCCTTTAATATGATGTCTCACTGAATTGAAAAACGCTAACCTTGTAGAATTTTGATTGCAGGCGAGATTTCTTTGACGCGTCTTTCGGTGCTGGCACGAGCATCTCCTTAGCTATGGCAGGGGGTGCACCCTATTTGAAAGAAAGGAAAATATTGTTAGTACATAACCAGGTTGATGCTCCTCAACAGATTCGTTTAGGTATAGTCTCGAGGATTCAACTGTAGCTAACCTTGTTATATTTTGATCGTAGGCGAGATTTCCTCGACTGCTTCTTGTTGGATGAGTGCGATTCAACTCTTGACGGGGAGTCCATTGATGGCGGCGGTGGCAGCTGAGACAGCTAAGCCGTGGCGACGGCGGCTGCGAAGTCAGATGTCGTGGGATTAATCCCTACTCTATAGCCATGTCCCCTAACCTTATTTGGGTGTTGTCTGTTTTGTTGCACTATATTGGGATTATGAGTTCTAGAAGATGAAATGTAATTTCAAGATGTATGTGTTCGGAATGCAATAACATTTGCCAGAAATATTGATACAAATATGGTGCCTTTTTTACAGCATTTTGGTTAAAATTTTGACCTATAGTCTGATGCAATTTAATAGAAAAAACTGGTAGCTTTTATGTCCACAATACTGACAGCATTTCTGTCCATAATATTGACAGCATTTCACTATGAGATTTCCTTCGAAGTGAAAAACTGGTAGCATTTATGTCCATAATATTGCAGGCCTTCCAAACAAGCAAGCAAAATCACAACGCTTTGCTGCTGATTCCTACATAGCTTAGCAATGCTAGTAAACAGCCTGACAATAGTGGTAGACTTTCTGAAATGAATTTTCGTATTGGTAGACCTGTACAAGAACAACAATCTGGCAGTACCACAATACCATGTACACATCAGGTGCAAGTAGCAAAATAAAGAGCAACACCAAACACCAGAACACCACTATCCAAAGAAACCTGTTTAGTTCATTCTCTTACAAAGATCATTCATGTACAAAGATCCATCCGAAGCAAAAACATTATCAGAACGAAGCAAAAACATTCATGAATATATAACCAAGATCATTCAGTAAGGTAAAAATATTCCAATATTCTTGGTACAAAGAAATTCATTATCAGAACGAAGGAGTTGGAACAATTAAAGGCTGAAAACTCATCCCCGTCCGCGCTCTCCTTCCTTAAAGCACGTGTAAAGCCGCCTGAAAATCGTGGTGGTGCCTGGCAAGTATTTCACCTCTTCCTTCCTAATTAACGCTGAACCCTTTGACCTTTGCATATTCATTATAAAACTGCAATCCTTCGTCCTCGCTTCTGAAGGTCTTGCTAACCACGGGGAGGTACTCATCCCGCTCCTCCAGGCTGGTGTCTTCACCATCCATGACTCAAAACTGCAACATAAAAAGTGTAGGTCACGTTAATAATCAAATGAATCACTTAAAAATAGAAAAGCAACTCTTTCCGCCTTATTCATTAACACTAGAGTTCAAAATAGCATTTGCAGAGTGTAAAATAAACAAGCAGTTCAACACATCAGATATAAGAGCAGACAGTGCAGCAAGAAAAATGGGCAGACATATGCACACACACACATCAATTGCGTTCAAATAATTTCAGTTCAATCACATGGCATTTCCTACCACGTACCAATCTAGGCTTGGGCTATTCTTTTTGAGGTTAGATGGCGAGACAAAAAAATGTAACAAACTTTATGAACTTTCTTTTCTTCTTTCCCATTACATGCTCAACAGGAATAACCAGATTCTTACAAGCTTTTGCAAATCCAAATCAGATAAAATCTGAGCCTACATGATGTAGGTTACCACCAACCGACGCACAAATAAGACAACAATAGCAAACTGAACATAGAAGTCACTGTTTTCAGCTACCAAATTGCAATTACATGTCTATAATTCACTCTTCTCTGCTCCTGAAAATATACTTCACTGTTTTCTTACGTACTGAATTATATTATCAGGAGCGTCAATCTCAATAATTCAGTATGCCACTAGCCACTACTGGATACTCAACACATAACCCAATTCAAAAAAGTCTGAAAACAATTTACTACCAAACTGAACATATATGTCACTGTTTTCGCTACAGAGGAATTTATGTGTCACTAATATATTTGTTATTCTTATTAATTGACAGATATGACAAGCACATGCTCTTAGTTACCGGCTGCAGCCATAATCTAACAACTCAGGAGGCAGAGTAGCTGAGATAATTAGACTAAATGTGCGGCATTGGAAAGAAAAGGAAATTAATAGCAAGGAGAGGCGACTTCAAGGCAGAGGAGCTCCTTTCTTGAAGCTATGGGTTACTTTGTACAACATATTACCTGTCACTAGGTTTCTGCCGTGCGGAAATCAGTCTGAAGGCGGCGGCGTCGAGAGCTGACAGGGGTTGGCGGCGGCGTCAGCGGCGAGTGGCGGCTTCGACAGCGAGAAGGGTTGGAGCGGCCGGGGCGTCGAGTGCGGACAGGGTTTGGTGGCGGTGGCTTCGACGGCAACGGTGAGTGGCGGCTTCGACAGCGAGAAGGGTTGGAGCGGGCGGGCCGTCGAGTGCGGAGAGGGTTTGGTGGTGGCGGCTTTGACAGCGGATAGGCGTCCAGGTCCGAGAGGGGTTGGCGACGGCGGCGCCCAGGCCGGATCGGAGAGGAGTTGGGGTTGGTGACGGCGGCGTTAGCCGAGGCTAGCAGCTCCTTCCGTTTTCCCCCGACGAATATCACTAATGGGCCTCAAGAGGCTGGCAGCTCCTTATTTTTTCCATCTAAAAAACACTAACGGGCCTCCTGGGCCAAATCGTGCTCAGCCGTCCGATTAAACCATACTGGTCATAGTTGATGACCAGTAAAAGGTACTGTAAAAAATCGCCATAAGTTAAGTGTGACGAGTTCAAGGGTGACATACGCATGGATACTTGTCTAAACGCCCAAACCTATGACAAGGACAGGCCAACTGTCCTGGTGGCACGAAAACTGACTAGTATTAAAAATATCTGCAGTATGTATGTCCAAATTAATTAATTATCTTTGGAAAGATTTAAGACGCTCCCAAACTATTTTAGACCGTTCAGTCTATTTCAGTGAAAAAATATGCAGTGCCACCTACATAACCGAAGAGTTCCCCAAAACCATAAATTCAGTGTGACGAGTTCAATATGCAACGCCAAAACTGAACATTGAGGTTCCTTCTCAACATCCTTGACAGCTATTTTTCGAGAGCGCTTGGTGGGATGGCTAAATACAAGCTGCCAGATGAGTTGTTTGCTGCTAACCTCGTCGAAACCTGACTGTCTTGGAGGGCTGAAGGTATCGTGAACGCGGTGTCCCTGGTACATGGCCTCTGAGAGCGTCTTGAGCTGCATCATCATTCCAAAGTTGGTTAGGTACCGCGCGTCCGCCTTCTGAATGATGGTCAGAAGATGCTGCAACTTCTCCACCATATTCTTCTCTCCTGATTGTGCATGTTAAGAGGAGCGGTGCTTGTTCATCGGGAAGGAGATGAACCTGCTAACGAGCTCACCTGTAACTGCAGACATGGCAACCTCCATGGCCTACCGAGATGACAATCGATGAGGGAAGCTGCTGTTTGGTCTATGTGGCCTTTTGTCGAACAAGTCTACAGGCAAAGTCGTCAGGAATGATTAAATCGTTGATTGCGACGAGGGGTTGGGTGACACATGGATACTTGTGTAAACTTCCAAGCTTGTTGGAAGAACAACCAAACTGTCCAAGCTGCATGTGAAAATTGACCCGTATTTTTAATATCTGCATTAGGTAGGTCCAAATTGATCAATTATCTTTGCAAAATTTATATTTCAGTAACCTTGTGTTTGTCCTATTACGTTGTTTGTACATATCAGGAAAGGGTATCCCCATATATGTGCTCTCTACTATAGCTAAGTTTGACCTTGGAATTTATATGTGCCTTATACTATATAAGTTTGACCTTGGAATATAGTTGTGCTTTTTTCCGGTTGAACTTCAGCGGAGAAGCAGTGCGCAACTCGTCGGCAAGTAAACTGTTGTGGGGACCCCGGACTAGCTGTCCGAAATTCCCTTGTGCCTACAACATCAGCGATCCCATGATCAGTGTGTCGCTGGGCACAATCAAACTTGTATCAAAAGAATATCCATAAATACCGAACAAAAACACTTACTTGATTGAAGTAATAAATAGGTACTTGCAGCGGAATCACCAAACAACGTGGAGCCCAAGCCATTTGCCATAACCCTACAGGCAACTGACTGGGAAGCGCCCTAGTTTGCATCGACGTCGTTGAAGTCTTCTTCTTAGAACTGCTTCTCTTCAAAGTCTGGCTAAGACAATAGACAGGGACGAAACCAATATGAGTACATTTGATTGTACTCGCAAGTCACCCCAAAAGAAAGCTAATAAAATGTAGGTATGCATATCAGGCAGTGGTAGGTAGGTTTTATGTAGGGTTCACTACCCATGATGGATGGAAGATTCATCATGGTTGCAAAGTCTATCTATCTCTTTGTTGAAAAAGATACTTCAGAAATAATATAGTTTTCTCTCGTAGATATCACATATCAACAAGGTTTCAGTAAAACCATTTAAAGGAGAGATTTTCTTTGCAAAACTTCTTGGAGAAAAACACTGTAGGCTTATCATAACTCCGGTACCTCCAAGGTACATCATTTCCTTTCCAAGTACCTCCCAGGTACTACTTTGTTTTCCAACACTTTCCATCATCAATCTTCCTTTTTGAAAACACCAACATAATACTAGCTACATGGCCTTTCAACTGTCCATGACCGTGGACGCGGCTATTCGAATAGTTTTGATTCTGCAGAGTTTGTGCACTTTCACCACATCAAACGATCCTTCCGCCGTGATCAGCCACGGTCCGTCATACAAGAGTATGCGGGGTTCGGATAATCGATCAAAGCCTTTCACTATGTCTACCCTAGTATAGGGCCACCTCTTCGCTGGGTTTGTTCTCCCCGGCACCATGTGAGCTAGCCGTATCGATCCGGTTTCCCCTAGACTGCACACCGCCATGACAGGAGACCCAACGTTGCACCCGGTTGTAACTTAATCAACACTTTGTATGCCCCTTCTCTGGCGGCACTTCTGTTTGGGGACTCTAACCCCGTACAACCAATTGAGGTGTCCCCATACTAAAACAGACAAGTTTCTAGCTAAGCCGGTCCCATTCCTAGGTAATGTGGTTGCACAGTAAGGTTGTCCAGCGAAGACTATGTTATGTGTCGTTTTTAGAAAAACACCTTTTGAAAACCTTTCTCTTCTACAACCTCCCATGGACAAGGTCCCACCTTTCCACGGGGTTTTTCACAAAGCCTTTGTTTTTTTTCTTTCCAAAAACAACATTTTAGAGTGTCCAATTAGGGACTTTGTAGGTGGCTAGTATAGGTGGGGGTGTATAAAGGATTTGGCTTCCTAGGTAATGTGGTTGCATGGTAAGGTTGTCCAGCGAAGACTAGGTTATGTGTCGTTTTTAGAAAAACACATTTAAAAACATTTCTCCTCTGCAACCTCCCATGGACAAGGTCCCACCTTTCCACGGGGTTTTTCACAAAGCCTTTGTTTTTTTCTCCAAAAACAACATTTTAGAGTGTCCAATTAGGGACTTTGTAGGTGGCTAGTATAGGTGGGGGTGTATAAAGGATTTGGCTAGGGGTTTGGCACTATGCCAAAATAGGGCTTCAAGTAGTATATAGTAGTATTATAATATAGTACTATAACCACATCAAAAATAGGTTCTATTTTTTTGGAAAACATTAAAGTAAAAACATGCATGATAGATAATGATAAGTATTATAAACAACAAGCTTTTAGAATAGCTTGCCTGGTTCAGCAATATGTCCCTGGGCTTCTCCTCCTAGACCAATAAAATTAAATTCTCATCCTTCTTCAATAAATCCTCTTCAATGGCCACTTCGGTAGCGTTAAATTCTAGCGTCACAAAAAGGAAAAACAACACTCAATTCACCAAACAAAACCACAAACGATACACAAACAAGTAACAAACCACGAGCATAACTTACTAACAGTAATACTATTTAAACAACAAGCTTAGAACAAAGTATTTTAAAAGGCTGAAGTGACTAAAACTAAAGACACTAGTTAAACTTAATTGAAAACAATTAACACAAGTTTCACTCTTTGCTAACAAAGCAATTTACCTTACTAGCCAATTTAGCAAGCCACAGCCACATGGGCATTATACTAACATAAGTATAACACCAAAAACATGCTATAAGCATAGAGCACAAAACTACTTTAGCTAAGGTAAACACCAAGCACCTTTCCTAAAACAGGAAATACTTCAGACAAAAGTTAAGCCACCAATTAATCTCTGTAATTCAAAATATTTCACCCAACTAAGGTAGAGACATTAACCAGATACTCATGCTAGTACTCAACTTAAAGACAAACAAAGCTAGACCAATATAAGGCAACTAACAGACAACAAGCAATTCTCACACTAAAGAGAGAGACTAATTAACATATTTTATGCTAGTCTTCGACAACAAGTTTCACAAGCAAGGTAAACATATTAATCACACAAACATGTTTGGCATCCATATTACAATTAATTTCCCATGTGAGGTTAAGGTAGTGACTAAGTAATCTTTCAAAGGCCCAAATTCAATTATGCAAGACTAAGCACTACTAGGATGCTTACACAACCAGAAGTTAAGATTTTGAGGCAACTCTAACAAACTCATAAAAATTGACAAGCAACACATGCATACACAAGCCAATTTTAGTAATGCTTACTACTAACAAACAACACATGCTTATCACCCAAACACATCTAACTTTAACCACTAACAGTACTAATATATAATACTAACAAATAAAACAACCCTAAAACAGTACAAAAACAATCAGCACTATTCACACACAAAAATTCATAAACGGCCTTATAGCAACAACACCTTTTTATTTGGGACAGAAACAACACTTTTACCAAATACTTCACCTAAAATGTTCTGTTAATCAAAAAATTGTGCAAAGTTGGATTTGGGTTCTCTGTTATTATTAGAAACTAACCCAATTGGATTTTCTCCAAAAATCCTCATACAAAAATCACCAAATTGCTCTCTGGTGCTTTTAGTAAAAAGAATAGAACTTTTGTTCTAAGATTAATTTGCATGCAAGGCTAACACATCTTGAAAGGTATCATCTCTTGCTATCCACAGAATTTTAGTTTGCAATATTTGGATATATAAAACTCTAGATATTAATGATTTAGTGAAAAAGGAACTGTTTACAAGATTTAATCTAGGTAATAGATAAAAACATATTTTTGCAAACAGAAAGTTTTACCTGTTTAAGAAAACACATAGGAACACTAAAAAAATTGAATCACTCAATTTGCATGCTCGAGGATTAAATGGTGGATTTAATCCTATGACAGATCTGGCAGGAACAAATAATACAGAGAAGTATTTGACAGAAAAAAAAAGGAAATGGGCCAGATCTAAGCGGATCCGAGTAGCACGGTGCTGGGCCGGCCCATGGCGAACACACTTGAGCTGAAGGGGGTAAGTTACCACCGGATCAAGATCTAAAGGCCGAAATTAGAAGGTATCATGCAGCGCTCTGGGCCGTTGATCTAAAGATCGACGGTTCCTGTTCTTCTTCTTCCACGGGACGAACAGCACGCAACAGCACAGGGAAAAACTCGACGGTGAGCACTGTTTCCTCACCGTGGGGATGCTGGAGGCGAGGGAGGGGATGTAGGGCGGTGGAGGAGGTTGAGAGCGTCCTGGGGGTGGCAGGGAAGAGGCCGGAGACGTCCTGGTTCGACAGGTCGAGATGCACTCCGAGGTCAAGCTCCTCCGGTCGTCCATGGCAGCGACCGCAGCAGGGAACCTGGGACAAGAAGGAGGTGCGGGTGAGGTAGGTCTATCCAAGGGGAGCTCAATGAGTCAAGAATGGCGAAGAAAGGATGCCCGAGGCGCCGGAGAGAGCCGTTCTTCTCCGCCGGTTACCGAGATAAAAACTCGCTCTCCTTGGCAGTAGAGGGGATGATCTGGGGAGAAAGCTCGCGAAGTTAGAGAGGGATGGGAGTGGAGAATAATGGGGGTGGATTGAAGGGCTGGGGTGGTGTGTGCGCATTTATCCAAGGAGGTGGCCGGGGAGGGCTTTTTGGCCATTGAGAGAAAGAGAGAGGGAGAGGGGCGCTGGGCTTGGGCAAGGGGGACGGTGAAGAGTGTCCAGTGGTGGCCGAGGTCGGCAGGGGCAGATAAAATGAGGGTGTTGCCCCTTCTTTACTCTCCTTCGGTTTCAAAGAAGAGAGAAGAGAGAGAGAGCTAGGGCAGGCATTGGAAGGGGGTGGTGAAAGATTTGGATCGAGATTTAGGGCAGGGGTTGAGTTAGTGAGTAAATCCTCTGGTTATTCTGGTGGCTTCAAAACCACACAATAACAAGATGTTTACAAGCTTAATCATGGTTCAAACTAGAGTGGTGGTGAATTACTAACCACGGTGATCACAAGGATCACAGGTGTCCATCCCAAAAAGAAAATTTGACTATAAGGTAAGCAACTCAAAACAGAATAAAATAACAGATTCTGATAATCCAGTTCAAACTAGGCATGGAAACCATCAAGGACAAGAGGTCAAATGACCAAAACGATTAAGGAGGAAGGTTCAAGGGTGGAGTACTATTTATGGGGATCACAAATATCAACAATGTCCTCATGAAGAAGAATGTTTGGATGGTTTTGCAAGGAGGCAAAAACAGAATAAAATAACAGGTTCAGAAAACTATTATTTTATCTGCAACAAAACCATCATGGAATAAGAAAGTTGTAGACAAAGAAGAGTTGCAACAATATTTAGGTGAGAGACAAGATTTCAAGGATGGATGGGGTGGTGGTGGATTTCAAAAAGGATTAAGTTTGAGTGTTAACACGAAAATGCCAAAAGGTTATAAAATACTAGAGTTATGGTCACTACTTTGACTAGCACACAAAAGCATCATGGATAACTAAGCAAACAAACTCTTCATGAAACAAGCTTTGTTTGGGTAGATAGACAAGATAGAGTAGAAGAGATTCATGTAGGTGAATTTCCAAAATAAACACATTAAAGATAAAGGTGGGGTTCTAAATATGCAATCTTTTAACAGAAAAGAAGATAGGTCCAGAGAAAGTTTTGTCAAGGCTCTTCAAGATTTTGAATAAGGAAAGGTGGTATTGATGCTCCTTAGGGTCACACATGACCAAGAGCATGCCAGGGATTTTTCTCAAGATTTTAGGAAATACTTTTGTTCACAAAATAATTCAATAACCATTAAAAGCCTTTCTGAAAATAGTTAAAAACAAATACTAAAGATAATTATCTTAAAGTTTGAAAATAGGCAGGAGATATTATATAGATCTTCATAGTTTATAAACATGTAGTTTGGTAAATACTTTACTTTCTTAAATCCTAAGCCTTTGGGTAGTTGATAAAATCAAAGCATCGTTGAAAAAGAGTTGGCCAAAATAAGATTGGAGACGACATATGGATTATTTTTCTTGTCATGACATGATCACCAAGATTAAAGATAATTTATCTAGGTTGGGTTCATAGGTTGATATTTAAGTGGTTGTTAACACAAACTACAAAGCAAACAAGGTCAAACAGAGCAATGGGAATGAAAACACCAGCATTAGTGAAGTAATTCAAAAAGTTTTTGTTGGCCCTGATTTTTGGCTCTCTAACAACTGTGTTTTTCTGGTTCTAAAATTTGGGGTGTTACAACTGTTCTTGGTCAGTGATGAGAATCACCACTCCATACTTTAGTAGCAATCTTTCAAAGGGCATGTAGTTAGTTTGTTTGTACATTTGCTCCTTTCAAGGGTCGACTCCATACTCCAATCAATCCTTATGTGCCTTATGTTCAGCTAGCTCAGACTTTAATCGAAAACTTCTGTACCTTGTGCATTATTTTGTTGATCGGGCTTGTCCTGATGCGGGAAGCTGCTGGTTGGTCTCTCGGTACAAGATAAGGCGGCCTCTTACAAACAAGTCTGACAGAGACTCTTCAGTCTTCCCAAGGAGTTAATTGCACCAGCGGTCCCACATCTCGTCGTGTATGTGTAGTTAAGTCACACATCTAGAAAACTGGTTTTTTTGGTCACACAATTGAACATTCGGGTGCATTTTGATCACAAACCGGAAACGGTATCCGGTTTTGACAGGAACTTTGCAGAAAACCCCCTGCTGTAATATTAGGAGGGTCATATTGTAAAATTACACAGGATCCACCTGTCAGATCTTCTCAGCAAATACAAAATAAAAATAAAAAAAGGAGGTCAACGCTCCCGAACGCCCCTGCCTTCCTTCTTCTGCGTGCAAGGTGCCGCTCCCTCCGCCGCTGGATCTTGGCGATCTTCTCCCCGCCACCTGCTCTCCGTTGCCTACAACGCACGCAGAAGGAGGTGGTGGCGTCGACACACCACGGAGAAGCTGCGGTGCGGCGAGGCGCCCGGCACATGGAAGAGTAGCAAGCAAACGTGGCCGGCGAGCATCGGCTGTGCGGCGGCCGGCATGCGGAGGAGCAGCAGCCGTTGCCGGCCAACACGAGCCACAAACTTGCACGTATCGAGCAAATATACTCACGTACTCATGTATCAAGGGTAGGCAAACACCTCGAACGATGAATAGTGCAAGCGCTAGTAGTACAGTTACCACGAGTCCACGACTCTGCACGAGCTCGAATGGCCGAAGGTGCCGCGGTGTGCTGCTCCTACCGACGGGAAACGGGCGTTCGCGAGGACCCTGGTCTGCAGGAGAGGAGACGGCCCAGCTCCACCATCTGCCGGCGTGTGCCCAGGCCAGCAGCGTCGAAGGCGCGCGACCCGGGGCAGGGCACCCGCGCGTGGCCTTGCCGGCGGCCGGCCCAAGGCGAGGTGGGGATTCGACTGAGTCGTCCGGTCGCATTGGTGGAGATGGAGAGGCCGGAGCGCCATGGAGAAGAGCGGCGACGGGGCAGTGGCGGCATATCTCAACAACAACAACAACAACAACAACAACAACAACAACAACAACAACAACAACAACAGCAACAACAACAACAACAACAACAACAACCAGTCCCAGTACAAGCAGTCCCTGCAGATCCTGCAGCCCCTGCAGACCCGGATGATAAAGCAATGCATATCTCAACGTCTGCTTACACAGGAACACTAAGTGGTGAAACAATTTCCTTATGGCTCACATTCAAAGGGTTTGGTGCAGTGACTTTGGCCGACACTGGCAGCACGAACACTTTTATGGATTATCAGTTTGCATTGCAGCACAACATTGCCCTCACACCAATCAAAGCCCGCAGGGTAACAGTAGCTGGGGAAAGCACAATCACATCTGACGCAGTAGCGTTAAACTGTTCATTCAAAATTCATGGCCATACTTTCACCTCTGATTTCAGAATCTTGGAACTCAATGGAGCTGATATTATCCTAGGGATTAACTGGTTCAAGCAATACAACCCGGTCACATTTGATTTCGAGCACAGGACCCTGTCCATCAGGAACAAGGACAATACTCTCACTTTCCACGACCACCTTTTGCCTGCTGACAACATCTTTATCTCAAGTGAAGAATGCCACAAACTATTGGAGCAAGGTGCTAGTGGGTATGTGCTGTTCGGTCCGACTAGTGACAATGATGAAGAGAATAAGGAAGTGACAGTTCCAACGCATGCGCCACGAGTAACAGTTACCAGTGGCGTGCTACCCCATGGCGCATGCGCCACGGGTAGCAAAAAGTGGTGCGCCACGGGTAGGCTTTTCCCTAGTAGTGCGTGGACAGTAACCACAACCTCCTCTTCTGCTGCTCTAGGGCTAACTGCCAAAAACTCACTCAAGAAGTACGTATTCACCTTTGTTGCTTCGTCCTCCATGTCCGTTTCGATTATGTATAGTAATGACAACGACAATGCTTGCAAGATCCTTGTTTGCGCTTGACAGGCCCGACTCGTGCAATTGTGTACGCAGAAGATGTTACATTTGAAGTTGAACTAAAAATAAAGTATGGAGCAGAGTGCCAACATACAGCAGTGTTGAGTTGTGACTATCGTTACCACTGTGGTGAACCCCTTGAGATAGGTAGCGGCTGTTGTATAGAAAAGTTAAGCCTTCGGCGGCTTGCTCAAGCAATGCAGGCCACTATCGTGCACGTGGGTGTTCACGTTGTTGAAGGGGCGTGGCCCTTTAAGGACGGAGGCCGAGTTTCTTGCTTCCCTTTTGATGCAGAGCCTATTGGCCCCACGCCTAGGGAAGTTGTGTTGCTTGATTTTCGGGGTGCAAAAATGCCTGCAGGATCAGATGATTACTTTCGTCTGTCAAGGAATGTTGTTTCAGTGAAATCACAAGGAACACTGAGAGTTGTCATACAAGGCTACTCAGAATCTGGTGATATAGCTGCACTGGGTCATGTCGACTTCCCTATCAAACATTGCCAAACAAGCGAGCGTAATGTTTTGTCGGCAACTCTAAGGTGAAGTTCGTTGTTGCTCGGTCCCTCCTTGTCTTGGACAAGGAGAATCTCATCATGGAGGGATTTGTTCCGCTGTAGAGGGCTATTTTTTCCGGTCATCATATATGTTGTGGGTTTGTTGTGTATCAGCTCTATCTTATGTTATCTGGTTATACTTCGGTAGCGATTATTAACTTGTGTTGTGACTTGTGAAGCATTGTTATGCTGGTGGGTTTGATAAAATGTTGAGTATTTGTGTATCGACCATCTATCTAAGAAAGTGAAGTTGGTGAAGCCGGTCACACCTATGAGTAGGATATTGCACATTTACAACACACAACACACTTGTATACATATGGTATGACACAACCTAGATTTGGGTGGGGTTCCGACGCTCCGGGGCCCCGCTTCGGCGAAACCCTGAATCCGCTGGAAAATTTCTAACGTTTTCGTCTACCCCCATAGACGTGCGTCGAAAGGGGTAGGCCAGTGAAATTTTTTGCTTGGTTGTGTTAGGTTAGGCCATAGGAACATGAGAAACCAAAGTCTACCCGAAATCAACACAAGATTCCAGTGCATGTAGTATGCCCAATCAGGAAGAAGCACACGGATCGTGTGTTTCCTTCTAGCGCTTGTGAGCCATTGGATCAGCGGTGTGTTTCTTTCGAGCGCTTGTGAGCCGTTTGATCAGCGGTGTGTGTTTCTTTTCAGGGCTTGTGAGCTGTAGTATGCCAATCAGGAAGAAGCACACAGATCGTGTGTTTCCTTCGAGCGCTTGTGAGCCCTTGGATCAGCGGTGTGTTTCTTTCGAGCGCTTGTGAGCCGTTGGATCAGCGGTGTGTGTTTCTTTTCAGGGCTTGTGAGCTGTAGTATGCCCAATGAGGAAGAAGCACACGGATCAGCGGTGTGTGTTTCTTTTCAAGGATTATCTTATTTTATATTTATACTTATTTATTTATTAGTATCAATTATTTTACTACCGCACTCCGGCGAAGGAAACACACAAACTGCAAATGCTTGATCCAACGGCTCCCAAGCTCTCGAAGGAAACACACGATCCGCGTACTTGTTCCGGATTGGCTAGCCGAAGGGAGTCATTCGCTTGATCCAACGGCTCCCAAGCTCTCGAAGGAAACACACGATCCGCGTACTTGTTCCTGATTGGCTAGCTGGAGGGAGTCACACGGAGAGGCGGGTCTATAAGAGAGGCAGGAGTACACTTCACATCCATCATTGGCAGTACACGGGTAGCAGAGAGCAAGATTTCTGAGAGGCAGGAGTTCCTAGAGCGGAGGCTGAAGGTGATCCCTCCCCTCGGTCCGATCCAAGCAGCGGCAAGGATCTCTGATGATTAGCAACATTCCCAACACTTGTTCGGACTGTTGCAAATCATCAGAGACGTCTTGCCGCTGTTTGGATCGAAGGCCGATTTGCCGTCTCACGACCACGCGATGATTTGCCGATTTGCCGGTCAGAGTGGCCACTGGAGAAGGTAGGCAACTTCGATCCGACGTGGTTTTGAAAGGGGCATGGTTAATTTAGGTAGTGCTTGCGCATCGTTACCATCACTGGATAATATAGTTAGAATAGTTAGAATAGGATATGCTAGAATAGGATAACTTAGTTAGAATAGCAAATAGAAGGTTGGTGGATGCCATATCTAGGTCCCAACCTTTGCTTTACAGATTTGGTCAGCGCTATAAGATTTTCTATTTTATGCCTCGAGGAGAGCGAGGATGAAGATGATATCTTCATGCCGAGTGAAGAGAGCAAGAAAGCTGCAGCAGCGGTGGCGGCGTCGTCGTCGAAGGGCAAGGGTGTTGCGTCGTCGAAGGACAAAGGTGATGCGTCGTCGAAGGGCAAGGGTATTGCCTCGTCGAAAGGCAGGAGTGATGCGGGAGGTTGCGTCGATGGTAGATGAATTTTCTTTTTCTAATTTGCAGAGTACCATGTATCTTCAATTTATGTTGTGTTCTCGCTACTACCGATATTTTCTTCTCTGTGTAATTTCTGTTGTCAATGTAATTTGTAGAGTTTGTTTAATATCAATGTGAAAAGTAGTTGAAAGGGGTAGCAAAGTGAAATTTTTTGGTTTCTTGTGTAAGGTTAGCCCCTAGGAACACCGTAAACAAATTTATACCCCACCTCTTACGTAATATCTTGACGTGCAATTCTGAGAGACAAGATTCGCGTCATCATTTTATGTGGGTGGAGACCGCTATTCGGTGTAGCTATATACATAAAAATGAATAAAAACATATTAAAAATGTTAAATTTAATTTATAGGTACAAATAAATACATAAAATTGAAGATTATAAAAAAAAACATGGAACCTGTGCCGACGGCTACAAGCATAAAAAAATAGAAAAGAATAAACATTAAAAATAATTTTGTTTGTGCCGACGGCATTGCCGTCGGCGTAGGTGAGGCCGTAATTTCTCCTATTCTTAAAAAATTGTTTGGAATTACCTTTGCCGACGGCAAATTTATAGCCGACAGTAGCCGTCGGCTTAGAGTAGCTATGCCGACGGCATTTTCTATGCCGACGGGATTTTTTGCGGACTGGCCTCGACGGACTCTATGCCGACGGCCCCGACAACTGTTTGTGCCACGCCATCTCGTTACAGGGACCAAAACAAAGTGGGAAACCTATGTTCAGATGACCACCGGTGTACAAATCCTCCTGGGTGTGTGCTTCCTATCAACGCTTCCATTGTTTGTACAACCATGGCAACGACCTTTCTATATCTAAAGCGAGACACAAGGGACACTTGTCATTGATGTGCATGTCAGACAACTAGCAAACCTGACACGGACGCTTACGGAAAGCTGAATAAGTTAATTTGGGACGAGGTAACCTTGCTGCAGCAGCACCTGAGAAAGTGGTTCCCTATCTGCCCCCTCCTGGCACTCAGCATAAAACTCTCAGTAGGTTATCATTTTTCATGGTCACTCACGATTTGGGCGAAGAACATATCGCTGCCGCCCGCGTCAGAACCAGCCAGCGCCTGCCTTAGTCTTCACGGTGATACTCTGAATCGGCTACCTGCAACCTCCTTCCTTGTATCGTCCGGATAGTAAAGAAATTCACGTATAATGCGAGCTCATATTATGAAAGCTTGTCCAACAAGCTCCCCTCGCTCCTGCTGCTGCGAGTTAAGTGGTACTACCATCTCAATATCATTATTCACGGTCGAGGGCATCATATGGTTGATCATGTACGGCTTGCAAATGACATGTACAGAAATAAGCAAAGTTAGATGGTCAATTATGTGTATTCCGGTCCGCCGCAATAACCAACACAACCTTCGTCTGCCACAGCATCTCACCGGCTGTGAAGCTCTCCAAAGGTCTAGGTCTTGCTGTCATTTTTCTCGAGAAGCTATAGTTGCTCAATTATGAGAAGAGACTGAATGGGAGTGCATTCACTCCACATCGCCGGGTCTCGTCTCGGAACTTCAAGTCTTAAATTATTTTTCTCGAACAATCGGCCACCAAAGCGTTTATCCCTCAAGTCGAAACTAGTCGTTTCTTCGTCCGGCAGCTATGGGAGTTGACCATGTTTTTTCACCGTTGCTTCACGTACGATAGAACCTGTCCGAATCCCGTACGACACAGTATATGGACCATTGGTTGTAGATTGACTCACCCATCCTCACTGCCCATTGCACCATCGAACAAAAATCGCAAGGAATTCCATCGTATGCAAAGTAATTCCGATTTTTTTTTCCAACACTTGTCGAGAAATGGTTTTGCTATTTCTCAATTGTCCGGTGCACAGCTGCTTCAAGGAGAAGGATTGCCGCATATATATACTAAATTTAGGGGTGCGCCTTGGCACACAACTCTCGTGTCGTTTTACATTTTGTAAATCGATAATATAAAACAATTTTTGCTACCCGTTCTAATCGAACCTAATCAGCGTCGTCTCGAGATCGGCAAGACATTTCATAAAGCCGACTCCAGAAATATCTTATGTTCCAAGCATCTACCAACCTGCGCCGCTTATAAGAGATTAGCCCTAGCCAAATAGCACAATCGATCGCAAGCCTAAACATGTCAAGTCTCTGGCGAGTTTCATTTAAATCGACAGGCATCTTACAAACTCGAACAAATTTATCAAACAAAACAATTAAGTCAACGATGTCCCCTACTGGATAAGATAGTGGTTTCTGCTGAAATATTGGGTCATTTAGCCCATTTAACAATTTTGAAAATCCCTAAGTCCCATGTTGTCATGGCATGTGGTGGGAGTTTAGTCCCATACCGCTAGTTTAGTAAGATGTCTATCAGCTTATATACTGAGACATTCTCCTACTAGTATGAGTTGGTGTGAGGTATTAGGAGAATGGCTGTGTACCACACGCGCGCTCCTCCTCCTCCGCCGCCCGCCTCGCCACGCCTCGTCACGTCGCGTCGCGCCGCGCCGCGGGAATCTCGCCGAGCCGATGTATTCTTTTTGTCACGCAGGAATAAAATGTGAACGGTCATGAAACGTTTTTCCTTAATGGAAATGAATACGAAGTTGAAACGTCTGTCTTAAGTACGCCCGTTTCTAGAATTCATTTGCCTTAACGGAATTGATTGCACGCGTTTCTGTTGGACTTCTCGCCTCCTGCGCTGCGTGTATAAAGGACAGGTCGCTCCTCTCTTGCGAACACAGAACATAATCATCTGCTCCACGCGCCGCTACCATCGTTCCTTTGCTGTCGCTGCCATCACTGATCCCATCCCGTCCGCCGCGTACAAGGTCGACGGGAGAGCAGGCCTCCGAAACCCCGCCTCTCCGTTTCCTGTACGGGAGAGGGGCGATTAGGTTTTTGGGGAGCGTCTCCTACGCGACTGCTCGCCAATCTTCGTCCCCTACGTCGTCTACTTCCTCTTCGTCCACTACATCTGCGTCGCCTTCATCATCATCATGACCAACGAGGACGCCACTGCTGCTGCGGCCGCCGCCGCCCAAGAGACTGCCAACGCTGCTGCTGCCGCTGCCGCTGCCGCCGCAGCCTCCGCTGCTGCCACGGCCAACTGGCCTACTGGAGGGTATAACATGTTTATCCCTCTCCTGTTTATTTCCATGTTTGCAGTACTAGTCATATGCGTAGATGTTTCTACTATTTGTCTAGTACGTAGTTTCATCATGAAGTTTCAGTATGTCATTAGCACTGTGTATGCCATGTTCATGATTTATTCTTGGATTAATTTAATCGAACAATTGCCTATATTCTCAACAATCCAAAAACCTAATATGTGTAGGCAATTTTCGGTCAATGGTTTTGCTGCTGCACTGAAACCAGCCCCGTTTACGGGGACATATTTTAAGCGTTGGCAAACCAAAACCACCTTATGGCTCACTGCAATGAACGTGTTCTGGGTCGCCGGTGTTACTCCCAATGGAACGATTGCTCCTGAACAGGAGAAGGCGTTCAGGGATGCCACCGTCGTCTTTGTTGGAGCCATTCTGAGCGTGATCGGAGATAAGTTGGTTGATGCATATTTACATGTGCGGGTTGCCAAGGACTTGTGGGAGGCGCTCGAATCTAAATTCGGCGCAACTGATGCTGGAAGCGAGATGTACACTATAGAGCAGTTCCATGATTACAAGATGGTTGAAAACCGTTCTGTATTGGAACAAGCTCATGAGATACAGTGCATCGCTAAGGAGCTTGAGCTTCTGAAGTGTGTGTTACCGGGCAAGTTTGTCGCGGGATGCATAATCGCTAAGCTGCCCAATTCCTGGAGGAACTTTGCTACTACTCTGAAACATCAGAGGCGTGAATTCTCAGTGGAGGATGTCATCGGCCATCTGAGTGTGGAGCAGAACTCGAGAGCAAAGGACTCAAACGGAAAAGGGAACGAGGGATCTTCTGTCGCCAATTTTGTACAGAAGAACTCCAACCACCACAAGCCCAAGGGAAGACCTAGTGTCCAACAGAATACCGACTTCAAGAAGAAGGGTAAGAAGCCCTTCAACAAGGATAAGAAGAAGGGAGCCTGCTTCACATGTGGTTCAGAGGAACATTGGGCTCCCAAGTGCCCAAAGAAGTTCAAGAAACCAGGACAGGACTCCAAGTCTGCCAACATGGTTGTGAGCAACAATGAGAATGGTGCATCCGGGTACGGTAATTTGTTTACTGTATTTTCAGTTTTTCAGTCTAACGATTGGTGGATTGACACGGGTGCAAATATACATGTATGTGCTGACATCTCATTGTTTTCTTCTTATCAGGTCACAGGGAACGGATCCGTACTGATGGGGAATGGCGCAAGTGCTTCTGTTCTTGGTGTTGGCACGGTCGATCTGAAGTTTACTTCGGGAAGGATCGTGCAGCTCAAGAACGTGCAGCATGTCCCCGCCATCAAGAAGAATCTCGTTAGTGGCTCCCTTCTATGTAGAGAAGGGTTTAAGTTGGTATTTGAGTCTAATAAAGTAGTTATTACGAAATATGGACTATTTGTTGGAAAAGGTTATGAATGCGGAGGCTTGTTCCGCTTTTCCCTCGCTGATTTTTGTAATAAAGTCGTGAACAATATTCATTCGAATGTTAATGAAACAGAAGTTTGGCATTCACGTCTTTGTCACATTGGTTTCGGTTGTATGACGCGGTTAGCAAAATTGAATTTAATCCCGAATTTCACTTTAGCCAAAGGTTCTAAGTGCCTTTCGTGTGTGCAAGCAAAACAACCTCGCAAGCCCCATAAAGCTGCGACGGAGAGACACTTGGCACCGTTAGAACTCATACATTCTGATCTTTGTGAGATGAATGGCGTGCTGACTAAAGGTGGAAAAAGATATTTCATGACACTCATAGATGATTCCACTAGATTTTGCTATATATATATGTTAAGCACTAAAGATGAGGCTCTACACTACTTTAAAATCTATAAGGCAGAAGTTGAGAATCAACTTGAAAAGAAAATTAAACGAGTCCGGTCAGATCGTGGTGGAGAGTACTTCTCACATGAGTTTGATTCTTTCTGTGCGGAACACGGCATTATTCATGAGAGGACGCCTCCCTATTCACCCCAGTCAAATGGGGTTGCTGAACGGAAAAACCGTACTCTAACAGATTTGGTTAACGCCATGTTAGATACATCGGGTTTATCCAAGGCATGGTGGGGGAGGCTGTATTGACATCATGTCATGTCCTGAATAAAGTTCCGACAAAAGACAGTGAGATCACTCCCTATGAAAAATGGGAGAAGAGAAAAACGACACTCTCATACTTGCGTACTTGGGGATGCTTGGCGAAAGTCAATGTGCCGATCCCCAAAAAGCGTAAGCTTGGACCAAAGACCGTGGACTGTGTTAATTTGGGCTACGCTAAGAACAGCGTCGGCTATAGATTTCTAGTAGTGAAATCCGAGGTACCTGACGTGAAGGTCGGTACAATTATGGAGTCTAAAGATGCTACATTCTTTGAGGATATTTTTCCTATGAGAGATATGCAAAGCACTTCTAGACAGGAATCTAATGAGACTCCTGAACCTGTCATTCCGATGGAATATTATGAACAAACACATGATGAAAATCCTGAGGAGGATGATGAGGAAACCCTTGGTAGGGGCAAGAGACAGAGGACTGCAAAGTCCTTTGGTGATGATTTCCTTGTATACCTCGTGGATGATACTCCCACTTCTATCTCAGAGGCTTATGCGTCTCCGGATGCTGATTACTGGAAAGAAGCGGTTCGTAGCGAGATGGACTCCATCATGGCTAACGGAACATGGGAAATTACTGAACGTCCCTATGGCTGTAAACCATTGGGATGTAAGTGGGTGTTCAAAAAGAAGCTTAGGCCCGATGGTACAATTGAAAAGTACAAGGCTAGACTTGTGGCCAAGGGTTATTCCCAGAAAGAAGAGGAAGATTTCTTCGATACTTATTCACCTGTGGCCAGACTGACCACCATACGAGTATTACTCTCTTTGGCAGCCTCGCATGGTCTTCTCGTCCACCAGATGGATGTTAAGACGGCTTTCCTGAACGGAGAGCTAGACGAGGAAATCTACATGCAACAGCCAGATGGCTTTGTATTAGATGGTCAGGAAGGAAAGGTGTGTAAGTTACTGAAATCATTATATGGCCTGAAACAAGCACCTAAGCAATGGCATGAGAAGTTCAATACAACTTTAACCTCTGCTGGTTTTGTTGTTAATGAAGCTGACAAATGTGTATATTATCGCCATGGTGGGGGCGAAGGAGTTATACTGTGCTTGTATGTTGATGACATACTGATATTTGGGACCAACCTCAAAGTCATTGAGGAGGTTAAATCTTTTCTGTCTCAGAACTTTGAGATGAAAGACCTTGGTGTGGCTGATGTTATTTTGAACATCAAGCTATTGAGAGATAATGAGGGTGGGATTACTCTGTTGCAATCTCATTACGTTGAGAAGATTTTGAGTCGTTTTGGATATTCGGACTGCAAAACTTCTCCAACACCATATGATCCTAGGCACAGCTAAGGATCAGTTGAGGTACTCTCAAGTCATTGGTTCACTCATGTACTTAGCAAGCGCTACAAGGCCTGACATCATGTTTGCTGTGTGCAAACTGAGCCGGTTTGTTTCCAATCCGGGTGATGTTCATTGGCATGCTGTCGAAAGAATTATGCGCTATCTGAAAGGTACTGAGAACTACGGACTTCACTATTCTGGAAGCCCGTCAGTGCTTGAGGGGTATTGTGATGCGAATTGGATCTCTGATGCTGATGAGATGAAAGCCACAACGGGTTATGTGTTTACCCTTGGAGGTGGTGCTGTTTCCTGGAAGTCTTGCAAGCAAACGATCCTGACGAGATCGACAATGGAAGCAGAATTAACAGCATTGGACACATCTGGTGTCGAAGCAGGATGGCTTCGAGATCTGTTGATGGACTTGCCTGTGGTTGAAAAGCCAGTTCCGGCTATCCTTATGAACTGTGACAATCAGACAGTGATTACCAAGGTCAAGAGTTCAAAGGACAACATGCAGTCCAACAAACATATAAGAATGAGATTAAAAGCTGTCAGACATTTGAGAAACTCCGGAGTAATAGCGCTGGATTATATCCAGTCGGCTAAGAATCTGGCAGATCCCTTTACTAAAGGGCTATCACGTGTTGTGATAGAAAATGCATCGAGGGAGATAGGGATGAAACCCACATGAGCTGCCATGGTAGTAACCCAACCTATGTGATCGGAGATCCCGTGAAGTAGGACCTGGGAAAACAAGCTGATGGTTAACTGAGGAGAGTACTTTTACTAACCTACTCCGTTGGAGATGCAATACTCTCGGTAACTGTATGGCAGGTTGACATGTCTTAATGTGTTCCAAAGCTTTGCATAAGCAAGACGCTATCCTACAGAGCGATCTTTGGAGGAACACACCTATATGAACCTGACTGCTGGTCACAGTCTATGAGATTAGGGTGATCTCTAGTAAGTTCATGAAAAGGCCAGGAGTGACTAATATGCTCCACCCGAGGGGTCAGCCTTCGGCAGCCTAGTACTGGTAAGACATTCAGTGAAACTACTTTACGCCAAACTGACAATTCAAGGCCTAGTCCATTGTCAGTTGTGAAGGAGTGTAGCTGATTGCTCTAGGTGGATGTTCAACCTTAACGGGTCTCCACTGAAAATACTGGTATATCAAAACAGTGTTTGGAACAGATGACAACATCATGGGTCTTTGGGATCTGGTGGGGGATTGCTGAAATATTGGGCCATTTAGCCCATTTAACAATTCTGAAAATCCCTAAGGCCCATGTTGTCATGGCATGTGGTGGGAGTTTAGTCCCATACCGCTAGTTTAGTGAGATGTGCATCAGCTTATATACTGAGACATTCTCCTACTAGTATGAGTTGGTGTGAGGTATTAGGAGAATGGCTGTGTACCACACGCGCGCTCCTCCTCCTCCGCCGCCCGCCTCGCCACGCCTGCCTCGTCACACGACACGTCACGACGCGCCGCGGGTTGCGGGAATCTCGCCGAGCCGATGTATTCTTTTTGTCACGCAGGAATAAAATGTGAACGGTCATGAAACGTTTTTCCTTAATGGAAATGAATACGAAGTTGAAACGTCTGTCTAAAGTACGACCGTTTCCAGAATTCATTTGCCTTAACGGAATTGATTGCACGCGTTTCTGTTGGACCTCTCGCCTCCTGCGCTGCGTGTATAAAGGAGAGGTCGCTCCTCTCTTGCGAACACAGAACAGAATCATCTGCTCCACGCGCCGCTACCATCGTTCCTTTGCTGTCGCTGCCATCGCTGATCCCATCCCGTCCGCCGCGTACAAGGTCGACGGGAGAGCAGGCCTCCGAAACCCCGCCTCTCCGTTTCCTGTACGGGAGAGGGGCGATTAGGTTTTTGGGGAGCGTCTCCTACGCGACTGCTCGCCAATCTTCGTCCCCTACGTCGTCTACTTCCTCTTCGTCCACTACATCTGCGTCGCCTTCATCATCATCATGACCAACGAGGACGCCACTGCTGCTGCGGCCGCCGCCGCCAAGAGACTGCCAACGCTGCTGCTGCCGCTGCCGCCACAGCCTCCGCTGCTGCCACGGCCAACTGGCCTACTGGAGGGTATAACATGTTTATCCCTCTCCTGTTTATTTCCATGTTTGCAGTACTAGTCATATGCATAGATGTTTCTACTATTTGTCTAGTACGTAGTTTCATCATGAAGTTTCAGTATGTCATTAGCACTGTGTATGCCATGTTCATGATTTATTCTTGGATTAATTTAATCGAACAATTGCCTATATTCTCAACAGTTTCTTTGTCACATTTGGATGATGGTTTTACTGTTTACATTATGTACTGAGATTAATTCAATACTCTGTTTGTCATGAACTTAATTCTTAGAGATGAATACTGGATAGCGGTCTCGTAGTGGCGTATTAGATATTGATGGAGTTACTAGTAGGAAATAGCCTACTAGTGGCGTGTCGATTTCGCCGTAAGTGGCGTGTATTGGACACGCAACTAGTTCCACGCCACTGATAATGGATACCAGTGGCGTGCTCCCCACACGCCACGGATACCAGTTAGCTGGTGGTGTGTCGGTATCCTCACACACCACTACTAGCACTAGTACCAGTGGCGTGACTTCATTCAGCTCGCCACTAGTCTCTACCAATACCACTGACGTGCAATCCACAGTCCACGCCACTACTATCTAATTTTTATATTTTTTTAAAAAAAACGCCACACAAGGGCGGGGACGGTGGCACTCTACTCGTTGACGGGGTTGCAAGAGCTATGAGGGGGAGATGGCCGGAGCTGGCCCTGGTCGAGAACGGGCGTGGGGTCGTGGCCAGGGGGCGGCCGGCGTGGAGCCCGAGGCGGAAGGGTGGAGATGATGTCGAGGTCCGGGTGGCCGCTGGTGGTGCTTGGGGAGGTGGAGCTTGATGTGATTCGGTGGAGAGCGAAGGAGGGGGAAGTGCCGGGCATGGCAGAGCAGAGGGGGAGGCATGCCGGCGTGAAGAAGAGAGCGGTGGAGCTGCGTGGTGCTAGAGGTGGCCGGCGAGCACGGGGCTCTGGCGGCGCCCGGAGCTGGGAGGAGGAGGCGGCCTGGAGCTGGAGAAAGGGTAACTGTGCCCTGAGGAGCGTGAGCACGGGGTGGTCCTTGGTCGTCGCTGCCCTCCTCCATGAGTAGAAGCTGCATGGTGCTGGAGGTGGCCACCGAGCACGGGGCTCCGCCAGCGCCCGGAGTTGGAGGAGGAGGCGGCCTGGAGCTGGAGGAAGGGTTGCTGCGCCCTGAGGAGCGCGAGCGCGGGGTGGTCCGTGGTCGTCACTGCCCTCCTCCATGAGCAGGCGCGACCGCGCGAGATGTATGGGAGCGTGTTAACCAGAGAATCCCGCTAGTGGATCAAGTGGCTACTAGGATGGATCGGCAACACTATACTCTAGCCATGCACCGATCCACTACTCGGATCTTCAGCGAATACAACTAAGAGTTCACGTACGCAGTAGTAAGAATTACAGGATCGGAAACACTATACTCTTGTCCGTTTGCTGAACGCCACTTGTGCACAGTTACCAGTGGCGTGCGGATAATAGCACACGGAACCAACATATTGGGGAAAAAGTGTGGTCCCGGCACGGTATATTAGTGGCGCTCTACAATTTCGTCACGCCACTGATCGGTAAATACTGGTGGCGTGCAAACTATGGGGCGCATCACTAGTACTTTCTGGCCGTGAGGACGCCTGGGTCCCACTTACTGGTGGCGTGGTCTACCATTTCGCACGCCACTAGTAGGCCTATACTGGTGGCGCGCGTGTTTTCGGCACGCCACTACTAATATCAGTGGCGTGTAAAAGTGAGGAATGCCACGAGTGGCTGATTTACTATAAGTGTATTTCCTACTAGTGAGTGTCAGTTGTACAATCTATTTATCTTGGCGTAATGCCTTTATGAATCATGCCATAAATGTTCTTACTCAGTTCAATTCTGTCAATTTCTCAACTGTAATTTGTTAACCCAACACTTGTTCTATTGTTTGGAGAGATGCCTCTAGTGAACTTATGGACTTCAGTCCCTCTGTTACTATTATTGCTGTTGTTTTTACTCTTTTGCCACTTGTTACCTTACTGCTATTATTTATTCAGTTTACAAAAATCACCTTTTGTCATCCATATTACACATCTTTTATCATATCTTCGTCGAACTAGTGCACCTATACAATTAACCATTGTATTAGTTGTGTTGGGGACACAAAAGACTTCTAGTATCTTAATTGTAGGGTTGTTCAAGAGGGATACTTTGAACCTACACCTCCCACAATACGATAAATCTTGGGTCATCCACTTAAGGGAAAGTGCTGCTATTCTACAAAACTCTGCGCTTTGAGACATAACAAAATCTACAAGAATAGGAGTGTGAAGTAGACATCAAGCTCTTTCTGGCATCGCTGCCGGGGAGGTGAGTGCTTGAAGGTATCTCCTTTAGATCTTGCAATTCCATCATTTTTGTTTCTTGTTTTTTATTTACTAGTTTGGCTTATGTAAGAAAATAACAAACAAATGAGTGATCTTTATGATCTTTATAAAGTTTACCTTGAGGTTGCTCATGAAGTGTTTGAAGAGATTTAAAATGGCTATTGATCTATATTATGCACATGCTAATCATGATATAGGCAATGTTATTTCCATACATTCTTTGAATAACATTTATGCTAATGATATGGAAAACTTTAAGCTTGGGGATGACGGTTTTGATGAATGTGATCTTTTCCTTGGAGGAGAAAATTTACAGTAATGATAATATGCCTCTTATTTATGATGACTATGATGAGAACAAAGTTCACTAGAAAAGGCCACAAAAAAGAAAGCAAGCCAAAGAGAAGGGGAAGAAGAGTGGAGATGATGATATAAGACAATCATTGGATGCCATCATGAATGTAAGAAAAGAGATGGCCGTAGAAAAAAAAGGTTATGAAGATGAAAGTAATGGAAGAAAGGATCACTATAAGAAATATGCTAACTTGTGACCTTTTAACAGTGACCCTGAAAATATTGGTCATAGATATGTGACCATTTTGCACAATTTGGTCATGCGCTATTTTGGAGGGTCTAAATCCTAAAATATAACGACCAAATTCGTTAAAAAAGGTCATAATCTCGTTGGATAGATTGGTCATAATGTAGATAGCACTAGTCTGGAACTTTTTTAAGCCGATTACGACCAATTTAAATGGTCATTCGCATGAGTTGAGAGCCAACTCAGCAATCTCGCCGACGTGTCAATACTTAGGTGTCATTTCCGCTTAGGTGTCACTCTAACTGGACAGACAACTCAGCAGTCTCGCCTATGCGGCAGTGTCATTTTTGCTTACGTGTCACTCCGACAGATAGGACCCATTGTCAGCAGTAGAGCACTCGTTGACTTGACTTTGCTGATTAATCTGACCGGTGGGACCCATCCACACCCAGCCTAGACATGTGGGACCCGCCCCACCCCTGACCTGAATTATGGGTCCCACCCCATCCCCTGACATGTGGGTCCCACCCCACCAAGTTCTAACACGCGGGACCCACACCCCGGCCTGACATGCGGGACCCACTACAAACTTACGAGTGGGCCCCACCACACTTACGTGGGTCCCAACAAACAGACACGAGGGCCACACTGATATTTGTGATTAATTCAGCAAAATAGGGACAACCGGAGTCGAACCCGCGACCTGAACAATTCCCACGCCAAACCGTAACAACCTGGCTGTCACATTCTATGTGATATACGAGCGCAACATGCATATTTAAGTAAAGCCACCGAGTGGGCTTGGGCCTCACGGGACAAGGCCACCTTTTTTTTCCCTTTCACAGATTTCAGTGTGGCGAGTGGGCCTTGGCCCAGGAATAATTGGCGGGACACCATCATGCTCTACACCCACATGTATTCAGCCCATGACCCAAAATAGGAGAATAACATGTTTTCTATTATAAATTCTAAAAAAAAACACGTTTTCTATTATATATCTCTCTAAAAAAGGTTTTCTATTATAGAAAAATCCCGAAACCAGTTAAACAATAGAAAATCATACAAATATGAAAAATCCCAAAACCAGTTAAACAATAGAAAATCATACAAATATGAAAATGATTTTTGCAAAAATAGAAAACTCTAGGCAAGCAACCATATGCTTATTTATAAATTAAAACTCAAGAAATGACGAAATTGAATAAAAATTTAGGCTAAAACTTCCATGATTGACCAATAGTTTCGCTTCACAAAAAGTCGGGCTATTAGCACTTAAAAAATGAAAAGTTGATTTTTTTTGCGAAACATGTCGAAATCACAGGTCGGCAACATTGTGTGCCATGCCACAATGCACACATGTGCCAAATTCGGGCACATTTCGACAAACTATGTCAAGAATGTGGCCAAAACACTGCTTGTTAGTCTTGAAAGTTATGAATGTCTGTTCATGATAGCAAGTTTCTGGGAACATGTTTTCAATAAAACTTCTAAATTGCAATTTTATTTTTTTTATGATAAGTAGGTCACATATAATGAAGCTACGCGAAGGTTTTCCATTATTTTGAATTGTTTTTAAATTTTGTATGCTTGTTTGAAAATCTAGTCGAAGTCTCGGTCGTGATCGTTCGTGTGTAGTGATTGAATCATGCAAATATTTTTGTGCATCCCTGATGAAATTGCTAGTTGTGAACCTAGAAATGAAATTCCTGAAAAAATAACAGGCAAGATATATAGCACTTGCAGTTCAAATTTTAGCCATTTCCAGCTGAATTGGCAGGAAACCGTTTAATTGACCGAAAAATGGTAGAGAGCTCAGAAATGAATACTATTTGGTGATTGTACATAAAATGATGTCTACTATGTTAACCAATTCTATCGGTTCCATTTTGGACGACACTCTCGGTAGCCGCTTCACAAAAAATTGGGCTATTAGAAATTAAAAAATGAAAAGTGGATTTTTTTGTGAAACATGTCGAAATCACTGGTCGGCAACATTGTTTGACATGCCACAATGCACACATGTGCAAAATTCGGGCACATTTCGACAAACTATGTCATGAATGTGGCCAAAACACTGCTTGTTAGTCTTGGAAGTTATGAATGTCTGTTCATGATAGCAAGTTTCTGGGAACATGTTTTCAATAAAACTTCTAAATTGCAAGTTTATATTTTTTTTATGGTAAGTAGGTCACATATAATGACGCTACGCGAAGGTTTTCCATTATTTTGATTTTTTTTTAATTTTGTACGCTTGTTTGAAACTCTAGTCGAAGTCTCGGTCGTGATCGTTCGTGTGTAGTGATTGAATCATGCAAATATTTTTGTGTATCTGTGATGAAATTGCTAGTTGTGAACCTAGAAATGAAATTCATGAAAAATAACAGGCAAGATATATAGCACTTGCAGTTCAAATTTTAGTCATTTCCAGCTGAATTGGCAGGAAACCGTTTAATTGACCGAAAAATGGTAGAGAGCTCAGAAATGAATACTATTTAGTGACTGTACATAAAATGATGTCTACTGTGTTAACCAATTCTATCGGTTCCATTTTGGACGACACTCTCGGTAGCCGCTTCACAAAAAGTCGGGCTATTAGCACTTAAAAAATGAAAAGTGGATTTTTTTTGTGAAACATGTCGAAATCACTAGTCGGCAACATTGTTTGTCATGCCACAATAATGCACACATATGCCAAATTCGGGCACATTTCGACAAACTATGTCATGAATGTGGCCAAAACACTGCTTGTTAGTCTTGGAAGTTATGAATGTCTGTTCATGATAGCAAGTTTCTGGGAACATGTTTTCAATAAAACTTCTAAATTGCAAGTTTATATTTTTTTTATGGTAAGTAGGTCACATATAATGACGCTACGCGAAGGTTTTCCATTATTTTGATTTTTTTTTAATTTTGTACGCTTGTTTGAAACTCTAGTCGAAGTCTCGGTCGTGATCGTTCGTGTGTAGTGATTGAATCATGCAAATATTTTTGTGTATCCGTGATGAAATTGCTAGTTGTGAACCTAGAAATGAAATTCCTGAAAAATAACAGGCAAGATATATAGCACTTGCAGTTCAAATTTTAGTCATTTCCAGCTGAATTGGCAGGAAACCGTTTAATTGACCGAAAAATGGTAGAGAGCTCAGAAATGAATACTATTTAGTGATTGTACATAAAATGATGTCTACTGTGTTAACCAATTCTATCGGTTCCATTTTGGACGACACTCTCGGTAGCCGCTTCACAAAAAGTCGGGCTATTAGCACTTAAAAAATGAAAAGTGGATTTTTTTGTGAAACATGTCGAAATCACTAGTCGGCAACATTGTTTGTCATGCCACAATAATGCACACATATGCCAAATTCGGGCACATTTCGACAAACTATGTCATGAATGTGGCCAAAACACTACTTGTCAGTCATGGAAGTTATGAATGTCTGTTCATGATAGCAAGTTTCTGGGAACATGTTTTCAATAAAACTTCTAAATTGCAAGTTTATATATTTTTTTATGGTAAGTAGGTCACATATAATGACGCTACGCGAAGGTTTTCCATTATTTTAATTTTTTGAATTTTATATGCTTGTTTGAGAATTAAGTCGAAGTCTCGGCCGTGATCGTTCGTGGTTAGTGATTGAATCATGCAAATATTTTTGTGTATCTCTGATGAAATGGCTAGTTGTGAACCTAGTAATGAAATTCCTGAAAAATAACAGGCAAGATATATTGCACTTGCAGTTCAAATTTTAGCCATTTCCAGCTAAATCGACAGGAAACCGTTTAATTGACCGAAAAATGGTAGAGAGCTCAGAAATGAATACTATTTGGTGAGTGTACATAAAATGATGTCTACTATGTGAACCAATTGTATAGGTTCCATTTTGGACGACGCTCTCGGTAGCCGCTTCACAAAAAGTCGGCCTATTAGCGCTTGAAAAATGAAAAGTGGATTTTGTTTTGAAACATGTCGAAATCGCTGGTCGGCAACATTGTTTGCCATGAAACAATGCACACATGTGCCCAATTCGGGCACATTTCGACATAATATGTCATGAATGTGGCCAAAACACTGCTTGTTAGTCTTGAAAGTTATGAATGTATGTTCATGATAGCAAGTTTCTAGGAACACGTTTTCAATAAAACTTCTAAATTGCAAGTTTATATTTTTTTAATGGTAACTAGGTCACATATCATGACGCTACGTGAAGGTTTTCCATTATCTTTTTTTTTTTGAATTCTGTATGCTTGTTTGAAAATCTAGTCGAAGTCTCGGTCGTGACCGTTCGTATGTAGTGATTGAATCATGCAAATATTTTTGTGTTGTTAACTTGCACCGCTATCGTTTCCTATTATTGCCACCGTGTCCTTCGTTCATTGGTAGACAGATATGATCAGTTTATCACTTTACAAGATGGCGATTGCAGTTCTTCAAGTTACTCTAGTATTTGATTGAATGAATGGATCTTGATTTCATAAACACTCAAGATATGAGTCAAATAGTCAGAGACTAGGAATATACCCAGAAATAGAACTGATAATATGGAGTCTGGTTCAGAGATGCATGTGTCCTTTTCTAGTTGAATCAATTAGTGGTTTTGCGTCTTTAAGCTGTATCCACTTGGTTCAGCAGTATACTTGATGGTACAAGTTGGCATTTACCAATTTTTAGCTGTTGATTGACATTGCTTGATTGTTTGTCGGTGATCTGTCCGATAAATAGATGTTGTTGAAGCATGTCTATCGGCATATGCCATGTTTCAAGTTTGGTTGTCATATGTCTAAGTAACTGATGCAATTCCAAATGCGTCCTTTACTATGAGCAGATCTGGAATTATTTTCTTGCTGTTGAACTGATTTGTTGAATACCTGTAGGGTCTTCCTCGTTCTGAAGTTGACTGTTCTTATTGCGGAGTGCGACATCATTGACAAGCTTAACTTTAAGCACTTATTGCGGAGTGCGTCGTCATTTGACAGTTCTTATTGGGGTTGCCTTCAAGGTACTTACCTTAACTTTAAGCTCCACATATGTCATACTTATATTTGAAACTTCTGTTTGATGTAAATTTTGCGATCAGTTCTCAGTTTTGATGCCTCTGGTTGATGTAGGTACACATGATTGTTGTTGAGGACATGGTCTCCTTTTTGGCGTGCCCAAGTATGTGGTGGTGCTCGCCTACATATGTGGTTACCGCCGAGCTGCAGTTCAGGTGGGTGCTCCAGCTCTACCTTGCGATTTCTTTTAGTGAAGCCTACATTTCATGTATGCTACTTATCGTTCGATTTGCTCCATTATCTTTCCTGATGTGCTTCTACATATATGTTGGTTGTGATCTGCTTTAACTGTGCAAGTACTTGATATTCCATTCTGTTCATGTAGGTGCAGGGAACTTCCAATGCACAAGAGTATTTGAAGATCATGTTGACGACTTCTTCCCATGTTGAAGATCATGTTCCAGGGCATCCAAGAGTAGCTAGCTTCGTTTGTGATAGTGTGGAATATTGTATGGTTATCTTGTTGAAGCTTAAAGTTCATGTGTATGCAAGATTCGAAGGTTATACTTGTTGTGATGTGAACAAGCGTTTGGAGTTTCTGTGCTCTCTATCTGTTATGACCACATTATTGTAATAAACTGATTTTGCCTGTTATTTGAAGATTTTTGTATGTTTTTGCTTTCCTTTCTGTTTGATATATATTTCCTATTAATAAGCTATAAAAAATTTAGAACCTGACAATTGGGACCCACTACCCATGAAAATATCTGACAATTGGGACCCATATGAAAACTGGAGCTGATAATAGGCCGTAAATTAAAATTAAGTGTACTGCAAAAAGGCTTGGCCCGGAAAATGAAAAGGCTGTAATATTGGGCTTGGCCCATGTAGATGACCAAATTAACAGAAAATAAAAATAAATTGGCTGAATTGTTGGGCTCGGCCCATGTAAATCATCAAAGTGGACTGGGCTGATTCTGATTTACGACCATTTAATTTGGTCACAATTTTGCCACGTCAGCTCTGCCACGTTGGATCTGACGTGGACTGGCCAGATTGCCCGTGACCAAAACAATTGGTCACAAAACTTATGACCTTTTATTTTGGTCACAACCGTCTATGACCAATCCCAAAAAAGATCACATTTTGCCATTTGTGACGCTCATCTTTTGACCAATCATTTTTCGTCACAAAAAGGTCATAAATGACAGAACATGACCATTTCTGTGACCAATATCGAGGGTCACAAGTTAGCATATTTCTTGTAGTGGATGGCGGCCGAGGAGCGGAGAGCTGCGGCCGAGGAGATGTGGGCTGCAGCCGAGGAGAGGTTGGCGGCGGCCGAGGAGGAAAGGCGGCAGCCGAGCAAAGGAAGGTGGCGGTTGAGGAGGGGAAGGTGGCCATGGAAGAAAATATCAAAGCAATGGAAGCCGACAAAAAATTAATGTTCATGGACACAAGCGGTCTTGATGCGAAGCAAAAAGCTTATATTGAGCTTTGTCGTGACCAAGTGTTGGCAAAGAAGTCGGTGAGCATGGGAGGATACATTGGAGGCGGCATGGGTGGATACATGGGAGGCATGGGTTCCATGGGAGGTGGCATGGGAGCCTACATGGGTGCCATGGGAAGCTACATCGGTGCGATGGGAGCCGGCATGGGTGTTTGGCATGAGTGGCGGCATGGGTGTTGGCATGAGTGGCTGCATGGGTGTTGGCATGGGTGGATACATGAGCGCCATGGGAGCCGACATTGGAGGTGGCATGGGAGGAGACACGTGTGGCGGCACGACTACCATGGAGGAAGACTTGGGTGTGAACGATGCCGGCAATGTCAATGTTGCAAGTGAAGAGGAGGCAAAAGAAGGAGATGCAAGTGATGGCAACAGCGAGAAAGAAGTTTGATGTGGTTGTATGCACACTACTTTTCTTTGTGTTTGTGTTGCACTATGCTATGGTTTGAATTTTAATTTCATATGTGAATTTGAAGTACAATTTGATATGATGATTTGAAGTACAATTTGAAATATTGTTTGTTATGTGTGTGGTCAAATTGCAAAGTTTTGCTTCAATGTGTATGCAGTTGTGTTGAAACAATACATGTGTTGGGTGCCCTATTTTAGGGCATCTGAAACGGCAGAAAAGTTTCTGGTGCACTATATTGCCCAAAACACAACTTTTTGGTGCCCTAAAACCAGTTTTCGTGCCCTATTTTAGGGCATCTGTTGGAGATGCTCTAAGGATGTTGACACACTTGGTACTATTAACCGCTGCCTTGGACGGAGCAAGTAAAAGGACCCCGGAAACACGCGCAAAAGGCCAAAAGTGCCTTATTTTCGGATCATCGGATTGTCAAACCAATCAATCGGCCCAAACTCAAAATGTAATAACTCCTCCACGTTTAAAAACTTTCATTTAAATCTGAATCTCTTCTCCCCGAAGAAAAAACAGAAGAAGTCGAGCAGTGAGTGAGAGTGAGACACTGCCACTCTCCTTCCTCCCGCCGCTCTTCCCAAGCCAAGCCAAGCCGCAGCGACCCCGGCGAACCCTCCGTCTCCACTCTCCCCGCCCGCTAGCGCGCCGGGACCGGGGGCCGGACCGCCACCGCCCAAACCCCTAGGCAGCCGCGAGGCTCGGATCTCGTTGCGTCTCGATGCGTCTCGACGTGGCACCAGGCCAGGGCCGATCCGCTCCCCTCTGTCGGGGCCCATTCTGGCCGGTTCGCCACCAGCCGGTGCGTCTCGGGCCGGAGCCGCCGCATCCCATTTCGACTCGCGGGAACTCCGGCATTCGAGGTACCGCCCGCTCGCTCGGATCTGCTCTCCTGCATTTCATCCGTCCGTTCTCGCCCCCGCTCAGATTCGCCTGCCTTGCCAAATGGCCAGGGAGGAGGCGCAAGGGTTCAGGAGGACGACGCCAGCCCTTTCATCTTCGGGGAGGATGTGGCCGCCCGCGTGGAGGAGGACGGTGAAGGCGGCGGTGCATTCGACGGGTTGCTCCAGGAGCTCCAGGTCTTCAGGGACGTCTTCTCTAGGGCGGGCGGCGACCACACACCTGCACCTGCGGAGGCTGGGTTCACGGACAGCAGCAGTGGCGGGAGGCATTTCAAGGTGGCTGAGACGTCTCTGCTTTCCAATGCCCACTTTGCTGCGCAGCAACCAGCTGGTACCGCTAATGGACCACAGGTCGAGGACACTCCAAGATGCCACAGCGACAAAAGGCGACAGCTTAGGAAAATTGGCACACCCCTGACCCGGGGCAATAAGCAACAGCCGAGTCGCGACAGTGGCGAAAAAGCCCTATGCGACAGCTTAGGAAAATTGTCACACCCTCGACCCGGGGCAATAGGCGACAGCTGAGTCACGACAGCGGCGAAAAATCCCTATGCAACAGCTTAGGAAAATTGGCACACCCCTGACCCGGGGCAATAGGCAACAGCCGAGTGGCGACAGCGGCAAAAAAGCACTATGCGACAGCTTACGCAAATTGGCACACCCCTGACCCGGGGTAATAGGCAACAACCGAGTCGCGACATCGGCGAAAAAACCCTTAGGAAAATTATCACACCCTCGATCCAGGGCAATAGGCGACAACCGAGTCGCGATAGCGGCGAAAAAGTCCTATGCGACAGTTTAGGAAAATTGGCGCACCCCTGACCCGGGTCATTAGGCGACATCGGCGAAAAATCCCTATGCAACAGGAAATTGCATTTGAGACAGTAAGTTCATATTTTCTTTAATTTGATACTGTAAGCTCATATTTTCTTGTGTTGCGATTAAGATTGTTAGTTAGCACTAATTGAATTTGTAGCTTTCTTCCCCTTGTTTCATAGTACTGTATGTCTGTGCATCTCTCTCTGAAGGATGAGAAGATTTCAAACATGTGCAATTCGCGGGCGATCAGACCAAGTCTTACTAAATTCGAAAAAAAATCGAAAAAAAAAACCAAGTCTTAGGCTAGCCATAATGGGAGTAACTTAGCTAGTAACATCACACACCCCAATACAAATTTGCTTATGTGGCACATAGTTAATGAGGAGAGAGGTGTTTGTGGTAACATAACTAGTTAGCGTAACATCACACAATCCAAGACAACATGAGTGTACACCCTAATAAATGAAGACTTGCATGACACCACACATAAGTTACTCCTCATTGTAAAGGTAGTAACATAGACTAATAACATAGAGAAAATTCCTTATATGACACTCTCTTAAAATCTTGTTCCTTATTTGACACCGGTGAAATTTTTCTTCCTTATATGACCTCTCGTCAAATTTTCTTTCCTATATGACACTGCCGTTTGATTCCGTTATATTTTCCATCAAAGTTTCACGGGCGGACGAAGATACCCTCGTCACTCAGCATGCAAAATAATTGATCGAACCTAAAAAAAGACCGAACCGTCTCGTCGGGAGTGGCCCGTTGCGGCGGCAGCGTGAGCTGAATGTCCATGGAGGGTGGAGCAAGCACGGCTGCTGGGGTCGGAGCAAGCGTGGCACCAGACAGCGACCCATGCCCGAAGGAGGGCAGCCAAGGCGGGGCTAGGGATCGCTGCCAAGGCACGGCGGCCGGAGGTGGCGGCGCAGTTGAGTGCTCGTCGGTGAGCTCAGATGCGGCCACAGGCCATAGCTCAGTTGTGGGATCGGCTGCGGGTTCGTCTGCAAGGCTGTCGTGGATGCACAGATGACCCTTACCACTAGTAGAAAATGGGCCTATGGTCCCGGTTCGGTTGGGCCATCAGTCCCGGTTGCCCAACCGGGACTGGCCAATCGGGACTAATGCTAGTCCCGGTTGGGCCACGAACCGGGACCAATGCGTGGCCACGTGGCCAGTTCTGGCTGGGCGTGGGGGGAGACTCATTGGTCCCGGTTCTTGTTACGAACCGGGACCAATGCGTGGCCACGTGGCCAGTTCTGGCTGGGCGTGGGGGGAGACTCATTGGTCCCGGTTCTTGTTACGAACCGGGACCAATGAGTGTTTTTTTTTTGTATTTAGGGTTTAGGGTCTCCCTCTCGCCGGTGCCCCCTCTCGCCGGTGCCCCTCTCCCTCTCGCCGGTGCCCCTTCTCGCCGGTGCCTCCTCTCCCTCTCGCCGGTGCCCCCTCTCCCTCTCGCCGGTGCCTCCGTCGTCTCCCCCTTCTTCGCATCGCCGACGTGCTCTCCATCGTTTCCGTACGCATATTATACGCTCTACTATATACACAGTACATGTTGATGCATATATAATTAATATTCGATCTCTTGCGAGAATACAACTATTTAATTACATGGAGATAGATCAAGCCATCAAGGCATATGTAGTTCATCGTCCGAAGCATAATGTTCTCCCCTTTCATCGATGACCTCCCTAAGCAGAAATCCCGCCAATTCCTCTTGAATTGCTCCTACGCGCAGTTCTGGGTCGATCTTCTCCCGCATTTTGCTGAAAGCAGTTGTTCTCCGCTCAGTGGTCAACTCGCGAATGAACTCGCAAACGTAGAATCCACATAAATTACTCCCCGGTGGCTGCTGCGGACTTTCCACCGTTTTATAAGTTAGCTCATCTTTGAATGGACCTTCTACCTTCTGTTTGAAAATTGTCCAACACCTGCTTTGGCAAAGAAAATGAACAAAGGAGTTATTAATTACTTGACATCAGGGAACGAACGAAAGAGGGCGATATAATGCGATAATGATTGAAATTACTTGTTGAGCATTTCTTTCATGTCGGACCACAACGCTTGGTCCCAACTTAATGAGTCGTGGACTTCAACTGTGGACTTGTCAGGTTGAATGCTTAGCAGAATCCAGTGGAACCTGCGGACGTTTACATAAAGCAGACATGCATAGCTCATCAATTACACTTAACATCGAGAAAGCCAAATAAAAATATGTACAAGACAGAAACACTCACCTGAAGTTGTAAGGAAATAGTATTTCCGTACAGAAATGTTGCATGGTTAAAAAGGTGGTCAGGTCATGCTCCACGTCTTTGGGGTGATTGACTAACGTATGTGAATTCACGATATATGGGTCAACGAACCCAACCTCAAAAACTTTAGATCTTTTGCATTCCAGCATCTTCATTCTGCATAATAGCGTACAAAAGGATATATATATAGCAGGATAATATAATACAGGCAATGAACGAGCTGAGCTAGAGACTTAATTACGAAAATAAATCACTTACAGACAATAGCAAGAGAGGATAGATTTGTCGAGGGCGCTTTTGGAATAACTGGAACAGTTCAGTCAGTTGAACCTGTATAGTGTAACGTTTGAAGAAATGCTCCACTCTAACGTCCAGCGGAAACCACTCTTTCGCGTCCTTCTTTGATGTGTGCACCAGGTACCAGGTATGCAGATTTCGCATATGTGTTGATAGACCCGTCATCTCCTCATTACTGACCATAGGCTCCCCTTGGACATATTTCCGTGCCATCTCTAACATTGGCGCATGTTCATAGCCTAAAAGTTGACCAAGGCTCATACCCAAGGCGGTAGCCTGTTCCTTGGCCTGAGATACAGTGACACCAAGTTCTTTAGCAGCAGCTATGGCTCTGGGGTCCAATAATTCCAGGTCTTATCCATAGCGACTCTGAAGTCCTTGTCGACATCGGAACACACTATGAGCGGGGGGACCGATTGATTTTTCTGCTGTCCGAGCTGGGCAATTTGTTTCCCGCTTTTTGCACTTCTTCCCTTGTTCTGCTCAGACTGGGCACGTGCTAGCTTAGTAAGTTCACGACCATAGTCAGATGGCAGATTCATCGATATCTGGGATGGCTGCTCAAGGAAGGACTTTCTCCACTTTTTGGATTTTTCATCGTATACCTTCTGCTCGGGCTTTTTTGGTGCAAAAAAAGCCTTATTGTAGGCAGCCACCTCCGCGGCGTTTTCCGCTACAGTCCTGTCATAAGGTCTAATGGGAAGATTCTTATGAGGTACTGTTGGGAGGGGCGACCTTTTACGTTTCGGTGATCGCTTACCCCTCATAGTACGAGCGGTGGGCGGAAACGGCTGACGCGGCGGCGGAGACGGCTGCGCTGGAGACTGGTGAGGCGGTGAAGAGGACTGTTGCGCTGGAGAATGCTGAGGCGGTGAAGAGGACTGTTGCGCTGGAGACTGGTGAGGAGTCGATGGCCTTGGCTGCCAGTTCGGAAGCACGATGAATTCCTTTGGCCATAGAATGGTCGCTTTCTTGGCTTCTCCAAGTTCAAGCACCTCCCCATCTTCACCTGCAGGGTGTTGCAGCTTCAGCTCCTCATAATCTTTCATCACTTCATCCACCGCGACAACAGCGTAGCCATTTGGAACCGGAGAGAAATGGTAAGTTGGATTAGGTCCAATTGGTACGACATAGCCGACCGCCACCTTCACGGTTAAGTTAAAAACTTTCACATGCATCTCACAAGGTGTGCTCTCCGTGATATCATCCACTGGGTAGCGACGAAGTGGAGCCACTGCATCATCATTACCATCCTGGAGCTCCGTGGAAGCCACGCTGCTTTTCCGATTCGATGGGCCACCGGTACCATCGCATGCAGCTTCTACCATGTGCCGTTGAGATTGGCCGCTAGTACCTTGCTGGCTAAGCACGGCAATTTGTTCCTTCTGCAGCTTTAATTCTCTTCTATATTACGCAGCCGGTCTGCAGCAGCGCGTGCTTCCATTGCCTCCCTTTCCTTTCTCCTCTGATGGCTTCTATCAGGAAATTTCTTCCTGTGCTCGGGAATCGCAATTGTCTTGGGCTTGGAGCCAGGTACGCCTCGTAACCGTCCGTCGTGTTCCTTATTCCCAAGGGCGCGTGTGAGCTCGTCATCCTCTCTATCGGGAATGAACCGTCCCTCTTCAACATCCTTTACTGCATTTCTAATTTCTTGGATGGGTAGTAGGGGATTATCTTTGTGTCTTCTGTTATATATGCACTTCCCTTCTGCGTCCAACGTGCCCCCATGCCCGTAAAACCAATTTCTTGCCCGTTCGATCCACTTGAGTGGCTCTGGAGTGATCCCATTAGCCAGCAGGTCCGCCTCAAGTTTCTCCCACTTAGGCATGCTACCAGCGTAGCCACCAGGCCCCATAGTATGGTGGTACATCTTTAGAGCAGCATTTGCCGCATTTTTTGCAGACTTTTCCAGAGCTTCCTCTGATTTCTTGTACGCCACAAATTCTTCCCAGTAGTCCTTTATCTTCTCATACCCTTTATCGAAGTCTGGAGTCTTATTTTTCTTGACAAACAGTTTGTTCAATCTTTTCTTCCAGTTCTTGAATAGCTCGGCCATCTTCTTAAGTGCCCAGTCCTTGACTTTTTGCTCCATGATTTTCCGGGCAATCTTTTCTGCCTCATCTGGATCCTCCTCATCTGAATCCACCTCTGGCGCCGGCAGGGTGAAATTAACCATGAGCTTTCTCCAAAGTCTTTCTTTGCCCTCATCGCTGACATATAGCTGTCCTTTCTCGTTTGGCCGATGCCATTCTCGAACGGTGATCGGGATGAAGTCCCTAACAAGAACTCCGCATTGCTTTACCATTTTATTTTTAACACCAGGGGGAGCAGTCGGTGTGCCGTCTTCAGCGACTCTTTCGATCGTGTACCTTTCTTGGTCGCCCAACTTTTTGGCTGGGCCTCGTTTTGTCCTTACAGAAGATTTGCTCGATCCGGAGGGCTAAAAGAAGAAAGAGCGTTAATATATGTATATAGACATCAGAGACTTAATTAATACAATCTTCGGCTTCATTAATATATGTATATGCACCTCGCCGGAGTTTGCAACATTTAATGTTCCACCGGAGCCTTCGGCTTCTCCCTCGTCGGCTTCTCCCTCGCTGACTTCTCCCTCACCCCGGCCGTCGGGTTCTACCTCACCGGAGCCGTCTCTTCGGTTGAGAGACTCATCTCCCTCACCGGAGTTGTTCAAAAACTCCGTGGTGACATCGACAATATCTTCCGGCCCGCGGATTATATCCTGGAGGATATTTTCCTGATCTTCGTCTCGTTCCATAGTTTCTGCAAATTAAGAACAATGCACAAAACTTTAGTTGGGTAACTTGTTCCATATGTCAAGATACATCTACAATATCATAAACCCGTAAACTCGTATCGTAAACCCGTAAACTCGTATCGTAAACCCGTAAACTCGTAAACTCGTATCGTAAACCCGTAAACTCGTATCGTAAACCCGTAAACTCGTAAACTCGTATCGTAAACCCGTAAACTCATATCGTAAACCCGTAAACTCGTATCGTAAACCCGTAAATTTGCATCTTTGCATATCTAACACAATTTACCGGGTCAACTTCCGAACCACGATCTACCGGGAAGAACAAATACCGGACAAGAACACAATCAATACATGGCGTTGATGCAATGCGCAATATGTATGCATGATCAATTTAATGCATTGACATGGAACTCTAAATCATGTTTGAAATGTTATTGAATTAGGACAAGCACAAATTAGGACTAACAAAATTTTCCTATACAAAAAAATCCTAACACTAACAAAATTTTCCTATACAAAAAAATCCTAACACTAACAAAATTTTCCTATACAAAAAAATCCTAACACTTACAAAATTTTCCTATACACTAACAAAAAATCCTAACACTAACAAAATTTTCCTATACAAAAAAATCCTAACACTAACAAAATTTTCCTATACAAAAAATCCTAACACTAACAAAATTTTCCTATACATGCACTAACAAAAAATCCTAACACTAACAAAATTTTCCTATACAAAAAAATCCTAACACTAACAAAATTTTCCTATACACTAACAAAAAATCCTAACACACTAACAAAATTTTCCTATACAAAAAAAATCCTATACATAAAATGCTAATTCTATCTCACCGCGAGAAGCGGTGCGGGCGGCGGTGGGGGACGGCGGTGGCGCGTGTGCGGCGGTAGGGGATGGCGGTGGCGCGTGTGCGGCGGTGGGGGACAGCGGTGGCGGTGGACGACGGCGGGCTGCGAGCTCGGCCGGGCGCGTGGCGCGTGTGCGGGCCGGGAGAGAAGGGCCGGCGCCGCGTCATGGGGCGTGTAGGGGAGGGGGCCGGCCGCGTCGGGGCGGCGTACGGGGAGGCGGCGGGCGGCGCGTGGAGGTCGGCGGCGGGGCAGCCTGACGGCGTGGTGGCGGCCGGCTCCTTCGTCTTGCTCTCGTCGATGAACTGTGCGCGTCGCGTGCATGTGAATGAGGAAGAAGAAGGAGAAGGGGCCAGGGCAGTGTTATAGCAGGGGTCTTTGGTCCCGGTTGCTGGCAAGAACCGGGACCAATGACCCTTTGGTCCCGGTTCTTTCCACCAACCGGGACCAAAGAGTGGGCAGTTAATGCTAGATCAAGCGCGGGATCCACGGCCTCATTGGTCCCGGTTCTTGGTAGAAACCGGGACCAAAGAGTCCTTTTTCAAAATTATTTCGAACTTTTCAGTTCTGAAATTTTGTTCCCGCCTTTTGTTTTCTTATTTAGGTGTTTGGATATGAATTTCAAATGGTTTTGAATCTGAAAAGACTTTCAACATGAAATTTTTTAAATTTGAATAAATAATCCAAAACCATTTTCTGTTTTCTAAAATAATTATTCTAACTATACAAACTATTAACCATTTTGCCATTTTCAATTAAAAATGCATTAACTTTGTTGCATATTTTGAATTGACAAAACTTTCAACATGAAAAGTTTTTGAATTTGTATAAATAATCCAAAATCAATTTTACATTATTATTGTCATTTTCAATTTAATATGGATAAATTCATATCTTTAAATCCGTAAGTCGAAACTCGACTAATAATACGTATAAATCGATAAAAATTGATTAAGTAAGATTTATGATTTACTAATAATAATTATTAATTCAGTTAATTCTATTTTTGGTGTTGTAAAATCCCATGGCAAGCAGAAGTAAATGCAGAACAATTTCAGAAAACCTAATCCAAGCGCGCTCTATTTTTGGTGTTATAAATAATTCTATTTTTACACTAATAATACGTATAAATCGATAAAAATTGATTAAGTAGCTGGGCATTCCTCTCCATGCCGGGCTCGTGGGCATACGGCGGGATAGACTCCCGCGAGTGCGCCCAAGCGCGCTCTGCCGAGCACGTTCGACCTCGTCCAGAAGGCGCTGCGGCAGGCGTGGCGGATCCATCTCGTGGAGACGATGCGTTCGTGGCTAGGAATGGTGGATTAGGGTTTACCCCGTCGGCGACAATATATAAAGACCTCCAGGGCAGCGCTGGGGGAGGACACGTGCCCAGGGAAGCGCTGGGGGAGGACACGTGTCGTGACCGCAAAGCCCGTCTTTAGTCCCGGTTGGTGTTACCAACCGGGACTAAAGAAGCACACAGATCGTGTGTTTCTTTCAATCGCTTGTGAGCCGTTGGATCAGGGGTGTGTTTCTTTTGAGGGATTGTGAGCTGTTGGATCAGCAGTATCACGACCACTTCGTGAGCCACATGACCCGGTTGGTGTTACCAACCGGGACTAAAGAAGCACACGGATCGTGTGTTTCTTTCAAGCGCTTGTGAGACGTTGGATCAGGGGTGTGTTTCTTTTGAGGGATTGTGAGCTGTTGGATCAGCAGTATCACGACCACTTCGTGAGCCACATGACCCGGTTGGTGTTACCAACCGGGACTAAAGAAGCACACGTACCCTATATATAGCCGCCCTCCTCAGACAAGTTACTCACTCACACAAAACATTCCAGCGTCACTCGGAGAGGCATCTTTGGGCAACCAGCGGCAAGACGTCTCTGATGACCTGCGACCGTTCCAAACGGTTGCAGATCATCAGAGACGTCTTGCCGGACGGTTGTAGATCATCAGAGACGTCTTACCGCTGCTTGGATCGAAGTGGCGCTCAAACTCACGAGCCACCGTCGGGCTGTATGCAGGGGGAACTGTGTTTGGACGGGAGGTGTGGGAGCCGACAACCACCTACCACGCGTGTTTCACCACATAAAGGTTTAATACATTACTACACATCACATAAAGGTTTAATACATTACATTGATTTACATAAAAGCCATGAACCCTTCTTCGCGTATGTCCCTGGCCTATGATCGCTTCAGCCGTAACCATGGAGCATCTTCATTATTTAACGGGATGCTTGGGTCAGTTCTCACTGTGAAGGGCGGAATTTCATCAAACTTATCATAATCTGCTGACATGTCTGTCTTGTCCTCGACTCCCACGATGTTTCTTTTCCCTGAAAGAACTACGTGACGCTTTGGCTCATCGTCTGATGTATTCGTTTGCTTGTTTTTTCTTTTTTTCGGTCTGGAGGACATGTCCTTCACATAGAAAACCTGAGCCACATCATTGGCTAGGACGAATGGTTCGTTCTTGTAACAACCAAGATTCTTGAGATCCACTGTTGTCATCCCGTACAGCTGGTCTACCTTTATCCCTTCTCCATTCATGTTGACCCAACTGCACCGAAACAAAGGGACCTTAAAAGTAGGTCCATAGTCAAGTTCCCATATCTCCTCTATGCGACCATAGTATGTGTCCTTTTGCCCATCGTCGTTTGTTGCATCAAAGCGGACACCACTGTTCTGGTTGGTGCTCTTTTTATCTTGGGCGATCGTGTAAAATGTATTCCCATTTATCTCGTACCCTTGGAAATTCAATACAGTCGAAGATGGTGACGCGGCCAACAAGTAGAGCTGTTCTCCGACAGTGGTGTCATTCATGAGCTGTAATCGCAACCAACTGCCGAAGGTCTCCATGTGTTTTTCTTTAATCCAGGAGTCATCCTTCCCCGGGTTCTTGGAGCGTACATAATTCTTGTGTTCCTCGATATACGGAGCCACGAAGGTGGAACTTTGTAGAACTGTGTAGTGTGCTTGAGTTAAAGAATGCCCGTCCCTACATATCAGTGCTTTCTTTCCTAGCGTGCCTTTTCCACTCAGTCTCCCCTCATGCCGCGATTCAGGAACACCAATCGGCTTAAGGTCAGGAATAAAGTCAACACAGAACTCAATGACCTCTTCTGTTCCATAGCCCCTTGAGATGCTTCCTTCTGGCCTAGCACGGTTATGAACATATTTCTTCAAGACTCCCATGAACCTCTCGAAGGGGAACATATTGTGTAGAAATACAGGACCGAGAATGGCAATCTCGTCGCGTAGGTGAACCAGGAGATGCGTCATAATATTGAAGAATGATGGGGGGAACACCAACTCGAAGCTGACAAGACATTGGACCACAGCCTTCTGTAAACTTGGTAGAGTTACTGGATCGATGACCTTCTGAGATATTGCATTGAGGAATGCACATAGCTTCACAATGGGTACTCGAACATTTTCCGGTAGAAGCCCCCTCAATGCAACCGGAAGCAACTGCGTCATAATCACGTGGCAATCATGAGACTTCAGGTTCTGGAATTTTTTCTTTGCCATATTTATTATTCCCTTTATATTTGACGAGAAGCCAGCCGGGACCTTGATACTGCTCAGGCATTCAAAAAAGATTTCCTTCTCTGCTTTGGTAAGAGCGTATCTGCTTAAGTATTGACGCCCTTTATCCGTCTGCTTGTTGTATGGGTCTTTCATACGTTGCTGGTCTGCCCGTGCTTCCGGTGTATCTTTTGTCTTCCCATACACGCCCAGGAAGCCTAGCAGGTTCACGCAAAGATTCTTCGTCACGTGCATCACGTCGATTGAAGACCGGACCTCTAGGACTTTCCAATAGGGTAGCTCCCAGAATATAGAGCACTTCTTCCATATGGGTACGTGGTTGTCAGCGTCATTCGGAACAGATAGACTGCCAGGACCCTTTCCAAAGATTACTTCTAAATCCTTGACCATGTCATATATAACATCACCATCAGGGAGGTTAGGCTTCTTCCGGCGATCTGCCTCACCGTTGAAATGCTTGCCGGGCTTTCTTACGGCATGACCGTTCGGAAGAAATCGACGATGCCCCAGGTACACATTCTTGTTTCCCAAATGTATACTTTCAGTCTTATCTAAACAGTGCGTGCATGCATTGTATCCCTTGTTTGACTGTCCTGAAATGTTACTAAGAGCAGGCCAATCATTGATGGTTACGAACAGCAACGCTCGTAGGTCAAATTCCTGTTGTTTGTGCTCATCCCACACACGTACACCTGGTTCGGACCACAACTGCAAAAGTTCATCAACTAATGGCCGTAGGTACACATCAATGTCGTTGCCGGGTTGCTTCGGGCCTTGGATGAGCACTGGCATCATAATGAACTTCCGCTTCATGCACAACCAAGGAGGAAGGTTGTAGATACATAGAGTCACGGGCCAAGTGCTATGACTGGAGCTCTGCTCCCCAAAAGGATTAAAGCCATCTGTACTTAGACCAAATCTTAAGTTCCTTGCGTCATCTGAAAATGTCGGGAACTCTCTGTCGATTTTTCTCCACTGGGACCCATCGGCGGGGTGTCTCAACTTCCCGTCTTTCTTACGCTCTTCTTTGTGCCATCGCAACAACCTGGCATGCTCTTTGTTTCTGAACAGACGTTTCAACCGTGGTATTATAGGAGCATACCACATCACCTTAGCAGGAACCCTCTTCCGGGGGGGCTCGTCATCGCCCTCAACATCACCAGGGTCATCTTGTCTTATCTTGTACCGCAGTGCATTGCATACCGGGCATTTATCCATGTTCTCGTACTCACCGCGGTACAGGATGCAGTCATTAATGCATGCATGTATCTTCTGCACATCTAATCCTAGAGGGCAGATAGCCTTCTTTGCTTCGTATGTAGTCTCGGGCAATTCGTTATCCTTTGGAAGCTTCGGCTTCATTATTTTCAGTAACTTCTCAAATCCCTTGTCAGAACAACCAGTCTCTGCCTTCCATTTCAGCAGTTCCAGTGTGGTACCGAGCTTTGTGCTGCCATCTTCGCAGTTTGGGTACAGCAACTTTTTGTGATCCTCAAGCATGGCCTCCAACTTTAGCTTCTCCTTTTCTGTATCGCATTCTCGCTTTGCATCAGAAATGACCCCACCAAGACCATCAGCGGGCTCATCTGATGCCCGATGTTCACCTCTTTCTTCTTCAACGTCTTCCATAACAGTATCACCGCATTCCTCAGGGAACATAGGATAGTTGTCATCATCCTCCTCTTCTTCATTGTCTTCCATCGTAACCCCTCTTTCTCCGTGCTTGGTCCAACAATTATAGCTGGGCATGAAACCTTTCCGAATCACGTGGTCTTGAATGGTTCTCGGGTCAGAGTACTCCCTGACGTTCCGACACTTCTCACATGGACAAGGCATAAAATTATTCACTTTGTTTGCCTCAGCCACATCGAGAAATTTATGCAGGCCTGCAATAAACTCGGAACTGCGTCGTTCGCCGTACATCCATCGCATCCGTGCATCCATCTGCATCATATATATAATTAAGTTTATCAAATACCATTACAATAACATCTTGAATAGTGAAATGACCACCGTACATCGACACGTGCAATATTTCTGTATCAATTACAGACGAAAAGGATAAAGTTGCTAACCTCGGTGCGGGTCGGGCATTTCATCGAACACATCTTGTGCGTGGCAAAGAGAAAAAAAACTAGCACCCCCACTTCCCACCAATCCAGGAAAAAAAAACAGAGGAGAGAGGGGGGTGGGGGCAACAATATATAGGCAGGGGAGGGGTATTGGTCCCGGTTCTTGGCACGAACCGGGACCAAAGCTCCGCGGCATGCCACGTGGTCCGGCTCTGGAGCTTTGGTCCCGGTTCTTGGCATGAACCGGGACCAATGCCCCCAACCGAACCGGGACCAATGCCCCACGGGGCCCTGGCAGCTCGAACCGGGACCAGTGCCAGGCACTGGTCCCGGTTTTTGCCTGAACCGGGGCTAATGGCAAACAGTACTCCGGACGAAAAGTCCTTTTTCTACTAGTGTACATACTCGTCCTCAATCTAGATGACCCCGTTCTTGTGCGCAGTGATCTGGTTTTGTTTTGTGCCCAGATCTGCCCCTCCTCCAATTTGTGTATCCAGTTCATATCCATTTTCTTCCCCACCGTCGTACTACCTTTCTTTGATTTTTAGGTTATTCCTTCAGAGTCCACGTTGGATTTGGCTGGATGATCTGAATTGAAAAAGGGAATTACGTTCTCTTTCTTGAGTTCAGACTACATGAGCTTCTGTGCATTTTTCTTGAAAGTTGAGGTCCAATGAACTACCGTATAATTGATTCAAGAAATTGGCTCACGTTAAGGCCATGCTAGTGCTTGTTCAGAAGTTCCATCAGTCTAGTGTGTAGTACCAAATCATTCCGTAGATATATCATGAACAATTAATAACTGATGTTTGAAAAGAAAAGTAAAAATGACATGCATGGTCTTTGACATCCGCTGATTTCACAAATAATTGTAAGTTATATCCAAGTACTAGTTTTTGATAGCATACTTGATAATACCTACAAGCGTCTGGAACTAAATAGAAAATAGTATTGTACAGTTTTTCACTCAATTAATCGAGTTTTGAACCATTCAATAAAAGCTAGGCTTGATCCTGCAACTTGCGTACTTCCGTAAGTGAGTTGAAGTGATGAGGTTGACTCGATGTTGAAAATGTTGTACATGTTGACAAGACTTCATTTTTATCCACACAAATAAATATCAGGACGAGGCACAAATTGGCACAAGGACAGCGATATCTTTTTGAAACGAGGCAAAAGCTTTGTCTTTATATGATATAGGAGAAGCAAACAACATAAAAGGCCAAAGCCCAAGTAAAGATTACAAAGTCTCCCTCGTTTCAAAAAATAGAAGCTTCACATCATCCGATGATTTCTGCCAGCTCCAAGAACTAGTCACGATATCACGCCACTCCAAGAACTAGTCACGATAAGACGGATTAATTTTGACTCGTCTGTGAGAAGGATGCGAGACCTAACCTGTCTGGGAAAGCCAATAGGAGCGCAAAAAAAAAAGCCCACCTGGCACTGCCAAGTGGTTTCTAATTCGAATGGCTGTAACTTTTGTATTCGGTGTCCGTTCGAGTACTATGAAACTAGAAAATGACCGTATCAACGAGAAAAAATCCAAAAATACCGTAGTTCTTTGGACATATGCACATCTAGACCCCCCAATTCGCCCTCAGACACAGACTTTTGACCTTCCGAACATTTCGCCATCTCATCCGACCATCTGTTGACCTTCTCCCCGACCTCCAAAACATGAAATTTTGCAAATTCGGGACCCTTAGAGAGCAAAGATGCTATAAAATTAGTATTTTTTTTAAAACATTTCTTTTTTGGATATAGTAGGAATCCTTTGAAACTGAGCAAAAAAAGACACAAATCTCACCGTGAGAGGACATTTCATACATTGAACTCGCGCGGAACTATGTTCCTACGGGGATGGTGACAAGAAAAGGAAAGGCCCCCTTGCGGTGGATTTTTACGCCGTCTGCCTTTGTTGACTTCTTTAATTGAATACTCTGACAGTCTTGTTTCCCTGTACTATGCATCGAAGTGGTGACCCAGTGCTCTATGACCTATTACTGGATGTGATTTTTGGTTTGTGGCATAGAAATTTATAGTTTTGTGCTAATGTAGCTTAGCCATGTACTGCTACAATGACAACCAGTGAATAATCTGAGAACGAGCCATTGGCTCGGTGGCCTGGGTTGGTGGTATCCACCCAGCCCGCCCAGGATCGACTCCCAGGGGGAGCGATTTCTGGGTGTCTCACCTGCGTGACACTGTGAACAGTGTCCAGCGCAACACTGTCCACGTGAACAGTGTTGGCGCTGTAGCAAATTTCTGGAGGGCGCTATGAGCTGCATATGTACGCAGAAGACTGAGCCCATAAATCAGTCTGACCCAGTTCCAACTACGGAGCCAATTCCACCGTGGTTTGACACTGGTATTGTGGTGTGCCCACCACCGCAGGGATTTCCCGGAAGATCTAGGCTCGCGGAGACTCAAGTCTTAGTATAGTCTGGTTAGGTCTAACTTGCGCACGGAGGCGTGTGTGTGGTGTTGTGTGTGTGTGTGGAGTGCGTAGTGCGTGAGTTCAGATACTACAAGCTGTACTAAGACCAGGAATTCTCAAAAAAGAAAACCAGTGAATAATCTCACAACGTCCATGGTGTGCGCCGAGATTGGAGGCCTTAGCATCTTATGTTTCCGATGGCCTTCAGATATCCGCCTAAATGGATGGCTGGCGTGTCTCCACGCCCTCGTCGATCTCCATGAAATCCTTCTTCTTCCTTCAAGCATCGAAGGCCCCTTCCTCGTGTTGCCAACAGTGGCCGCCAATGGAACATGTGCTATGCGAGAGCCCCGGAAAAGAACGGCATGGAGGATCATTGCTAGAGTCATGCGATTCGTCTCCAACACCGCTGACCGCTCTTTCTTCGTCTAGGGTCCTTTCAAAAACTAAGGGTGTACCGTAATTTTCTATTTCTTCGATACACTTTTTTTGTAAAAGATTTGATTTGAACTTATTGAGCAAATTTCACAAAGCACCATTGAGTCAGAGGTAAACCACAAGTTTTGAAAAAAAAATCCACTAAACTGCAACTTTGGGGCAAACTGTTGGAGATGCCCTTGTTGTTTCATTTCTTTGTACCTTTTTCATTCGTTTATTTTCTTTTCCTATCCCTAACTTCAATATTTATTTTTATTTAGCTGTAGTTTTTTTTCCTATAATTTTCCTTATCTTTCTTGAAATGTTTCTTCATTCGTTATTTATAAAAGTGTGAAAATAATTTTTTTGACTACTGCTCAGAAAGTTGTTCTATCCAGAAAGAAAAACGTTCATGAAAAACAATGGTTACTTTTTCTCTTACCTAACACGCCTAAAAAAAATCATCTCTGTTTGTCGAAAAATTGTTCTTATAGCCATGAAAATTTTGGCGATATTTACTATTAATACTAGGTAGTTGCCACTCCAGCTTCCTCCCGAGCCTTTATATACTGGTCCAACACCAGCTTTTCCGAGCTCACAAACAAGCTAGGCTCAGTTCGCAGCAATGGTTAGGATGCTGGATCCTGCTGCGGCCAAAGGCTTCGCCGCGCCTAGCCATGTTGTCGTCTAGCTTTCGTGCTCGTGGCTGTCGTCGCGATAATGGCTATCGCGGTGTTCAGCTGCGCTGAATCTGATAAATTGGAGACACCGAAGCGTCATGACCACAGGAGCGAGGGAGAAGACGGAGGAGATGGAGGAGACGGCGGACACGGACACAGACATGAACACGGACATGGAGGCGGACACGGACATGGACACAGACATGGAGGCGGACACGGACATGGACACGGAGTACACGGAGGCGGACTCGTAGACGTAGGCGGAGTCTTTTAAGGAAGCTCCATGGCGGTGGAATACTCGACATATATGGGACAGTACGTTGCAGCCTAGCTTTATATAGTACTTGCTATATGGGACATATATGGGACAGTAGGTACTCGTGTATTGTACCTACTGGGATTTCATGCATGCATGTCTTGGATATATTTGTTGTACTCAGATATTGTATACATGTACATAGTTGTTTATTGAAACCATTTTGCTTGTAATAAATGCCTGTTCTGATGAGCTACCGACCATACAAAAACTAAATTTCTTTGAGAATTTTTCTCCACGGAGTTTTCACTTAATTTGCCTATTCTCAACACAGCTATCTAGCTAATCAACACTCCAAATTGTATTTGACTACTCCTACTAGAGCACAGAACAACACTCTGAACCCCTCAATCAGAGGATCGAGCCAGACCGTGGAATTGAAACTCAACATCACCAACTTGGCCCGCAAATTAAATGGAAGAAGGTGACAAGTACCTGTATGTCGCCTACCACGTGGATGTTAACGAACGAAATAGCGCGGAACCTTCTCATCGACACGATGTCTCTGCGTAGATACTATCGCTGATCTGCGCCAAACCAATCCAACATGATATATACCTTTTGTTCAAAAATATATACCTTTTGTTCGCAGAGTTCGGAAAAATAAAAAATTTTGCGTGGATCTCAACGTCGATCGACGGTTTACTAGTAGGAAAGTACTTATAGAAGGAAGTCTACAAGTGGCGGGTCACCATGGATCCACGCCACTGGTAGTCTGGGGCCGGGTTTACAGTGGTACGTGGGGCCCACGGTCTGCTACGGTAAAAAATAGCAGTGGTGTGTCGCAAGGGGGACGCCACTCGTAACAAAGTACCAGTGGCGTGGTCGTACTGGCCCACGCCACTGGTATTTTCAGAAATTACCTAGATCAGATCTAGACCAGGTAAAAATCCACATTACATCCTTCCACACTCACACACACACCACTCCCCTCCCACCCCGATCCATGCCACCGCCGTCTCCGGCGCCGCATCTCCCCTCCGCCGACGCCTCTGCCCTCTCCTCCGCTGCCGCCTCTTCCCCTCCCCTCCGCCACCGCATCCCCTCTCCTCTCCCCTCCCTTCCGCCGCCGCCTCGATCCCCTCTGTCGCCGCCACGGACGCCGCCTCTTCTCCATCGCCGCCACCGTCGCCATCTCCCCCCCCCCCCCCTCCATCGTCGCCACCGTCGCCACCTCCCGCCGACACCTATGCCGGCCACCGCCACTGTGAGCCTCTCCTCCACTTGTCGTTTATATTTGTGTATATTTAGTTTTATGTAGATTGATTTAGGTTGGTTTTAATTGATTAGTTTCATTTAGTTCAATTTAGGTCGATTTAGGACACACCACCATGGTTTTGATTTCCGTCGGCGTCGGCCCCCATGTCACGTATGAATCGGACGTGGTATATCCTTATTTAGATTATTAATATCATTTCTTCTTTGTCAAAAATAATGCCGATTAAATTTGACATAGACATTCTTATTTAGGAAACCGTGTGTGAATCGAATATAAAAACCGATTTGCAATATTGTGTCAAGAAGATAGATCAAATTGAAGAGGTGTCGCACCCGTGGAACCGGGGGCTTCCACGACTCCTGCCCAAGTGGGGCCACATCCGCTGGGCCCGCCATGAAGATGGAAAAGGCTCGACCATGGCAAGGCATGCAAGCATGTCCCAGCAACGACCTCAAGGTTGGACCCGCCAAGCGCTCTTCCACCCGGGAGCGCCGCTAAGAAGATCTTCCCGGGAACTACTCTGGGATGGTTCCCGGGGACACGGCTGACTTGGCCTCTGGATCCGTCCCGGCGAGTCTGGCGTGACCATGGTAGCGCAACTACATGGTACGTAACAATCCCTCGATCCTCCCAAGTAGTCAAGAGAGGGACGCACTCCTCTTCCACGGCATCAGGAGAGGGACGCACCCCTCTCCCACGGCATTTAGAGAAGATCAAGGCAAGACTTGGGCGCCAAGGCTATAGCCGACAAGATCATGCCAAGATGAGATCATCAGGGACAGTTGGCGATGGACTGTCAGGATCACCAACTCACTGTCAACTCGGTCCCGCCAAAAGCTGGCATGCTTTTGGCCCTCACAAATCCTCCGACCGGAGCGCGCGAAGATGGAAGATGCTTGTAACACCCCAGGTATCAACCTTACCAGAGATGCTACCACGCTACAACAAAATCTACCAAGTATAGAATGTATTTAAAAAATGGACAGAGTTTCTCAAGGGCATCCTGGACAAGAGTTGATACGAATCTGACAACACGAATCTGACAACGTAACAGATCAGATAACTAGATATGCCACGGCTCAACCGAGTACTGTAGAAAGCCACTGATTAGTATTTGAAGTCATGTGAGGTGTTTAAATATGTAGAGGTGCTACACCCATATCCCATGCATGTCGCTTATTAGTACCTGGAACCAAATGAAACACAAGCATGAGTATAAAAATACTCAGCAAGTACAATATGCAACCATAAATACATTAGACCATGAACATCATTGGAACTTCACTTGGAATCACACAACTCGACTGAAAACTGCACTGCGGGTTTTAGCACATGTGACGTGGAATTAATCATCATGTGAAGGCAGTGGCTCGGAATTTACCAACGTGTCGGCTCGGAATTTACCGACCTGCCGCAGTATTGGTTCAGAATTTACCGACCTGCCGCAGTATTGGCTCGGAATTTACCAATCTGCGAACCCGTGGAGTTTAGAAGAAAAATTTTGACTCGAAGAAACATCAAGTAAGAACCAACAACCAAGCACACTGGAGGCACTATAAACAGCACACCGAGTATAAGGAGGTGAGGTTTGTCATGCACTTGCCTCAACCTCGACGTTCAACAGAAGTATTGTTATTGGCACCGGAAATCCTCACACCTGTTGATGAAATCCCTCTCAGAAATACTAGACACGGTACAGTAACAGTATACTTTAAATCGTACCTAGCGCTTGCCATTCTATAGTGTTAACTATCAGGGCACAAGCACATGCGTACATCTATAAACAGAGCAGGCTAAATAGCTGCTGGATGCATGGCACGCACTAGTACTATGCTTACTCCAAAGATTATACGTGTGTACCAAATTCCTATATACACAACCATCGGAAGCCATGTGCAAACTACTAGATTCAATTAGAGACAGAAATAATTAGGACTAGGTGGCATCAATTAGTACTCTGATTTGAGAAAACAAAGACCATCGATCGATCGGAACTTGATAAGGCTACACACGTCTTTGCTAGGCAGCCGATTTCTTTGATTGGAATACACCATCCGAGTGAGCCACAGCTAGATCAAGCCATGCTAGGTAAATCTGAAACAGAAGCGACACCAGACCAGGTGCTAACTAAGGCCGGACCAACTCAATAGCTTGCCGGAAAACAAATAAACTGCTGGACTAGACGGACGGAAGGAAGCAAGCAAACCAGTCGAAGTACGAGCAGCACCTATAGCTTGGGGTGGCCTTCGGTACAGCGGAGCTGTGCTCTGGCAAGGCTCCGGCCGGCCGTCGGCGATTCTGCACGAGCTTGATGTTGCGGCGGCGAGGGCGCCGGATGGACTAGGGAATAGGGTCGGATGAGGATAGGGATCCGCCGGCCATGGCTCCCTTTTGTCATGGAGGAGAGCACACGAGGGGAGATGAAAGAATGGATCAGGTTTTGCCTCCCCCTGACCGCACCCCTTGTCCAGGATAAGTACCCTGCCTTTTCCTTTATCAAACTAAATAGGAATTTCGTATTATCTCAACCCTTCAAATTGAGTAAACCGTAGACGATACATTCGGAGTTCGATTTGGGAAAATGAGTAGTCAGTTTCGACTAGCTCGACGAGTCCGACTCAATCATGGACTCGGATCTTTAAGAAGAGGCTTGTTTTGAGAGATCACATGAAGATGGCCATGGAGGAGATAATGCATGATAAAATCTTAGAATAAAGAGTACTCCACAATCGAATGTCTTGGAGAGATGTCCTCGACTGTCATCTATGATTTGAAATTCAAGAATAACAGATAAAATGGTCTTCAACGTGATGACAAGAACCTCGATGAAAATATCCAATAAAATACGGGGTATTACAATGCTGCTTACGCATCTCCCGCCCACCTCTTCACCTTTTGGGCGGCTCTCCCGCCTGGACGAAGACGCATGCCTCTCGCGTGACCGCCCGTGGTGACCCCCTATGCTATAAAGCGAGGGCCAAGGCCACCGAGAGGGGGGACAGGAGAGCAGAGAAGAGATCACATCGAGCAAGAGCTTGGATGGAGCAAGGAAAACTAGTCTAGGCAGAGAGAGAGAGAGAGAGAGAGAGAGAGAGAGAGAGAGAGAGAGAGAGAGGAGAAGAAGGAAGAGAGGTGATCTTCCCCGGGAAGGATCTGCTCTTCTTCTTCCTCCTTGCATTAGCCGGCAGTTGACCCAGAAACCACCTCTGTAGCCACAACCATGGTGACCATCTATTTAGACATGCAGGTGTAGGGTGTTACGCTTTCGAGGGGCCTGAACCTGGGTAGATCACTGTGTACTTCTTGTTGTGTCGTGCTCGCGTGTTCTTCGTCCCGAAGCCGATCGAAACCTCCTAGCGCCCCTTTGCCGAATCTACAAAGGGGGTACATCGTACTCACGGTGTCCGTGATCTACGACATCGACAAGAAGAAAACCGGAAATTGAAAGAAAAGATGCAGAAACTTGAAAATGCGAAGATGTGATTGGAGTTGTATATTGCCGATATCGTTCACGATCACAAGATCAAGATGGATGCAACCTGGTTGCTGATGAGAAAGATTAGGAGATAGGCCATTGATAGCGAGGCTTAATTCCATTATGAAGTTGGATCGATTGCTACCTTATTGATCTCGATAATAATCGGAATGGATGCTTTATTTAGATTTACTAGATAATATTGTATGGTAGTAGTATGATGAACTATGTACGAAGCAATGAGACATTTATTTGGATTAATTTGTTATTTAGAAATGGGTGTTCGGATCTGCGAGAGGGGCATCTTAATTCAGTGATAATTAACCCTCCATTCTTTTTCATACACTTGTAATTTGTGTTTTTATTTTACTATCTAATTAATCTGTTTTCCTTTTTGTTTTTGTTGCATAGATTGTACCATGCAATGTTAGGTTGAAGTTCAACGAGTTAGTCGGCAACATCGTGCTCTTTCATGTTCACGGGAAGGAGTATGACATTAATGTGACAAAAGGGAGGACCAAGACCCGTTTGCACGGGGAAGGATGGGCGCAACTCGTCGTCCAGATGAACCTCAGCAGAGGTGATATAATTTTTTTTTCTATGGCAGGACCACATCCCAAGATCAACGTTGCCTATATGGATTATGGCAACAATGGTGACGAGGATGTCGATAGTGACGAGGCAGAGAGTGACGAGGATATGGGCGAGGCGGACGACCCATTGCAGTCTGTGGTCATCTCCCAAAGATCCAATCTGCAGGAGCATGAGAAGGAGCGTCTCCTTGAGATACTACCCCCAAGAGATAGCTACATCGGGGTGCCTTTCGTGCATCGCTTGACGAGCACTAATGTCTCCAACACACATACCATGGTATGTTTCTAAAATCCTTTATCTTGCTATATTTGCTTATGTTATCATGTATGTATGACTGGTAAGTTACATAGTTCATTTGTTCTTTCATGTGATGCTATGTTGTTCCAAAAACTACCTAAGACGGTAGCGGAAAGTGCTGGCATGCAGAATAACGGCAATGTTGGAGTACACCTTGGAGAAATAGGAAGTCACTAGTAGGAAAAACGCTATTAGTGGTGCACCAATTTTGCTTATCTGTGGCGCACGAGCGTGCGCCACTAAACTCGCGCTACTAATAACTGCTATCTGTGGCTCACCGCTCGTGTGCCACAGGTAACCAAACTTACCTGTGGCGCACCAACTTGTGCGCCACAGATAGCCCACCTCGTGCGCCACAGCTAAGTTTGCTGGGGACGGGCTAGTACTCCTTGCGTGCGCCACATATAATGTATCTCGTGCGCCACAGCTAAATATTTAGGAATAAAAAAATGCAACAATTCCTTTTATTATTTTTATTATTTACAGTATACAAATTACAAAAATGCCCCATCAACTACCACCAGCCCTAGCCCGCGCCGCCCCACTGCGCCGCCGCCAGGGCCGACTCCGGCGACTCCTCTGCGGCGGACGGAGAGAGGGCTACGGGCGGCGCGCCTCGCCGCGGTCGCCATCTCCCGCGCCGCGCTCGGCCAGCAGTTGCGCGTAGGAGGAGGAGGAGGCGGGCCAGGCGGCTTCGAGTTGGTCGCGCGTGCTGAGGGCGTCGAGGACGGCGTGGGCGGCGGCGTGGAGGAGAGGCGAGGGAGAGCGGCGGCGTGGAGGATAGGCGAGAGAGGCCGCCGACGGGCTAGAGGGTGAGGGCGAGCAGGAGGAGGAGGAAAGGCGGGGCTGCGGGGCGGGAGGGTGAGGGCGAAGAAGGCCGGCGGCGGCGTGGAGGAGAGACGAGGGAGGCCGGTGGCGGGCGGGCGTGAGGGCGAGCAGGAGGGGAGGCCGGCGGCGGCGTGTTGTGTGCGTGAAGGAGAGAAAGAATGGGGATAAGGCAGAGAAGAAATCGTGTTGTGCGTGCTGTGTTGTGTTGTATGCATGCGGTGAAGGAGAGAGTAGAAAAAACAAAAAAGAAAATAAAAAGGAGAGGAGGATAGGCAGAGAGACATGCGGTGGTGAAATAGGATAAGGAGAGAGAAAGAACCAGCTGGTGGAGAGGATAAGGAGAACCATGCGGTGGTGGGCCCATGGTTTTTTTGCCCATGTTACCTGTGGCGCACAAGCTCACTGTCCGCCACAGGTAAAAAAATTACCAGTGGCGCACCGTGCAGTGGTGCGCCACAAGTATTCTCTGTCCACTTTTCAAAATATCTGCTCAAAAATACCTGTGGCGCACGGGGCAGTGGTGCGCCACAGGTATTCTCTCTCCTGTTTTTACATGTGACGCACGACAACACGGTGCGCCACAGATAATCTCTCTCCTCATTTTTAACCAGTGGCGCACCTGCCTACCTGTGCGCCACTTATATTCTCTCTCCTCCCTCGGAAATTTTCAAGTTTTGGTGAAACTTACCAGTGGCACACGAAATTTTGGTGCGCCACTGGCAAATTTTTACCTGTGGTGCACCAAATTTTCGTGCGCCACTGGTATGTTCTGTCAAATCCTCAAAACGAGGAGAGAGTATAGCAGTGGCGCACGGGCAAGCTAGTGCACCACTGATGGCATTTCACCTATAAGTTTTTTTCTACTAGTGAGTGTCACCACCGTTCCGTACAGCACAGATCCTAATGATGGCCGCGTCATTCTCGACGCGCAAGCGTGGAGCGAGTTCCATTCGGGCAGAGATTTGGAGGTTGGCCAAACTATTCTCGTCACCCTGAGGAACACTAACAGACGCAACTTGGACATGATGTTGGTGATCAACTATATCTAGATAGCTAGTTTGTTGAGAAGGGCCAATAAATTTGAAGTGAATTTCTAGTTAGTATTATATATTAGCTTTGTGGAGATCAAATAATTGACGTTTCTAGTTTGTTGAGTTGCGCAACTTCTGCATATATATCTCATTATGTTTTATTGATTGTGCTGTTTCTGTGGTTTTGCTTAATGCCATTTTGATGCTAATTGCCGTATATACATGCAGCGATCCGTTGGAAAAAAATCCTGAAAAATATACTAGTGGCGTGTCCTACACGCCACTGGTATTTGTATTACTACTGGCATGTCCGGCACACGCCACTGATAGATGAAATACTAGTGGCGTGGGCATACACGCCAGTAGTAATAAATACCACTGGCGTAACAGTACTGGCGTGGGCCGCCCTCGCCACTAGTAGCAAAAATGGCAGGCCACTGGTAGGCTGTTCCCTACTAGTGTTCTCCGCATCAGACTGAGACTTAACAAATTTTCAGTCATACCAACTCCACTCCAACATGCTATGTACTACTATGCTTGAAGACTTCTGACCGTTCCGTTGTATAGTAGTGAATGTCACATATATGTTTGAGAATTGATTGAATGAAATCGACAAGAAAACTAAGTCTAGAAGTTCCCAGACCCACTGCACCAGATTCATGGTGGTTGCTTCGTTTCCTCCAAGGACCAGTATTGGGCTCCGTCCACAGACAATCTCGAGGACGACTACGCCAAAACTGTAGACGTCTGACTCGGTGCTGGCCCGCCCCATGGTGCCGGTCATCATTGTGGTATGCGATCCTTGTCCATGGTTTACGAGCCTTGCAAGCCCAAAGTCTCCGAGCTTCACGTTGAAGGATGCATCCAACATTAAGTTGCTAGGCTTGATGTCCCGGTGCAGATCGAACACATTGCTCCCATTCCTGATGCAGGTAGACAAGTGCAGATCCTAGGCCAAGCACTATCTCATGCCTGAAATAAATAACAATGGAATTTTGAGTAAATTTATACGCTTTACATCACGGAAGGGAGTGGTAATAGCATGAGAGAGATGGTAGTAGTACCTGAGTGGCCACTTTAGTGTGTTCAGTGAAAATCGATAGATTGCTTTGGTTGCCGTAGTTGCCCCACGGCTGGCCCTTCTCATTATATACAAAACATAACGTGTACAACACGGTTTACAACACAGCTATACAAGGAAACGTACCGACTCAATCGGATACGATTAGATCTGCCTAATACACCCTCTCAATCTAAACCGTCGTGAACAAGGTTGAGATTAGAACTAAATCGACTAAGCAACTGACTAGTAACAGGCTTAGTAAAAATATCAGAGAGTTGATCTCCGGAGGAAATAAAACGAACGTCGAGAGCACCCAAAGTGACCTTCTCGCGCACAAAATGGAAATCAACCTCAATATGTTTGGTGCGTGCATGAAACACCGGATTGGCAGACAGATAAGTGGCGCCCAAATTATCAACCACGGAACTGGAGGCTTGGACTGACGAACACCAAGCTCCTTGAGAACAGACTGAATCCAGGTTGCTTCAGCTGTACCATTAGCAAGAGCCTTGTGCTCTGCTTCCGTACTAGAGGGGGAAACCGTGGGTTGCTTGTGAGAGCTCCAAGAGACAAGATTAGGGCCTAGAAATATAGCAAACCCATCAGTAGAGCGACGATCATCAGGACAACCCGGCCAATCAGTATCAGTGTATATGTTCAGAAGAGTAGAGGAAGACTTCTGAATCAGCAAGCCTGTAGAGACGGTACCCTTGACATACCTAAGGATCTGTTTGACCGCTTCATAATGAACTGCAGTCGGCTGGGCTAGAAACTGGCAAACCTTGTTAACCGCAAAAGAGATATCGGGACGGGTTAACGTCAAATACTGAAGACCACCAACCAAACTCCGATAGCGGAAAGAATCATCAGCAGAAAGACGGGCCCCTTTGTCACGAGAAAGTTTATCTGAGGTAGACATCGGAGTGCCGACGCACGACAATCCTCCATGTGAGCACGATGAAGCAAGTCCAAAGCATACTTATGATGTGTCAGATGCATGCCCGCATGGGTATAGGAGGCCTCAATGCCCAAGAAATAATCAAGGTGTCCAAGATCCTTGATGGGAAACGCTTGTGCCAAGACGTTCACAAGACGATCAACAGCAGCTGGAGAGGATCCCGCAATAACAATATCGTCAACATAAACCAGCATGTAGATAGTAACGTCAGCATGATGGAAGATGAATAAAGATGTATCCGCCTGACTGGAGATAAAACCAAGCTCATGAAGTTTATCACTGAGTCTAGCGTGCCACGCACGGGGACACTGCTTCAGACCATATAGAGCACGCTGCAGCTTGCACACATGTTGAGGATAGCTAGAGTCCTCAAAACCAGGAGGCTGCTGCATATACACATCTTCATCGAGAAAGCCATGGAGAAAAGCATTACTGACATCAATCTGACGAAGAGTCCATCCTCGGGACACAGCAAGAGACAGAACCAGGCGAATGGTAACTGTTTTGACGACGGGACTAAAGGTGTCATGATAATCAATACTATGCTGTTGAGTGAAGCCACGAGCAACTAACCGGGCCTTATGCTTGTCAACTGAACCATCAGGACGAAACTTGGTTTTGAAAATCCATTTACTTCCAACAATATTGGTGCCATGGGGACGGGGAACAAGACATGGCTGTCTGATTGCGCTGCAAAGCATCAAATTCTGCTTCCATAGCTGAACGCCAGGCCGGTTCAGAGAAAGCACTGCGATGAGACGCAGGAACCGCAAGGAATGCACGGCGACGACGATAAGGATCATAGCGAACCGTGCCATCTGTAATCTTCTTGGGACGATGAATATTGTTGCGTGCACGAGTAACAATCGGTGACACGGCTGGCACAGTTGGCGAAGGTGGCGCGGTAGACTCGGGCGGAGAAGTGGTCTCGCCGGATTGAGCAGGCGACGGAGGCACAGGCTGCTCAGGAGCTTGATCAGCAGCACCGGATGCTGGTGGGCTTGACGAAGCCGGCTCAGTCGTAGACGGGCTAGAGGACCCAGTCCGCGTGGGGGAAAGCGGTCCAGGAGTCGCCTGGACGTGCTCAGGCTCGGTCGACGAGGCATGCAGAGGCACATGCACATCGAGGGCAGGTACGTCGATCACGGCAGGCCTGGGACTGGATTCCTGCACATGCAAATCACAAGAAACACCAGGGGGGTCAAACTGCAACAAAGTCATGTCATATATGCGCATATTGGGACCCTGAATAGCTGGTTCGTGTGCAGGAAAAGACAGCGAATGTAACTTGGAGACATCAATGACAACGCCCGGTGTGGCAAAGGGGAAAACAGTCTCATCAAAGACGACGTCACGAGAAATATAGATACGGCCAGTACTGCGATCTAGACACTTGTAGCCTTTATGCATAGGACTATAACCAAGGAACACACACATCTTGGAACGAAACTCTAGTTTGCGCGAATTATACTTGTGAAGACTAGGCCAACACGCACAACCAAAAGTGCGAAGAAACGAATAATCAGGATTCTGATGTAACAGCCGGGTGAGGGGTGCGACATTATTGAGAACAGGCGAGGGCATCCGATTAATAAGATAACATGCGGTGAGAAAGGCTTCATCCCAATAGCGTAAAGGGAGAGATGAATGGGCTAAGAGGGCAAACCCAGTCTCGACAAGATGTCGGTGTTTGCGCTCAACAATACCATTTTGTTGGGATGTGTGTGGACAAGATACACGGTGAAGAATACCAGTACGGCGAAAGAAAGCATTTAGGCGATGGTATTCAACACCCCAATCGGACTGCACGGCATGAATCTTAGTGTCAAGAAAACGCTCAACGTGAGTTTGAACGAGGTAAAAAATATCCTCTACATCCAATTTGTGTTTGATTAAATAAATCCAGCAATGGCGACTATAGTCATCAACAAAACTAACATAATATTTGTAACCTCCAGACGAGGGCAAAGCAGGACCCCAAACATCTGTATGAACTAGTTCAAGAGGAGTAGTGGAAACACGATGAGAACGAGTATAAGTTAATTGATGACTCTTAGCACATTGACATGCATCACACACTAAAGACTCAAAATCTGATGAACACGAAAGAGAATTGTTTTTTACGACACTTTGAACTACATTATTAGACGGATGACCAAGCAGTTGATGCCATTGCCTAGACGTGAGCTGAACACTAGTAGCATGCCGAGTAGATGAAGAAGACGCCCGATGGAAAGGAACATGATAGAGACCCTCCCCCCCCCCCCCCCCCCCCCCGGCTTCTACCTTGAAGAATGATTTTCTTCGTGGCCTTGTCCTTAACACAGAAAAATTCACGATGAAATTCAATGAAGACATCATTATCACTAACGATCCTATGAACGGAAAGCAATTTTTTGCTAATGTTAGGAACATGGAGAATATTGTGAAGACTGAGAGAATGCATAGGACCAGCTAAACGAGAGTGACCAATGTGCGAAATTGATAGACCTGCACCGTTGGCGACTTGAACTTGATCCCTGCCGTGGTATGGTTCATGGACTTGAAGCCGTTCCATGTCGTGAGTGAGATGATCGGTGCCGCCAGTATCCATCAACCAATGAGGTTGATACTCAGGGTGGTTCTGGCTGGTAGAGGCGGTGTTGCCGAAGCGAGGGGCATCACTGTTCAGGTACTTGCGACAGGTGGGTGCCTCATGGCCCCATATGCCGCAGAATTGGCAGCGCGGACGTTGGCGACGCCCACCACGGCCAACATTTTGACCACCTCCACGACCGCCGTTCTGGCCGCCACCACCGTTTGGGCCACCTCCACGGCCGCTGTTCTGGACGTAGAAGCCACCACCTTCATTGCCACCCCCTTGGTAGCCCTGCTGGCCACCGCCTTGGCCATGATAGCCACCACCGTTCTGGTAGTAGCCTCCTCCACCACCTTGCTGGTAGCCGCCACCTCCACGGCCACCGTTTTGCTGGTAGCCGCCACCTTGCTGCGCCCCACCACGGCCGTCGTTCTGGCCATAGGAGCCGCCACCGAAGTTGCGGCCATAGTCACCACGTCGTGCAGCATTGGCCGAAGAGGAGAAGTCGATCTCACGGCCCGTCGTGTCCTGCATGGCTTCATGGGAGACAAGCATAGCGTAGAAGTCAGAGAGGTTGATGACGGCGTTGGGGTTGGTGTTGGAGTAGACATTAAGCGAGGCCTGGAGCGGGGTGTAGGATGTAGTCGATCAGTTCCTCGTCGGGCAAGGAGGCACCGACGGTCGCCATGGCATCGGCGAAGCCCTTCATCAGGTGGAAGTAATCAGCGACACCCATGTCATGCCGCTGCATCGTCGCCAGTTTGCGACGGTAGGCGCGGGTACTCGCCCGTCCTTGGGCGGAGAACATGCCGATGAGGAAGCTCCACACGGAGGCGGAGGTCGTGCGCCCGACCATCTGGGCGAGAATTTCTTCGGTCATGGAGCCGAGAAGCACGTTGAGGACTCGCTGATCAGTGCACACCCATGCACTGTATTCAGGATTCGCGATGGTTCTTGCATCCGCGCCGGTGCCGGTGGTGATGGTCTTCGGCGGCGCAGGGGTGGTTCCATCGATGAACCCGAGCCATCCCGATCCTGTGAGATTGGGGATGACCTGGGTCTTCCAGAGAAGGAAGTTCCTCCGGTCGAGGCGGACGGTGATGGTGCTAGGCTCGCCAGCTGGAAGAGCGCCGGCGGCGGAGGAGGATTGGGCGGCGGCGCTGGTTAACGCCATTGCGGCGGAAGAGGAAAACCCTAGAGCGTATGGCTCTGATACCAAGTGAAAATAGATAGATTGATTTGGTTGTCGTAGTTGCCCCACGGCTGGCTCTTCTCATTATATACAAAACATAACGTGTACAACACGGTTTACAACACAGCTATACAAGGAAACGTACCGACTCAATCGGATACGATCTGATCTGCCTAATATGTTCTTGTCACTATGGATATGGGTGTCTAGGCTGCCATTGGGCATGGGCTCGTAGACAAGAAGGAGCTCGCCGCCACCGTGGCACCAGCCGATAAGCTGCACTAGGTTGCGGTGCCTGAGGCGGCTTATGATCTTCACCTCGGCGGCATACTCTTTCTTCCCCTGCTGACAGCTCTTGGAAATTCTTTTTATGGCCACGTAAAGGTCTGCAGCCTACAAATACCCATGGTACATGGACCCGAAGCCCCCTTCCCCGAGCTTCTCCTCGTCTGAGAAGTGCTTGGTGGCGGCGGCGAGCTCGTTGTAGGTGAACCGCCTGGGCCCCGCTCCTTTTTCAAACTCCTCTTCCTCCAGGGGCTGCTCGTCGAACATGTCTAGTTCTTGCTGTATCGCCATGGCCTTTCGCCTCCGGCGGTGCAAAAGGAACCAAACCAACAGGCCTGCACATATGACTACAACCACCGTAGCAACAGTCACGGCCGCTACCATCGCCGTTGTGCAGGCCAAGGGGAGACAACTGAGGTGGCAGAAGTTGAGTTGGCGACGGCGGCGAGTCTCGTTGTGGAGGCATGATGGTGATACCGAGTTCTCTGTCAACACTATATGCCACGTAGCAGCTGTACGCCTTCTAGAATGCAGTTCCTCATGTATGTTGGGCCCCGCACTATTTCTGCCGTCCAAAACCTGGAGATTGGTGCAAAACTTTTTGCAAAAGTTCCCCCCCCCCACCACCACCACCACCACCTCTGTACGTTCTTACTTTTTAAGTCCATGACATTTTACACAACACCCCCTTACATTTCATGGTTTTGTATATGTTTCGTTTCTGTTTTCCTCACGACTCTGAAGATTATTCAACAATAAAAATTGAAAGTCCTACTTGTTACTGTAAAACAAAATATTCTCACACTTTTTCAAAAAAAGTCTCACCCATTTTCGTATACAGCACACAGAATATTTTTCACAAAAATATTTCCAGTAACAGAATGGTTTTCACCTATTTTCAATATTTCATATAGATGGTTTCACAGAATAATTTTTCATACAATTTTTTTCAAGAAATCTCAACAATTTTTAACAGAATTCTCAATATTGCATATAAATCGTTTCACATAAATTTCAATTGACAGAACATTCAACAAAATTTCCACAGAATTTTCAATATTTCATAGAGATTTTTTCACACAAAAATTCTATCAAAAAAATTCACATAATATCAACAGTCTTTCATTCATACGTCTTCGAAGAATGATACAAGGAACATGATTATTACATTCATGATTCACAGATTAGCAAGATTTTTTCAGAGAACTCACAGATCCAACAGAGAAAAAATCATGATTCAATCGGGTTTCACCACAGATTTTCTGCAATTTCACGAATTTTACAGAAGTTCCATACAAGTTCTAGACATGTTGTTCCAAGATTGACATCAGGTCCTCACCTCAACGGAGTAAAATATTCATACACATGATACGAGTTCATACGGGATTCACAGATTCGAATAGGAATTTATGCATTCAATATCTACGGGAACCCCCAAGAAACATCTATGAATTTTCAGTGATATGAGATATAAGAAAATCCAAAAATAAAGTACTAAGAAAATCCAAATCTGTACCGGGAAAATTAAAATCTGAATTTTCAGTGACATTAGTACAGTGTCATGTGCAACCCAGATCTGTACCATGAAAATCCAAAAAATATAGAAATGAATCAAGAAGCTAACAACGTATATATGCCATACTAGATGAAAAAAAGGACAGTCGTAGCCCCAGATCGATTCCCTACCGAGAGACCATTCGTCAATCCAAGAAAAGACAACGGAAGACGTAGAAAAATAAATCTGCACAAAAAAACCTCCTTGCCGTCCGGCCGTGGCTGCAAGCCCAGATCCAGGGGGGCAGGATTCAAGGGATCGCCCCGTCGTGCCTCAACTGGGATCGCCGTGCCAGACGGGTGTCAGATCCGGGGGACAAGATTCGAGCAAGAAATGCAGGAAAAAAGATGGACGACACCCAAGCTGTTCCTGCAACTTCAGGGCTTCACGCGCATCGGGGAGAGGTTGAGGTCTGGCCGGCTCCCTCCTGCCGGCCTTCCTCCCTCGTCGCCTGTCGGGAGTGCGGCTACCAGTTCTGCCGCGAGACCGGCGGAGCTCGACCACCATCTTGGACGGCTCCGGGCCAAGGGAGCACGGGGAAGTCGGGCCGAAGCTGGTGGAAGCTGCCAAGCTCGACCATCACCGGCGCGGCGGCCGCCCCCGTCTGCGTCCTCGCCGGAGAGGGCGCTCGTCGGAGAGGGGCGCATGGATCCGGCGCCCGAGCTCCTCCTCGCCGTCTTTCGTGGCAGCGCTGGACGATGAAGCTTGTCGGAGAGCGGCGCACGGAACGGCCGCCGGATCCATGGATGCGGCCGGGGGGGGGGGGGGGCGGCGGACGCGCACGGGAGCTGGGGGAAAGCTGGGTTAGGGTTAGGGTTTGTGGCTATATATAGTGCTGGTGGACTGCGGGTTGAATCCACGCTTTTACAGGGGCTAAAATGCAAAACATTCCGGTGCTAGACTGGTTACTCGCACGAATCTCCAACTGCATATTGACGGGTTCGATAGTGCCGGGGGCCCAACTTACTTGTGGAAAATCCGTATTGGGAAGTGTACGCCTTGATTGTACCATAGGTGTTGTTACGGAACAGATTCGATTCCTCCAGGAAATAGCAGAGTCGACTCGAACAGCTCTCCCAAGAATGCTGTAAGGCACCTGGAGCACTCGGTGGCGTTGAGGTCTCTCGTGCATTGCGCCAGGCCGTACATGACATGCGACTGGCCTCGGGAGTCCGTGTACGCCTGGGTCCCGTTCGCCAACCGCAGTGGCGAGCCGGGGGCATCTCCGGCGAGCTGGCTCATGAGCTCCCACCGCGTGCTATTCATGCTGGCCATGTCGGCGACGTACCGCGTTGCTGTTGGGCAAGGCTAGCTTGCGCGCGCGCAAGGAAGACTCCCGTCGCGCGGTTTCCGACAGCGCACGTGGTGGGCCCCACAGCGGACGGAGGAGGAAGAAGACCGCACGGAGGAGGAAGAGAAGGTCGCCCCCCGACCTGTACCCCCCACCGAAGTTTGCTCCTCGCCGTCGTCGCCTCCGCCGCGGCAAGCCGCGGCTCCGGCGACACCGACTCGGCCTGGGAACTCCGTTGGCTCGGCTCCGCCTCGCTCCATCCTCGACGGCGCCTCCTCCGCCGCAGCTCCCTCCGGTTGCAGCGGCGTCGTCGGTCGCCGTCTCGACGCCGGTAGTCGCCGGAGATGTTCATGCGATCCCCCCCCCCCCCCCGACCCTGCACCCCCCGCCCTAAGGTTCGTCCTCGCCTCCGCCGCGGCCAGCCGCGGCTCCGGCTCGGCCTGGCCGTCGACTCGCCGGAGATGAAGATGGCGACGGTGTTTCTTCGATTCCCCTCCCCCCCCCGACCTGCACCCCCTTCGATAAGGATGCTCCTCGCCTCTGCCGCGGCCAGCCGCGGCTCCGGCTCGGCCTGTCCCCGTCGGAATCGGTAGGGAATCGGTGGGGAATCATGGGGAATTGGTAAGGAAAAGAGGAAGAGGAGAGGAAGAAGAAGCCCACGTGGTGGGACCCACCCACGTGCCCCACCCACGCACGCGTTGCCAACCACCACCAACGCGTCAATGCGTCTCCGCGGAGTGAGCGAGCGCTCGCTCGCGCAACAGGTAGCCATCCTCGTTGCTGTTCGTGGTTGGAGGTATTTCCGAAAGTGTACCAACTGGGAGTGAGGTCGGCGACGGAGAAGACGGACTCGTTCGAGTAGCGCACGAAGCAGGCGGGGTAGAAATAGAATGCGTTGGCCCTCCTGCTGAGCGGGCACACCTGTTGTATGCCGGCGGCGACCTCCTCGAGGCTGTTGGGTTTCGCCCACACGATCGATCACATGAAATTAGACGAACACATGCACACGAAAAAACTTGTGGCCAGGTTCTTTTTCTCGGTACAACTCGATACATTGAAAGACACCCTGATGCTGCGTATATATACACGCATTGCCCAGCTTGTACTAACACGACTAGAACATGGACTCTAACTCAAACTAGGACTAGGACTCTTAACTCACGTACGTTTAAACTAACCAAACTAGCTAACCTAATAGGACACGGACACAACTCTTTACCTGACTCGGTATGGCATGCAAGCCAACCACACTAGGAAACTAAACACTTTCCAAAACACTAAAACAACACTAACTAGGCAAGATTATGCTAACAATCTCCCCCTAATCTTGATTTGTCGTCTCCTCGTACTTCCCTTGGTCTCTGCTCAACACAGTATTACGCCACATCTTGATCGTCATGTCTGTACATTAAGTATGACCACGCAGGAAACATGCAGTGCACCTTTGCTCTGCTATGCTTTGTGACGGGATGTACCCTTCGGGTGTTCTGTTATGAGGATACCTGGTGCACGTACGAGGTAAGGCTCATGGACAGGCCTCGACCAAAGCCCACGAAGGTTGCCCAAGAAGATGACGTATGCTCCAAGTTTAGTAAACCCTAAGTCGGTAGAAACCTACCTTACCTGTAAATCTAGTCGGTTGTGAATCCCCGAGACCCAGCCTCCTATATAAAGGCTGGGAGGGCCGCCGATCTAGGACAAGCCGTACTCGAACTGCCATAGCCCTGGCAAGATCACATCTCGCCGGGACATCGCTGTAGCTCCATTGTACACCTCATACATCAATAACCAGACAAGCAGGAAGTAGGGTGTTACCCTCCGGGGGCCTGAACCTCGGTAAATCTTGCTTGTCAGCCGACGATACTACCAGCACCACCACGTCTCTCCCCTCTAATCATAACACTAGGTACCGAACCATGGGAATTGATGAGTTAACCCCTCGTCAATTGACACCATCGGTGGGAAAGACTGGTGTTGGATCTGCGGTTTCGGTGGCTCCATCAGCAAACGGCAACCCGCCGACCTCGGAGGCGAAGATCGACTCGCCAACTTCATCAGCAAACAGCAACCCGCCGATTACTTCGGCGAAGATCGACTCGCCTACTCCACCAACAAATGGCAAATCGCCACCTCCATCGATCATCGCGCCGATGTACTTCGGTCCCTTCGGGTTTGACCGCACCATCCAATCGCGCGCCCGGTGTTGGCGGATCTCCACTCAGGTGCGGATATGACTTTTGGTAACTTCAATTTCCATGCTAGTCGTTGGAGAACGCAAAACTTGACAGATCCACGTCAACTCGTGGCAATCGCGCCCGCATCTCCATCGATCGCATCTGCCCCAACTGTGGCCGCGCTGGCGATGTCTCCATCGGCCGCGCCTGCGTCACCCGACTCTTCGTCGACTGCACAATTCACGAATCTTCCGTTGGCAAAAAAGGCTTCTTCATCGACCGTTTCGCCAAGTTCTGCATCAGCATCTTTCGACCTCCATGGCGAAGCCGAGGAGGATGTCGAGTCAGTCTTCCAATACGACAGCGACGAGCCATGCGTGCAGTATGAGGATTGCAGCGACTTCGACTGTTCCACCGATGACTCTGGAAAACAACGGCACAGGAGGCGAGACATCTGAAGCCACAGCTCATCACGCACCACCAGCATATCCCGCCACGGTAACCATGCCGGACGGTCAGACGCAACTCATCATCACGGAAGAGATGGCAGCAAAAGCAAAAAAGGTCATTGAAGAATGCCTCCTAATGCCAGAAGGTTCGACTCGCGACATACCAATACTTCATGTGGCAAGAAAATCTTCGACTGAAGAACTACAAAGCAACACTCGATGAGCGGAGGAGACAAGCCAGCGTGTCGAGTGCGCGGCGAGCACAGTTGTCATCCCTCTACTCGACAGGGCAAACGTCCGCACGGCATCGTTCCAGGCTGCCTCACCTCTCTGAGAGGGACAGAGCGGATCTTGCCCGCAATCTGGATGTGTCATTCATGACAGTCGACGAAGAGGGAATCCCTGTCCCAAGACAGCCGAGGGAGCCTTGATGTCAGTATCCGCATATCTCAGAACAATGCAGCCAGCTGCAAACGATCCAAACGGGGCAATGCATCGACAGCAAATCAGATCCCTCAATTTAGCTGATGCGGCATTGGCTCCAGTAGTCGATGGTGTCGAAGGAAGCAACCACATGGGGGAAACAAAACCCGCCGCGCGGAAAGCCCGCAAAGAGAACTGCAAACTCGCAGCAATCACGACCGTACCGTTACCATACGCGAGGACCGGGATCGCGGACGTCGCGATAGCGATATAAGGAGCACTCGGCATCGCACGGAGGACAGCGGTGTACACGGAGTCGTAACTCAGCATCGAGTAAGCAAAAGTCGCTCCAAGAGGTCTCGCTTCTCTGGCAGCGAGTCACGCTCGGACGATGAGTTCGAGCCGTGTGGGTCCTTGTGTTTCAGTCGACGCATTCGCGAGACCAAGATGCCCAAAGGGTTCAAGCTCACATCTGAAACACCCAAATTCAACGGTCGCCAGGAGCCAGCATCTTGGCTAGAGGATTACAAGATAGCAGTCACATGCCAACGCGGCACTCTCACAACTGCCATGCAGTACATACAGCTGATGCTCGAGGGCGCGGCCCGCGCTTGGCTCAGAAACTTACCCCATCATGCATACAATTCATGGGACGACTTCGAGGAAGACTTCATCAAGAACTTCAACGTGACATGCGACCGACCTGCACGTTCGAAGAACTGTGAGCCTGTAGGCAGCGTTCGGACGAGACGCTGAGATCATACATCCGACGTTGGACCACCATACGCAACTCCATAGGCACTATATCGGAGGACAGAGCTATCGATGCTTTCACGACAGGCCTCGCCAGGCTTGACTTCCAGGAAGCACTCGGGTGTGAGAAACCGAAGTCCGTTGCCGCCCTCTTCAAGGTCACCAATGAATGGGCGGACGGCGAAGACTCGACACGAGATAAGCAAGGCGGATCACCACGCCACGACAGCAAAGACTGGAATCGTAAAGACGGCCGTAGCAACGACCGTAGAAAGAGGCGCAAGGCCCATAATTACGATGATGAGGAAGGCGATGGCCTTGTCACAGCAGTCGACACGCGCGACGAGCGCGACCGAGGCAGAAAACCGAAATCGAGGAAGAATGCCGATTCCACATATTCAAAGGTGAAGATGGCAAGCTTCACTCGAAACATCTGCTGAAAGACTGCAGAAAATTCACAAGGCTAGCGGTAGGCTACGTCAAACGCTATCACCCGAGACCGGTTGCGCCGGTGCTGCCGGCTCCGCCGCCCCTTCCAGCGCCAGTAGCCGCGAACATAGCGGGTGCTATCCATCACCAGTAGCTCATAGAAACTCCAGTAACAGCCGCATAACCATACCCCGAGGCACGCGGGCAAATGAACATGATACAAAAAGGGCGTCCCTCTAACAGGGAGCAAAAGCTGATAACCCGTCAAGTCAATCTGGCTGTCATGGCGCCACCTGCCGTTCCTGAGTACTTGAAAGGGTCAGAAACCAGCATTACCTTCTCCCACGAGGATCATCCACCTGCCATAGCTCGCCCAGGGCACGCTGCTTTGGTACTCGATGCTCAAATCGGCGACTACGCTATGTCCAAGGTCTTTATGGATGGAGGAAGTGGAATCAACATTCTATTTGCAGATACGCTCCGCAAAATGAACCAGTCGACAGAAAACTTGCCCAAGTCAAGCAACACCTTCCACGGTATCGTCCCAGGCAAAGCGGTCTACCCGCTCGGCACAGTACAGTTCCCGGTCATCTTCGGTGGGCCAGGAAACTTCAGGACGGAGAATACCGACTTCGAGGTCGTCGACTCGAAATCACAATACCATGCTATATTGGGACGCCTGACATTCGCTCGGTTTATGGCGGTCCCGCATTATGCATATCTCAAGTTAAAGATGCCAGGACCAAACGGTGTCATCACGGTGAATGGGAACTTCCAACGCTCGGACAGTTGCGACAGAGAGTTCAGCAAAATATCCGAGTTCTTCGGCACGCAAGAGCAGCTCGCTGAGCTCTCTATATCCAACGACCGCACACTCTTCCCTGAGGCCAAAAACCGGCACCCGATGCTGCCTTCAGCACAACAAACGACACACGGTCGCATCAGGTGCACCCGACGGACCGTCCAAGACGGTCAACATGTCATCAAGCTAACTCCCGCATAGGAAGGCGCGCTCGTCAAATTCCTCCGTGAGAACTGGGAAATTTTTGCCTGGTGTCCAGCCGACATGCCAGGTATTCCAGGGAATTTGCCGAGCACTCTCTTCAATTGTTTCCAGATACGAGACCCGTGAAGCAAACGATGCCGCTTCTCTGAGCCGAAGCGGAAGGCCATAGGTGAAGAAGTTGACAGGTTACTCGCCGCCAAGTTCATCCGCGAGATCAAGAAATCTGACTGGGTCGCCAACCCAGTCCTGTGCCAAAGAAGCACACAGAGATCCTCCGCATGTGTGTCGACTTCACCGCCCTTAACAAGTGCTGCCCCAAGGACCACTTCCCGCTGCCTCGCATCGACCATATAGTTGATTCGACTGCGGGCTGCGCACGCCTATCCTTCCTGGATGCCTACTCAGGCTATAACCAGATAAGGATGAAGGCCGAAGACGAGGACAAAACAGCCTTCATAACGCCACACGTCTACTGCTACACCACAATGCCCTTCGGGCTCAAGAACGCAGGTGCTACGTACCAGCGCATGATGCAAAATTGCCTCAGCAAACAGATTGGGCGCAACGTCCAAGTCTATGTCGACGACATCGTCATCAAAACCAAACAGGAGGACACCCTCCTCGACGACCTGCGCGAGACATTCGCCAATCTCAACCGATACAATATCAAGCTCAACCCCAAGAAGTGTGTTTTCGGCGTACCAGCCGGACAGCTCTTGGGATACCTTGTCTCAGCTCGAGGCATTGAGGCGGACCCGGAGAAGATACAGGCCATACTGACTATGGAACACCGACCAAACTTCGAGAGGTGCAAAGACTAGCGGGTCGAGTGGCCGCTCTCAGTCGATTCATCAGCAAGCTCGGCGAAAAAGCGCTCCCTTTCTATCAGCTGATGAAGAAGTCAGACAGCTTCGAGTGGACGCCAGAAGCTCAAGCAGCCTTCGTCGACCTGAAGCGCACACTCACAACTCCTCCAATCTTGGTCGCGCCTCGGGAGCGTGAGCCGCTGTTCTTGTATGTCTCCGCCACCAACCGGGTGGTCAGTACCGTCCTCGTTGTCGAGCGTATGGAAGAAGGGCACAATCATAGCATACAGAGACCCGTGTACTACCTCAGCGAGGTCCTCTCCATATCAAAAGCGGTACCCGCACTACCAGAAGCTGGCTTACGCCGTATTCATGACATCACGCAAAGTCGTGCACTACTTCGTCGAGCATCCGATCACTGTCGTCAGCGGGCAGGCATACGTGATATCCTCACCAACCCTGACGCGACCGGGCGGGTCGCTAAGTGGGTCATCGAGCTTGGACCTCGAGATATAAAGTATGAACACCCGAAGGCCATCAAAGCTCAAGTCTTGCCTGACTTCACCACCGAGTGGATCGAAGCTCAGCTACCAGGAGTCCCAGATGTGTCCAACTCGTGGACTATGTTCTTCGATGGGTCGAAGAAAAATGGGCGCAGGCAGGTGTCATACTCCTGTCCCCACGAGGGGATAAACTCGCTATGTCTTGCAGATGGATTTCTCAAACCCTCCAACAACGAGGCTGAGTACGAGGCCCTATTGCACGGCATGAAGATGGCAAGGCTTGCGGGTGCACACGCCTCATGATCTATGGCGACTCAAATCTCGTGGTGCAGCAAACGATGAAAGCCTGCGACGCCACTGCAGACAACATGATCGCTTATCGCGAGTTATACAACACCATGGAGGGCAACTTTGACGGCTGCGAGTTACGCCACATCGGGCGCGAAAGCAACGAGGAAGCAGATATGTTAGCCAACCTTGGCTCCACCAAAGCACCAGTACCACCTGGCGTCTTCCTCGAGCGTATCGCGCAAAGATCTATCAAGGTGAAGAAGCCTGTAGCACCTTCGACTCCGGCCACATACGACAAGGACATCCCGCCCAGCACCAGGATCCGCCGGTCGAAGTTCTTCTGATTGAACCGACTTGGACACATCCCTTCCTCGCATACTTACTACGAGATGAACTGCCGACGACGCGGCCGAGGGCGTCGGATCACTCGACGAGCCAAAGCTTACACAATTATCAAAGGAGAACTATACAAGCGCAGCATATCAGGGATATTTCAGAGATGCATTGCACTTGAAGACGGCAGGGCCATCCTTCGGGATATCCATGCCGGAACTTGCGGACACCATGCGAGCAGTCGAGTCCTCAGCTAAAGCCTTCCGAGCAGGGTTCTACTGGCCAACCGCACTCAGGGATGCAGAGGACATAGTTCAAAGGTGCATCGGTTGCCAGAAGTTCGCAAAAAGGCCACTAGCGCCTGCATCGGAGCTCAAAACCATACCATTGGCATGGCCCTTCGCCCAATGGGGACTCGACATGGTTGGGCCGCTCAGAAAATCCTCGCGTGGAGGCCACACGCATCTCTTGGTGGCAGTCGATAAATTCACCAAGTGGATCGAAGCGGTCCCTATCACAAATTCGACTGCTACGACGGCGGTGAACTTCATAAGGTCCATCATCTACCGCTTCGGGGTCCCAACAGCATAATAACCGACAACGGTACAAACTTCACAGCCGAAGAGTTCCGCGACTTCTGCAAAGCCCAGGGGATCAAGCTGAACTACCATCGGTGGCGCACCCGAGTCGAACGGTCAGGTGGAAAAGGCCAATGGACTTGTATGCAGTGGGCTCAAGAAGCGGCTATTCGTGCCACTCAAACGAGCTGCGGGTGCCTGGGTAGAAGAACTCCCGTCCGTACTTTGGAGTCTGCGCACTACTCCAAACAGATCGACACAGTATACACCATTTTCATGGTGTACGGCGCAGAGGCCGTCCTACCCTTCGACGTGCAGTTCGACGCACCCAGGGTCACGGCATACGAAGAGAAGATGCGGAGGAAGCACTCGAGGATAGCGTCGACACGCTGGATGAAGCACGAGACATTGCGCTCGCTCGTACAGCTGTTTACCAGCAAAACCTCCGCAACTATCATGGCCGTCGACTGCGCACCAGGTCCTTCATGGTCGGCGACTTGGTGCTGCGACTGAAGCAGAAGAAGGTGCACAAGCTCGCCTCTCCATGGGAGGGACCCTTCATCGTCACCGAGGTCATCGATGGCGGCGCGTATAGACTGAAGCACGCGAAGACAGGCGAGCCTTCGCACAACCTTGGAACGTTGCGCACCTGCGCCGTTTCTATGCTTAGACTGCTCAGTCATCAAATGTAATAGGAATATGTCGGATAGCTGCAGGTTTCAGACGCGCTCTTTTCCTTACCAGGGTACCTAAGGGGACTGGAAGGTTTTTAATGAGGCGGCCTGCAGCTTAACATTCAAAAGAATATAATCAGTGTTCCTCTATCCCTCTCTGTTTACTATCCGCACAAATAATACGCAGACAAAAACACAAGCCACACCCGAATACTCGGGGGCTGCGCTCTCAAAAAAACATCAATCTTCCGCAACAAAACCTCGGCCTCACCCGAACGCTCGGGGGCTGCGCCAACAGGTCAAATATACACACAAACAACGACGCACCCGAAGACTCGGGGGCTGCGCCGCACAAAGTTCAAGCAAAAAACATAAACGCTCTGCAGCCACACTCGAATGCTCGGGGGCTGTGTCGCAAAAATAAAACCTCTCGCACTCACCCGAACACTCGGGGCTGCGCAACATGAAAACTCTACAAACTTATACTCGGGGGCAGAGCCCCATACATGTGTTACATACATGCAGATCAAGAAAATTCACAGATAACTTTATACAAATTTCTACAAAATACATGCCTAGCCTATTGTACAGGTTCATCCTTTGGTGCGGCCCATCTCTCCTCCTCTTTCAACACTCGATGAATCAGGACCAGCGCGTCCGTGCGAGTCTCTTGGTAGTGCTCCTGCATAGGCACAGGAATCCCGACGCTCCGGACCCCCTCTTCGGTGAAATCCTAGCCCAACCGAGAAAAGTCCAACTTGTTGTCTACAACCTTGACCGAAGCCGGAAGAGGGTAGAAAAGTGGAACTAGATGCTTGGTTGTGTTAGGGTAGGCCCTAGGAAGTCCCAAGACAAAGGTTTAACCCAACTCTTGACAAGATTCCCTCCAGTTCGTCCGATCCGGAACTTTCACGCTAAAAGTCGTGAAACTCGCAAGAGAGAAGTGGATGTCTGTGAAGTAGGTCACATCCCGGAGTGGAATCTTTGCCATCCAAAACCCATAACACACTTGTACACACATGGTATGGCACCCCTAGCTTGTGGTGGAATCCCGACGCTCCGGACCCCCTCTCCGGTGAAACCCTAGCCCAGCCAGAGAAAAGTCCAACTTATCGTCTACAACCTTGACCGAAGCCGGAAGAGGGTAGCAAACTAGAACTAGTTGCTTGGTTGTGTTAGGGTAGGCCCTAGGAAGTCCCAAGATAAAGGTATCGCCCAACTCTTCACAAGATTCCCTCCGGTTCGTCCGATCCGGGACTTTCACGCTATAAATCATGAAACTCGCTAGAGAGAAGTGGATGTCTGTGAAGCAGGTCACATCCCGGAGTGGAATATTTGCCATCCAAAACCCATAACACACTTGTACACACATGGTATGGAACCCCCTAGCTTGTGGTGGAATCCCGACGCTCCGGACCCCCTCTCCGGCGAAACCCTAGCACAGCTGGAGAAAAGTCCAACTTATCGTCTACAACCTTGACCGAAGCCGGAAGAGGGTAGAAAACTGGAACTAGTTGCTTGGTTGTGTTAGGGTAGGCCTAGGAAGTCCCAAGACAAAGGTATAGCCCAAATCTTGACAAGATTCCCTCCGGTTCGTCCGATCTGGGACTTTCATGCTAAAAGTCGTGAAACTCGTTAGAGAGAAGTGGATGTATGTGAAGCAGGTCACATCCCGGAGTGGAATCTTTGCCATACAAAACCCATAACACACTTGTACACACACGATATGGCACCCCCTAGCTTGTGGTGTAATCCCGACGCTCCGGAACCCCTCTCCGGCAAAATCCTAGCCCAGCCGGGGAAAAGTCCACCTTATCGTCTACAACCTTGACCGAAGCCGGAAGAGGGTAGCAAAGTGGAACTAGTTGCTTGGTTGTGTTAGGGTAGGCCCTAGGAAGTCCCAATACAAAGGTATAACCCAACTCTTGAAAAGATTCCCTCTGGTTCATCCGATCCGGGACTTCCACGCTATAAGTCGTGAAACTCGCTAGAGAGAAGTGGATGTCTGTGAAGCATGACACATCCCGGAGTGGAATCTTTGCCATCCAAAACCCATAACACACCTGTACACACATGGTTTGTGATGCATGTAAAATGCATACATGAACTTTGCACTTTATCACTTATATTCTAATCATATTTGCATCATATAAGGGTTATACCACTGTTATTTAATGATTTTAGGAAATAAAATAATTGTTTCCTATTTTTATGGAATTAACCCTGCGCAGGCAGAAAACCCTATTTCTTTCCTATTATGTTTCAGGGACCCAAACGTCGTCATAAAATTCTGGAAAAATACTGAGGTCGTTATTTTGGAAGGAAGAAGACGTAGGAGCGAAGGAATCAAGCAAACGGAGCCCGCAAGACGAAAAGGGGGTGGCCCACGTGGCCAGGTTCTGTGGCCGCGTGGGGCCCACTCATTTGGGCCTCGTGGCTCCGTTGCCGTCGATCTTTCGTCCACCGACTCCGTCTTGACCTAAAAACGCCTATAAAACACTTTTACACACATGGTATGGCACCCCCTATCTTGTGGTATAAACCCGATGCTCCGGACCCCCTCTCCGGCAAAACCCTAGCCCAGCGGAGAAAAGTCCAACTTATCATCTACAACCTTGACCGAAGCCGGAAGAGGGTAGCAAACTGGAACTAGTTGCTTGGTTGTGTTAGGGTAGGCCCTAGGAAGTCCCAATACAAAGGTATAGCCCAAATCTTGACAAGATTCCCTCCGGTTCGTCCGATCCGGGACTTTCACGCTATAAGTCGTGAAACTCGTTAGAGAGAAGTGGATGTCTGTGAAGCAGGTCACATCCCGGAGTGGAATCTTTGCCATACAAAACCCATAACACACTTGTACACACATGGTATGGAACCCCCTAGATTGTGGTGGATTCCCGACGCTCCGGACCCCCTCTTCGGTGAAATCCTAGCCCAGCCGGAGAAAAGTCCAACTTGTCATCTACAACCTTGACCGAAGCTGGAAGAGGGTAGAAAAGTGGAACTAGATGCTTGGTTGTGTTAGGGTAGGCCCTAGGAAGTCCCAAGACAAAGGTTTAACCCAACTCTTGATAAGATTCCCTCCAGTTCGTCCGATCTGGGACTTTCACGCTAAAAGTCGTGAAACTCGCAAGAGAGAAGTGGATGTCTGTGAAGCAGGTCACATCCCGGAGTGGAATATTTGCCATCCAAAACCCATAACACACTTGTACACACATGGTATGGCACCCCCTAGCTTGTGGTGGAATCCCGACGTGCCGGACCCCCTCTCCGGTGAAACCCTAGCCCAGCCGGAGAAAAGTCCAACTTATCGTCTACAACCTTGACCGAAGCCAGAAGAGGGTAGCAAACTGGAACTAGTTGCTTGGTTGTGTTAGGGTAGGCCCTAGGAAGTCCCAAGATAAAGGTATAGCCCAACTCTTGACAAGATTTCCTCCGGTTCGTCCGATCGGGACTTTCACGCTATAAGTCGTGAAACTCGCTAGAGAAGTGGATGTCTGCGAAGCAGGTCACATCCCGGAGTGGAATATTTGCCATCCAAAACCCATAACACACTTTTACACACATGGTATGGAACCCCCTAGCTTGTGGTGGAATCCCGACACTCCGGACCCCCTCTCCGGCGAAACCCTAGAACAGCCAGAGAAAAGTTCAACTTATCGTCTACAACCTTGACCGAAGCCGGAAGAGGGTAGCAAACTGGAACTAGTTGCTTGGTTGTGTTAGGGTAGGCCCTAGGAAGTCCCAAGACAAAGTTATAGCCCAAATCTTGACAAGATTCCCTCCGGTTCGTTCGATCCGGGACTTTCACGCTATAAGTCGTGAAACTCGTTAGAGAGAAGTGGATGTCGGTGAAGCAGGTCACATCCGGAGTGGAATCTTTGCCATCCAAAACCCATAACACACTTGTACACACATGGTATGGCACCCCTAGCTTGTGGTGTAATCCCGACGCTCCGGAACCCCTCTCCGGAGAAACCCTAGCCCAGCCGGAGAAAAGTCCTACTTATAGTCTACAACCTTGACCGAAGCCGGAAGAGGGTAGCAAAGTGGAACTAGTTGCTTGTTTGTGTTAGGGTAGGCCCTAGGAAGTCCCAAGACAAAGGTATAACCCAACTTTTGACAAGATTCCCTCCGGTTCGTCTGATCCGGGACTTTCACGCTATAAGTCGTGAAACTCGCTAGAGAGAAGTGGATGTCTCTGAAGCAGGTCACATCCCGGAGTGGAATATTTGCCATCCAAAACCCATAACACACTTTTACACACATGGTATGGAACCCCCTAGCTTGTGGTGTAATCCCGACGCTCTGGACCCCCTCTCCGGCAAAACCCTAGCCAAGCCGGAGAAAAGTTCAACTTATCATCTACAACCTTGACCGAAGCCGGAAGAGGGTAGCAAAGTGGAACTAGTTTCTTGGTTGTGTTAGGGTAGGCCCTAGGAAGTCCCAAGACAAAGGTATATCCCAACTCTTGACAAGATTCCCTCCGGTTCGTCCAATCGGGACTTTCACGCAAAAAGTCGTGAAACTCGCTAGAGAGAAGTGGATGTCTGTGAAGCAGGTCACATCCCGGAGTGGAATCTTTGTCATCCAAAACCCATAACACACTTGTACACACATGGTATGGCGCCCCCTCTCTTGTGGTGGAATCCCGACGCTCCGGACCCCCTCTCCGGCAAAACCCTAGCCCAGCCGGAGAAAAGTCCAACTTATCGTCTACAACCTTGACCGAAGCCAGAAGAGGGTAGAAAAGTGGAACTAGATGCTTGGTTGTGTTAGGGTAGGCCCTAGGAAGTCCCAAGACAAAGGTTTAACCCAAATCTTGACAAGATTCCCTCCGGTTCGTTCGATCCGGGACTTTCACGCTAAAAGTCGTGAAACTCGTTAGAGAGAAGTGGATGTCTGTGAAGCAGGTCACATCCCGGAGTGGAAAATTTTCCATGCAAAACCCATAACACACTTGTACACACATGGTATGGCACCCCCTAGTTTGTGGTGGAATCCCGACGCTCCGGACCCCCTCTCCGGAGAAACCCTAGCCCAGCAAGAGAAAAGTCCAACTTATCATCTACAACCTTGACCGAAGCCGGAAGAGGGTAGGAAAGTGGAACTAGTTGCTTGGTTGTGTTAGGGTAGGCCCTAGGAAGTCAAAGAAAAAGGTATAACCCAACTCTTGACAAGATTCCCTCCGGTTCGTCCGATCCGGGACTTTCACGCTATAAGTCATGAAACTCGCTTGAGAGAAGTGGATGTCAGTGAAGCAGGTCACATCCCGGAGTGGAATCTTTTCCATTCAAAACCCATAACACACTTGTACACACATGGTATGGCACCCCCTAGCTTGTGGTGGAATCCCGACGCTCCGGAACACCTCTCCTGCGAAACCCTATCCCAGCCGGAGAAAAGTCATACTTATAGTCTACAACCTTGACCGAAGCCGGAAGAGGGTACCAAAGTGGAACTAGTTGCTTGGTTGTGTTAGGGTGGGCCTAGGAAGTCCCAAGATAAAGGTATATCCCAACTCTTGACAAGATTCCCTCCGGTTCGTCCGATCCGGGACTTTCACGCTATAAGTCGTGAAACTCGTTAGAGAGAAGTGGATGTCTGTGAAGCAGGTCACATCCCGGAGTGGAATCTTTGCCATACAAAACCCATAACGCACTTGTACACACATGGTATGGCACCCCTAGCTTGTGGTGGAATCCCGACGCTCCGGACCCCCTCTTCGGTGAAATCCTAGCCCAGCCGGAGAAAAGTCCAACTTGTCGTCTACAACCTTGACCGAAGCCGGAAGAGGGTAGAAAAGTGGAACTAGATGCTTGGTTGTGTTAGGGTAGGTCCTAGGAAGTCCCAAGACAAAGGTTTAACCCAACTCTTGACAAGATTCCCTCCGGTTCGTCCGATCCGGGACTTTCACGCTAAAAGTCGTGAAACTCGCAAGAGCGAAGTGGATGTCCGTGAAGCAGGTCACATCCCGGAGTGTAATCTTTGCCATACAAAACCCATAACACACTTTTACACACATGGTATGGCACCCCCTAGCTTGTGGTGGAATCCCGAAGCTCCGAACCCCCTCTCCGGTGAAACCCTAGCCCAGCCGAAGAAAAGTCCAACTTATCGTCTACATCCTTGACAGAAGCCGGAAGAGGGTAGCAAACTGGAACTAGTTGCTTGGTTGTGTTAGGGTAGGCCCTAGGAAGTCCCAAGATAAATTTATGGGCCAACTCTTGACAAGATTCCCTCCGGTTCGTCCAATCCGGGACTTTCACGCAAAAAGTCGTGAAACTCGCTAGAGAGAAGTGGATGTCTGTGAAGCAGGTCACATCCCGGAGTGGAATCTTTGTCATCCAAAACCCATAACACACTTGTACACACATGGTATGGCGCCCCCCTCTTGTGGTGGAATCCCGACGCTCCGGACCCCCTCTCCGGCAAAACCCTAGCCCAGCCGGAGAAAAGTCCAACTTATCGTCTACAACCTTGACCGAAGCCAGAAGAGGGTAGAAAAGTGGAACTAGATGCTTGGTTGTGTTAGGGTAGGCCCTAGGAAGTCCCAAGACAAAGGTTTAACCCAAATCTTGACAAGATTCCCTCCGGTTCGTCCGATCCGGGACTTTCACGCTAAAAGTCGTGAAACTCGTTAGAGAGAAGTGGATGTCTGTGAAGCAGGTCACATCCCGGAGTGGAAAATTTTCCATCCAAAACCCATAACACACTTGTACACACATGGTATGGCACCCCTAGTTTGTGGTGGAATCCCGACGCTCTGGACCCTCTCCGGAGAAACCCTAGCCCAGCAAGAGAAAAGTCCAACTTATCATCTACAACCTTGACCGAAGCCGGAAGAGGTAGGAAAGTGGAACTAGTTGCTTGGTTGTGTTAGGGTAGGCCCTAGGAAGTCAAAGAAAAAGGTATAACCCAACTCTTGACAAGATTCCCTCCGGTTCGTCCGATCCGGGACTTTCACGCTATAAGTCATGAAACTCGCTAGAGAGAAGTGGATGTCAGTGAAGCAGGTCACATCCCGGAGTGGAATCTTTTCCATTCAAAACCCATAACACACTTGTACACACATGGTATGGCACCCCCTAGCTTGTGGTGGAATCCCGACGCTCCGGAACACCTCTCCTGCGAAACCCTATCCCAGCCGGAGAAAAGTCATACTTATAGTCTACAACCTTGACCGAAGCCGGAAGAGGGTACCAAAGTGGAACTAGTTGCTTGGTTGTGTTAGGGTAGGCCCTAGGAAGTCCCAAGATAAAGGTATATCCCAACTCTTGACAAGATTCCCTCCGGTTCGTCCGATCCGGGACTTTCACGCTATAAGTCGTGAAACTCGTTAGAGAGAAGTGGATGTCTGTGAAGCAGGTCACATCCCGGAGTGGAATCTTTGCCATACAAAACCCATAATGCACTTTTACACACATGGGATGGCACCCCCTAGCTTGTGGTGGAATCCCGACGCTCCGGACCCCCTCTTCGGTGAAATCCTAGCCCAGCCGGAGAAAAGTCCAACTTGTCGTCTACAACCTTGACCGAAGCCGGAAGAGGGTAGAAAAGTGGAACTAGATGCTTGGTTGTGTTAGGTTAGGCCCTAGGAAGTCCCAAGAGAAAGGTTTAACCCAACTCTTGACAAGATTCCCTCCGGTTCGTCCGATCCGGGACTTTCACGCTAAAAGTCGTGAAACTCGCAAGAGCGAAGTGGATGTCTGTGAAGCAGGTCACATCCCGGAGTGTAATCTTTGCCATCCAAAACCCATAACACACTTTTACACACATGGTATGGCACCCCTAGCTTGTGGTGGAATCCCGATGCTCCGAACCCCCTCTCCGGTGAAACCCTAGCCCAGCCGAAGAAAAGTCCAACTTATCGTCTACATCCTTGACAGAAGCCGGAAGAGGGTAGCAAACTGGAACTAGTTGCTTGGTTGTGTTAGGGTAGGCCCTAGGAAGTCCCAAGATAAAGTTATAGCCCAACTCTTGACAAGATTCCCTCCGGTTCGTCCGATCCGGGACTTTCACGCTATAAGTCGTGAAACTCGCTAGAGAGAAGTGGATGTCTGTGAAGCAGGTCACATCTCGGATTGGAATATTTGCCATACAAAACCCATAACACACTTGTACACGCATGGTATGGAACCCCCTAGTTTGTGGTGGAATCCCGACGCGCCGGACCCCCTCTCCGGCGAAACCCTAGCACAGCCGGAGAAAAGTCCAACTTATCGTCTACAACCTTGACCGAAGCCGAAAGAGGGTAGCAAACTGGAACTAGTTGCTTGGTTGTGTTAGGGTAGGCCCTATGAAGTCCCAAGACAAAGGTATAGCCCAAATCTTGACAAGATTCCCTCCGGTTCGTCCGATCCGGGACTTTCACGCTATAAGTCGTGAAACTCGTTAGAGAGAAGTGGATGTCTGTGAAGCATGTCACATCCCGGAGTGGAATCTTTGCCATACAAAACCCATAACACACTTGTACACACATGGTATGGAACCCCCGAGCTTGTGGTGGATTCCCGACACTCCGGGCCCCCTCTTCGGTGAAATCCAAGCCCAGCCGGAGAAAAGTCCAACTTGTCATCTACAACCTTGACCGAAGCTGGAAGAGGGTAGAAAAGTGGAACTAGATGCTTGGTTGTGTTAGGGTAGGCCCTAGGAAGTCCCAAGACAAAGGTTTAACCCAACTCTTGATAAGATTCCCTCCAGTTCGTCCGATCCGGGACTTTCACGCTAAAAGTCGTGAAACTCGCAAGAGAGAAGTGGATGTCTGTGAAGCAGGTCACATCCCGGAGTGGAATATTTGCCATCCAAAACCCATAACACACTTGTACACACATGGTATGGCACCTCCTAGCTTGTGGTGGAATCCCGACGCTCCGGACCCCCTCTCCGGTGAAACCCTAGCCCAGCCGGAGAAAAGTCCAACTTATCGTCTACAACCTTGACCGAAGCCAGAAGAGGGTAGCAAACTGGAACTAGTTGCTTGGTTGTGTTAGGGTAGGCCCTAGGAAGTCCCAAGATAAAGGTATAGCCAAACTCTTGACAAGATTTCCTCCGGTTCGTCCGATCCGGGACTTTCACGCTATAAGTCGTGAAACTCGCTAGAGAGAAGTGGATGTCTGCGAAGCAGGTCACATCCCGGAGTTGAATATTTGCCATCCAAAACCCATAACACACTTTTACACACATGGTATGGAACCCCCTAGCTGTGGTGGAATCCCGACACTCCGGACCCCCTCTCCGGCGAAACCCTAGCACAGCCAGAGAAAAGTCCAACTTATCGTCTACAACCTTGACCGAAGCCGGAAGAGGTAGCAACTGGAACTTGTTGCTTGGTTGTGTTAGGGTAGGCCCTAGGAAGTCCCAAGACAAAGGTATAGCCCAAATCTTGACAAGATTCCCTCCGGTTCGTCCGATCCGGGACTTTCACGCTATAAGTCGTGAAACTCGTTAGAGAGAAGTGGATGTCTGTGAAGCAGGTCACATCCCGGAGTGGAATCTTTGCCATACAAAACCCATAACACACTTGTAAACACATGGTATGGCACCCCCTAGCTTGTGGTGGAATCCCGACGCTCCGGACCCCCTCTTCGGTGAAATCCTAGCCCTGCCGGAGAAAAGTCCAACTTGTCGTCTACAACCTTGACCGAAGCCGGAAGAGGGTAGAAAAGTGGAACTAGATGCTTGGTTGTGTTAGGGTAGGCCCTAGGAAGTCCCAAGACAAAGTTTTAACCCAACTCTTGACAAGATTCCCTCCAGTTCGTCCGATCCGGGACTTTCACGCTAAAAGTCGTGAAACTCGCAAGAGAGAAGTGGATGTCTGTGAAGCAGGTCACATCCCGGAGTGGAATCTTTGCCATCCAAAAACCATAACACACTTGTACACACATGGTATGGCACCCCCTAGGTTGTGGTGTAATCCCGACGCTCCGGAACCCCTCTCCGGCAAAACCCTTGCCCAGCCGGGGAAAAGTCCAACTTATCGTCTACAACCTTGACCGAAGCCGGAAGAGGGTAGCAAAGTGGAACTAGTTGCTTGGTTGTGTTAGGGTAGGCCCTAGGAAGTCCCAATACAAAGGTATAACCCAACTCTTGAAAAGATTCCCTCCGGTTCGTCCGATCCGGGACTTTCACGCTATAAGTCGTGAAACTCGCTAGAGAGAAGTGGATGTCTGTGAAGCATGACACATCCCGGAGTGGAATCTTTGCCATCCAAAACCCATAACACACCTGTACACACATGGTTTGTGATGCATGTAAAATGCATACATGAACTTTGCACTTTATCACTTATATTCTAATCATATTTGCATCATATAAGGGTTATACCACTGTTATTTAATGATTTTAGGAAATAAAATAATTGTTTCCTATTTTTATGGAATTAACCCTGCGCAGGCAGAAAACCCTATTTCTTTCCTTTTATGTTTCAGGGACCCAAACGTCGTCATAAAATTCTGGAAAAATACAGAGGTCGTTATTTTGGAAGGAAGAAGACGTAGGAGCGAAGGAATCAAGCAAACGGAGCCCGCAAGGCGAAAAGGGGGTGGCCCACGCGGCCAGGTACTGTGGCCGCGTGGGGCCCACTCATTTGGGCCTCGTGGCTCCGTTGCCGTCGATCTTTCGTCCACCGACTCCGTCTTGACCTAAAAACGCCTATAAAAAAGGTCCCCCGACGTTCTCTGGAAGGAGGCGGCGGAGAAACACAGAACCACGAAACAGAGAGTCAGAAGGCTGCCGCCGGAGAAGATCGGAGGGGGGAAACGCCGCCGGAGTCACCTCCGGAGGGCTCCACCCCCCTCCGGCGTGTTCATCATCAACATCTACAGCAAGAACATCTCCACCATCATCACCATGATGAAGGGGGAGTAGTCCACCCCCTGGACTTGGGTTTGTGGTGGTAACTTATGTATCTCTCCTCTCTCTTGAGCTTCACTAATTAGTACCGTATGAGCTGCTAAACATGATTACGGTCATCTATGTAATACCTTTGTGGTGAATATTGTGGTATGAGATGATTTGTTATGCATTTACCGTTGTGTTGGAGCTTTTGTGATTTGTCATACTTTGGAGATATTTTATGATGCATGTGATGGTTTGATTTATTCATAATGCCTTGTTTATCATTGTCATGAGGTGATTGACACCACCAAGTGTAGATAGATGAGAGAGTTGTGATCACACACACGAAATATAAATCATTGCACTTGTGTTTAGAATATTGTCCATTAAGAAGTATGATGTATGTAGGTACGGGATGGCCGATGTGACACGGCGTAGGTATTGAGTGACACAGTACCGCCCAACATCCTTTATCTGGGGTAAAAAGAAAGAGTATGATGTGGGAGTGAGAGCAACCACGCTAGCCTTACGAGGGTGACCTAGCAACACAAATGAATATTTCTTTCAACTATGTGTTTTAGGACATATAGCTGTCATAAAAGCTACCATTAAAACATGACAATTGTGTGTACTTTATCTATAACATGATAATCACCATAGATGAGAGAGAGGATTAAGTGAACCCATGAACCCATGTCCATTGTTCCTAGAAGAGAAAACCTTTGTCTTGTCCTCTTGCGTTGAAGAGGATTGGGACACTTTTACATTCTTGTTTTGCTACATCGAACTTCCATCCATCAACCACCTTGTTCTCCAAACTTGTTTAGTGCATAATCAACTAAAACTTGTGACACTTTAGTTGTAGGGAATAGATAACTTTTCCTTCTTGCTCCTGCGGATCGATACCTTACTTCCACATTGAGAGGTGCTACAGTGATCCCTTGCTCTTGGGGGTTATCAAGTACTTTTCTGGCGCCGTTGCCGGGGAGCGTAGCGCTTAAGTTTCTATTCTTGTGTGCACTAGACTAAGCTTGGGGAGGTTCCTTTTATATCTTGCAATCATCTAAGCTTGGGGAGGTTCTTTAACTTGTTTAATGATACTATGTCTCCCATTTATGATGATGAATATGATATTTTCAGTCCACCTCACTTCAACCATCTTGATACCAAATAAGAAGCCTAGCTATATGGCTATAAAGAAAGCGCTTTGCGGGAGGCAACCCGGTTATTTTTTGTGTGATTTTTTTTTGTCCTCTTGCTGTACCAAGAGACTTTGTTTATAGTTTAGGTTCTGGAATTTTCAATAAAGTGCCAAGTTTTACCCTTTTTGGTTTGAAAAAGTTGCTTATAGCGTTCGGAGATTTTATTCCTGCACGAATCAGTGCACGGTATGATTTTTAATTCTTATTCTGTAACTCCGAATGAGCTCATATTTGAACTGTAGTTGCAACTTTTCATCCTCTGTATGCATGAATTTTTTCGGAATTTTTCGAGAAAGTTTGGTAGGGTAGAAAAATACGTTTTGCTGCTGCTGTTTTTCTGGACAGATTCTGTCCCATTTTGTTTGATGCATGCTTTGAGCTTTTAAGTTGAATCTTTTCGATCCAATTGAGTTTATGAGTAGGCATACAACATTATACACTTTCTGGACATCTCATATGAATTTTTGTTCAAGGATTATATGCAGCAAGAAACTATTTGTTTATCACTATTAATGCACCCCACAGAAAAGAAATGGGAGAAACGGTGTTTTGAAGTTTTTTCACAGGGATTGGAGGAGATGCACCAAGAGCTATCCAAGGATGGTGAAGACCATAAGCTTGGGGATGTGAAGACAACCCCACTGGACCTACACACTCTCGGTTTGCACACGTCCAACTTCTGTTTTTCGATCGAAACACTTTATCGCATAAACTTGGAGCGTCTTTTGTTTTGTTTTGGTTTGATTTGTTTTGAGAGACCACCACACTATCATTTATATATGGGAGAGCTACTGGAAATATGGGTTGAAATATGTTGGATGCTTTTATAAGATTGGGAAAAGGGATGTTTGAGTTGATTTTTAATGATACATATAGTTGCATGATTCATGAGCTTGTTTATGAGTAATAGTTTGCAAATCCTTTTTGAAGAGCTATCACTTATTCATGTTTTGGTGCTGATTGTTATTTTACTTGGTTTAACATGGATTAGTTAGTTCTATGGACACTCATGCATGCATCTAATGGTCAACTTTCTCCCTTTTGCTAGCCCAAAAACTCCAACAAGTTAAAACTTGTTTCCAACACCTTCAACCAAAGTTATTCCAGTGAGTCCACCATATCTACCTACTAGCTATATGCTATTCCGAGTATGTTCATCATGATATTTGTGTTATCTATACCTCTGAATGAAAATGATTATGTTATTGATTGCCATGGGAAAAGTTGGTTATATAGCTCTCATGAACTTGATGCACATTTTTACTATCATTGCTATAAATAAAACATGACCCATTGTGATTAAGATTATGATGCTAGTGGCTTGATAAATGTCCGAGGTTGGGAGTTAGCCCATATGTGCTGTCACATGCAAAGCTTTCAACATGCTCCATTTAGTTGATATCATGTGCTTTTGTCTATGGATGCCTATCATGGTGAAATAAGGGGGAAATGATTTAGTTTGAATGAGTTTGTATAAATGGTTAGAGAGACGCCTGGGCCGCTAATCTAAGCCATGCATTATTCATGGTGGAAATTTACTTACATGCTATGGTGAATTATCTATGACACACCTTACAATAAAAAGCTATTCCAATGGTAAATAAAAAGGGTGTTGAGGTTTTTCATCTTGTTTGTTTGTCTTGTCATTTTGATATGGGCTTGTTCCATATCCTGGGACAAGAGGTACCCCAGTTGACGCTCTTGATGATACTATTATTACTTACAATGATAGATAACTTGAACTTGCTTTTCCCAAGTTGAGTAACTCATGGTGTAGGTACTTGTATTCAAGGGGCATGAGACATCCAACCTTTACTTTGTCAAGCACACTACTCATATTTGCTCTCACATTAAACTATAATCATTCAAGATGCTATGATAGGGGAATGAGAGCTTGACACCAAGTATTACCACATTGCAATCATTAACTTAAGTAGGAGAGTTTGGAGGTTAGATGAAACTTATGCATGCTTTACCTCTACTCACTTATTCATCTTTCCAAAGTGTCCACCAAACATATTCAGATTTTCATCATCACTCTATGGACCACATGTATGCAAAAGTAAGAATGTCCATATTACTATCTGTTATGTTACACTTTGTGAACTATCATTGAACATCCTTGCATTGAATACTTGATATCACTTCATAAACTGTTTTGCATATTGCTACTCCTTTGAAGAATGAATCATTTGACTCTATGTAGCAGTAGCAATCATCTTTGATATCCATTGTTAGTGCTATATTGCAAAGTCCATGTTAGTTTTATCACCTTCATACTCGAGGACGAGCATGGGTTAAGCTTGGGGATGTTGATGCATGTAAAATGCATACATGAACTTTGCACTTTATCACTTATATTCTAATCATATTTGCATCATATAAGGGTTATACCACTGTTATTTAATGATTTTAGGAAATAAAATAATTGTTTCCTATTTTTATGGAATTAACCCTGCGCAGGCAGAAAACCCTATTTCTTTCCTTTTATGTTTCAGGGACCCAAACGTCGTCATAAAATTCTGGAAAAATACAGAGGTCGTTATTTTGGAAGGAAGAAGACGTAGGAGCGAAGGAATCAAGCAAACGGAGCCCGCAAGGCGAAAAGGGGGTGGCCCACGCGGCCAGGTACTGTGGCCGCGTGGGGCCCACTCATTTGGGCCTCGTGGCTCCGTTGCCGTCGATCTTTCGTCCACCGACTCCGTCTTGACCTAAAAACGCCTATAAAAAAGGTCCCCCGACGTTCTCTGGAAGGAGGGGCGGAGAAACACAGAACCACGAAACAGAGAGTCAGAAGGCTGCCGCCGGAGAAGATCGGAGGGGGAAACGCCGCCGGAGTCACCTCCGGAGGGCTCCACCCCCCTCCGGCGTGTTCATCATCAACATCTACAGCAAGAACATCTCCACCATCATCACCATGATGAAGGGGGAGTAGTCCACCCCCTGGACTTGGGTTTGTGGTGGTAACTTATGTATCTCTCCTCTCTCTTGAGCTTCACTAATTAGTACCGTATGAGCTGCTAAACATGATTACGGTCATCTATGTAATACCTTTGTGGTGAATATTGTGGTATGAGATGATTTGTTATGCATTTACCGTTGTGTTGGAGCTTTTGTGATTTGTCATACTTTGGAGATATTTTATGATGCATGTGATGGTTTGATTTATTCATAATGCCTTGTTTATCATTGTCATGAGGTGATTGACACCACCAAGTGTAGATAGATGAGAGAGTTGTGATCACACACACGAAATATAAATCATTGCACTTGTGTTTAGAATATTGTCCATTAAGAAGTATGATGTATGTAGGTACGGGATGGCCGATGTGACACGGCGTAGGTATTGAGTGACACAGTACCGCCCAACATCCTTTATCTGGGGGTAAAAAGAAAGAGTATGATGTGGGAGGGGGACCTAGCAACACAAATGAATATTTCTTTCAACTATGTGTTTTAGGACATATAGCTGTCATAAAAGCTACCATTAAAACATGACAATTGTGTGTACTTTATCTATAACATGATAATCACCATAGATGAGAGAGAGGATTAAGTGAACCCATGTCCATTGTTCCTAGAAGAGAAAACCTTTGTCTTGTCCTCTTGCGTTGAAGAGGATTGGGACACTTTTACATTCTTGTTTTGCTACATCGAACTTCCATCCATCAACCACCTTGTTCTCCAAACTTGTTTAGTGCATAATCAACTAAAACTTGTGACACTTTAGTTGTAGAGAATAGATAACTTTTCCTTCTTGCTCCTGCGGATCGATATCTTACTTCCACATTGAGAGGTGCTACAGTGATCCCTTGGTCTTGGGGTTATCAAGTACTTTTCTGGCGCCGTTGCCGGGGAGCGTAGCGCTTAAGTTTCTATTCTTTTGTGCACTAGACTAAGCTTGGGGAGGTTCCTTTTATATTTTGCAATCATCTAAGCTTGGGAGGTTCTTTAACTTGTTTAATGATACTATGTCTCCCATTTATGATGATGAATATGATATTTTCAGTCCACCTCATTTCAACCATCTTGATACCAAATAAGAAGCCTAGCTATATGGCTATAAAGAAAGCGTTTTGCGGGAGGCAACCCGGTTATTTTTTGTGTGATTTTATTTTTGTCCTCTTGCTGTACCAATAGACTTTGTTTATAGTTTAGGTTCTGGAATTTTCAATAAAGTGACAAGTTTTACCCTTTTTGGTTTGAAAAAGTTGCTTATAGCGTTCGGAGATTCTATTTCTGTACGAATCAGTGCACGGTATGATTTTTAGTTATTATTCTGTAACTCCGAATGAGCTCATATTTGAACTGTAGTTGTAACTTTTCATCCTCTGTATGCATGAATTTTTTCGGAATTGTTCGAGAAAGTTTGGTAGGGTAGAAAAATACGTTTTGCTGCTGCTATTTTTCTGGACAGATTCTGTCTCATTTTGTTTGATGCATACTTTGAGCTTTTAAGTTGAATCTTTTCGATCCAATTGAGTTTATGAGTAGGCATACAACATTATACACTTTCTGGACATCTCATATGAATTTTTGCAAGGATTCCATGATTCGACCATGCACTCGTCTTCCTTGGTCGTCCAGATTATGCTGCGACTGCCCTTCTTCTTCTTCGCCGCCTGCTCGCCGACGACAGCGTTGGTCACCACCCCCTCCTCCTCGACCTCGTCGTCGTCCTCGTAGTACTCCTCATCCTCGTCGAATCCGTCGTCGTCATCCTCCGCCCGGGCGTTGTCGCTGATGATGTCGTCCATGATATGGGTGGTCTCCTACACACAAGGAGCAAGGCCGGTAGCCACACCTCACCTATGCACACGTCTATTGTACATGCCATGGCTACAAAACGCGGGTTCATACCTGCATGAGCTCCAGGGCGTCGGGAGTCATTCCATCGATCACATGGGAGGCGCCCGCGTCGAATGAATGGCTCCGACCGGCGGCCGTTTGGACGGCGGGATCTCTCCGCATCGCCGGCGAATTCAGATCGACGGGGTGGTTTAGATCCAGGCCACAAGAAGGGAATATGACGTTGGGGTCGAAGCCGCCATGATGCTGGCTGTCGCCGTACTCGGGGGAGAACCTGGTGCGAGGCGTGGCGGCGGCGCTGTCGGCGAAGAAGGAGGAATTCGACGGCGAGCCGCCAACCTTGCATCGTAGAGTGGCGTTGCTCTCTGGGATTCCTCCCAAGGTGAATGCTTGGTTCAAGGCGGCGACGGTCTTGTTCATGGCGGCGATCTTCCTTGCCGTCAATGGCGCCGCCGTGCCGAGCCATTTCCTCTCATTCTGCTTCACGCGGCACCCGGCACGGTTCTACGTGTCCAATCGGCGCCGGAGTACGTCGAGGTCCCAATCCTCCTGCCTCATCTCCTCCGGCTTCTCCCTGGGTGGGGGGGGGGTCTTGCGCTTGACGCCCAGCGTCTTCCCCACCGCCTTCGTCCCCTTCGCTGCCTTCCCCTTGGGTGCCGGCGGCGGCGCCATGGAGCCGGCGTGGCGCGAGGGTTTTTCTTTTGGCGGGAGAGATGGCGGGGGAAATGCGATTTCTGTGGACGAATTGGGAGAAGCCGGCACTTATTGCGATTGCCGTCTCACTGCCAGGCGTGGCCCGTGCGTCGGAGGCCGACGTGGTGTCGCGTTTCCTTCCGTTCGGGGCCGCCCCAAGCCTCCCCAAGTTGAGGGCGTGGGCTGGGCGTGCCGGACACAAAACTGGGCCGCGCCGGACAGAATTCGCGTTTGGGCGCCGCGAGTGGGGCGATTTTGTATCCGACACGCCCCAAAAGCGTTTGGGCGGCCGTTTGGGCGCCGCGAGTGGAGATGCTCTAACTGAACCCTTGTAGCGATAGAATCAAGTTTATGGAAAATTGCAACCAAGTGGTAAGAATGTCATCAATCTAACTGAATAGCACGTACCAGTCTGATGTTTGTATGACTGTAGAAGCCTAAGAAGACGGCGCGATGCGAAGATGCGTTCCCACCGGAGAGGCTATCTGGCAGATGCGACTTTTTCAGCTACGGTTGGAAGACGGCCGGGGACGCGTGACGACGAGGCAACGATGGAGGCAGGGAAGCGGCGTCCTCACGAAGGGATGCGCCGGAGCGTCTTCACGAAGGGCAGGGCCGCATCGTCCTCACGCCGTACAGGACGGCGGCGTCCGGCAACACGCGACGTGGAGGCAGGGCGGCGGCGCCCGCCGAAGGCGTCCTCACGGTGGCCGACGGGCAAGGGGCGGCGGCGTGGAGGCAAGGAGTGTTGAGGCTGCGGCGTCCTCCGGCGGGCGGCGCGGTGTCCGTGGCCTTGCTGTGGCAGCGTGGTGGGCTGTGGCGGTTGGTCCTTTTGGGCGGCGATGGGAAGGCTGATTTGATTGAACGTTTTTGTTAAACGCATTTGTCAATCACCGGTGGCTTGTGAGGCGTTGGATCATGTGTGTACGTGTCTGATCGTTTGGATCTGCCTTACTCGCTCTTTTAATATTAGTGAAAATGATTTCGGCCCAAATAACTCTCGTATAGGTTGTGCTTTCTCTGGTTTGCTTTGCTTTTTTTTTTCGCTTGCCCACACTCTGCTTGTTCTGCTTTTCCTTGTGTTTCTCGCTTGCTTTTTATTTTACTGCCGCTTGTTAGGTCAGAAAAAACATCATATTTTTTTTATTGATTTTGAAACTCATGTGAAATCAAAAAATATTCATGGATTCTTAAATATTAATAAAATATAGAATTACTCAATAATTTGAAATAAAAAAATTGTGGAATAATTTTTCTTTATAAATTTGAAAAATATCTATGAACTATGAAAGTGTTCACGGTTTTTAGATGTTCTTGGATGTAAAAAATATTAACAAATATTAAAACATTCGAATATTTTTGACAAAAAATCGTTGATTTGGAAATTATTCACGGATCTGAAAAAATGTTTGTGAATTAAAAAAATATTGAAGAAATTGGAAGGATATTCGTGGATTTGAAAAAAAGATAATGAATTTAAAAAGTATTCACGAATTTAAAAAACTCAGACAACTGAAAATGCTCATGAAAAGTTAAATAAAAAGTATAGGAGAAATAAAATAAAATAAAATAAAATAGGAAAGAAATGAACATGACAAAACGTAACTGGTACAAGTATGGGCTTCCTCTTAATCTGGCCCATTAATTGGACTTGAACTGGCAACGAAACTTGGGCCTCTCTCATGGCAACAGACCTGCCGTGTCAAACATCATTGGCATTTGGTAAGCTCGTCAGGGCCCATGCATCCACATCTGCAGCAATCCCGTAACCGCTACACGGACAAGAAGAACGTCGCCGTCGCACATCGAGGGAGAGGCAGGCGCGCGAGGTGCGGCCACAGATTCTCAGCACGAAGACAAGCCCCATGCATGCGCGCACCGGGAGGCGAGTCGCCGATCCCGGCGTGGTCCACGGCGCGCGGCCTCACCATCCGGCCGGCACGGCACGTCGCCCCTCCCGCCCCGGCCGTCCACCAACTCACGTGGCCGCCCCTACATACCGCGGCCGCGCGCGCTCACGTCTGACCCGACACGGTGAACCGCCGGCTGCATTCTCCGGCCGGGACTGGCCGCGCCGGGGAGTGCCCAGTGGTCCTGGCTCGAGGACACGCATGTTCGATATGTCAACGCGCTCCTCGATCCCCTGCTGCTGTCGCGTCCGCAGCTGTCTCTGTTGATTGCGTTTCAAGGAAGGGATTATTAGGCGCAGAGTGGTTACACATCTACACTGCCTAGAAACCAGGACACTTTCATAAGCCTTCTCCGGTACCCCGTGCACATATACACTAGCAGGAGGACTGCATGCACGGTGTGTAATAAATTGGTCTATAGTCTAAACACAGTTACACACATATATATGCATGCATCATGTCAATGCAAGATGCATCATATATTGCATCAACTACCATAGATCACCAGGAGCTATGCTGCTACCGGCTTGAAATACTACTCTCTAGTCGTTTGTCTACACTCTACAGTCAGTCAGGGCTTTTCCTGAAAACCATATACGTTGTTCGAATTGATTGATCACTAACTACTTAGAGGCAGAAGGAATCCTGCAGCTATACCTGCCTACGAACACATTAATACTCCAAGCACGTATTGTTCTTCCATCCCCGGACCCCCAACCTGTCGTTACAACGCGAGAGTAACGGACAAACTAAGCAGCATCCATCCATGATCCATCGATCGTCGTCGCGCGCGGTCCGGTTGCTTTCCCGCGCACTGCACCCGCATGCATGCAGCTGCGGCTCCTCTCGATCGTACGTGCACCGGTCGGTCGCCCGGACCCACGCGTGCACCAATGCCAGCGCACTCCAACTATCTACTCCCTCGGAGCTAATCTGTCCGCGAGTACGTACAGAAACGGTCAAATCGAAATCAGTGCGCTGCTGTTCATGATACTGACCTGGGCGTTACTGCGCTGCCTGCCCATTTTTCTCCACCGGAGCAATCAGTTTCGGCCGGCCACGTTATAATGTTCATGCCACTTCTGAATGCATATGTGAGGGTAGCAGAAGAGTGCAGCGTAAGCAACTCCGCTATAGTGTGCCCCATCGAAATCATTGGTGGTGTGGCCGCCCTCACTAGCTAGACCTGGACTAAGGTGTTGTTGGTTCCAACTCTCTGTTGTAGTAAAACCAGAGATATATATTTTGGACGAAAAGAAGATCTGATAGTCTCTTGATCTAAGCTAGTTTGATCACTGCCCCCGATCACTTGCCCTTCACTTGCTAAGAATCATTCCTGTTCGGGCAAATCTCACCAATGGGGAAAATGACACATTGAACAACTTTTTTGCTGCTCGGCGGGATAGCAGTACGTACGACAATACTGCCCTAATCATCTGTCAAAGAGAGAGAATACACTGTACTTACGTACACCAACCAGTATCTCATGTCATTGTGAATAAGACAACACCCGTCGAATGAGAAGCATCGATCACCAGTACCCGTGTAGGAGTGTAGGTGGACTCAGCGTCCGCGATCCATCGATGTCCACCAGCTTGCTAAGCATGTGCAGCGTCGCCCTGCTCCAGATGTCGATCCAGCTACATAATTTACCCTTTTTTTTGAGAATTACTAGTCTTTTACAGTACAGCTGTAGTATCTGAATTCACGCACAACAACTCACTCCACACACACTCAACACTACACACACGCCACCTGTGCGCAAGCTAAACCTAACCATACTATACTAAGCTTCTGAGCCTCCGTGAGCCTAGACCTACTGGGAAACCCTGCGGTGGTGGGCACGCCACAATATCTCTGACTGAACCACGGTGGAAGCGGCACAGAAGCTGGAACTGGGACAGACTGTTCACGTGAACAGTGCCGCGCTGGTGAGGCACCCGAAATTCGCTCCCGTGGGGAGTCGAACCTGGGAGGGCTGGGTGGCCACTGCCACACTCAACCATCGCGCCACAGCGCGTCCTCAGCTACATAATTTTCCTGAACAACCTACATTCCTACAAACCTCATCGTTCATTTGACTTGTACACGGACGCATATAAGTCCACTACATGATTGACTCATAATTAACTAGTACTCCTTCCGTTCCCAAATATAATATGTTTTAACTTTTGTCCACATTCACATGCACACAAATATACCTAGATATATTTTATGTGTATGTTCACTCATTTTAATATCCATGTAGACAACATGGGTAACACCTAAAACATAATATATTAATACCCCATTGCACCGCACCGGCAATTAACTAGTCATTACGAGAAATCCCTATAGTCCAACATAAATCACACAATTACGCTCGGAATTGAGCTCTTAGTTTACGGTTAAACCTTCTCAATCAATTCTCAAATATCCGAGATACTAGTTGGTCGCACTAGATTGAAAACCACGAAAAAAGTTCTCCACACCAAAGGTGTTGTCGATGTGCAGAAAAAACGCCATCTTGCCCTAATTATTGGATGCTCTATTCTTACTTAATGTATTGTAAAACCTCCTTCCCTCTCAAGCTTTTCTCCAGGAAGGTAATGTTTGTGATCTAACGCGTTTTTTTTTCAAACTTATGGCTGGCTGATTACATTGTCTATCAGTAAGAAAGCTTAATGTAGGATGGCTACTTCTAGTAGTTAACTTACTAAGTCATGATTTTTGGTTTAGTGTAATCCTAGGTTGTTTTAGGGGAAGAATCGTATACTGATTAAGTGAACCCTCCTAACTCAAAGGTGTCAAGGAGGGTACTTGCTTTTCTGAGATATATATCCACCCTTGAAAGTCTAAGTACCATCAAATTTTGGGATTTTGTTCGGAAATATACACACAAGGGTAGCGACGGACAAAAATAGAAGCAAACACAATGTCGTTTGATGGAGACGAGATTGACATTGTTGCAGAGGTCCTACGATTTGATTACCATCGGATTCACATATGTTGCATTTACCCAACGTAAGGAAGCGTCGTGCTTATCGTTTCCTCTCTCTGATGCACACATCCTCATATTGAGGCGGCATGCAGTGCTTGAAAAACTGCAGTAGTCCAGAACGACAGGTCGTGATACAGTCAGTTGTCTCTGGAGGCCCACTACAATACCTGAGCAGGTTGGGTCGTACCGTTCATCACCCTTGTCATTCATTTGTCAAGCCCATCGTGGCAGAATCGCCAAAATACGGTAGTACGTACACAAGGCAAGCGGCCCGTCAGGTTGGATTGATCAGCGCCGTGCACAGTAGACGAGCCCTAAACAGTACAGTACGCGGCCCCCAATCATAGCACGGCCCGGGGGAGCCCGTGCACGCGAGCGATCATACTACTATTTCTGTCGGCCGGACGGACGGATTCACCGCATTACTCATTACTCAGGCGCGTCAATTTCTCGGCTTGAGAGCGCTCGGGCGCTGTAGATGCTACAGTAGGTACTGTTGTACACAGTAGCAGTCTACAGTGACTCGCTCCGTGCCGTTCTTCGCCGATCCGACGTTCCACACAACATGGCCGTGACGTTTTTGCAAAAAAAAACTTCAAAGATCGCATCACTGCCCTGCAATCCACACTTCATCGAACAGAAGGACCAAATTGCAATTTTGAAAAAACATATGGATCTCCGTGTAAAACGTGCAAAATCCCCCTCTCCTTCTTCCTTCTCCTGCGACGGCCCGATGACGCCGCCGCCGCCGACGCACATCCACGCCGCTGCGCACCTCCTCCGACGAATCCACTGCCACAGTGAGCTTCGCCGCCAGATCCTCTCCATCTTAGCTGATCATCGCCTGCTGGGACACTCGATCCACGTCGAAATCGACGCCGCCGCGAAAACGCTAGCCGTCGGCGAACGCGTCGACCATATGGTCCAAATCGCCGCCCACCGGCTCCCGCGTCGCTCTCGCACAGATCCACGCGCGGTCGCAAGCTCTATCGCGCGCGCAGCTGGCCGAGCGCACGCTCGGCATCGCGCGGCCGCGTCCGCCGCTGCTGCCAGCGACGTGGCGCGCTGACGTCACCATGGACCCCATCTGCCAGTTTTTTTTAACTGAATTGTAAAATGAAAATAACCCTGACGTGCGGGACCCACATGACAGAAAATTCGAAATTGCAGGGAAATAATGCTAAAATTCGGGAAAATCATATCTTTTAATCTACAATTCAAGAAATTAAAACAATATATCAAAATCTTCCAAATTTAACAAAATTTTCACACAAAATTTGCGCCCCATGTACCAGAAAATTCACAATTACAAGGAAACAATATTAAAATACGGAAAAAATCATATCTTTCAACCTATAATTCAAGACAATACAAACAATGTACCAAAATATTCCAAATTTAACAAATTTCCAACCTTTTCACACAATATTTGACCCCAAAAAAACAAACCAAATTTCAAATTTAAAAAATTCGAAAAATTAAATGACTTCCAGGACTCACCGTAGAAATAATCCAAAACTAAACAATCTTAGACCGCAACCTTCTTTTGGATTTCAATTGTTTTCAAACATACATGCTTTTTCTAAAATGTACATTCTCAAATTTGATTATCCATCCTGAAAAGAAAAAATAAACAAATATAAAAAATATCACAAAAAAAGGCTCACTACTTATGTCATATAATATAATTTCAAATTTGCTTATTTTCAAAATTTGAAGGATTTTCAAAACTCACCATCTTACAAAGTACAAACTCACCATCTTACAAAGTACAAAAATAATAAAAATAATAATATACTATTTTGGACCGTAGCCTTTTTTGAATTTCAAAAAAATTCAAACACTAAATGATTTTGTAATATGTACATTCTCAAATTTGAATTTTACCACACACCCGCAACATACAAATTTGGATATTCATATAATTATATTAATAATGATCATATATGGACAGACAAAAATATAACATAATTATTGATATAAATTAGTTGTCATTTGTTATAAATTGGTATTTGTTTCCTAATTAAGCCCAGAGTGCAATTAAATATTCTTTGTGGCAACTAATATTAGCCAGGTAAAGCTAAATCTTTTCAAATTGAACTTCTGCAAAAAATAACGTATCCTTTTCTACCATAAAAACAACAGCGAAAATAACATTCTAAAAACTACAATGTAACTCTTATTAGAATCTTAATAACTTCCAAATATGAACATTTTAAAGACATAACATGTTCTAAAATTATAGCGTTCTTTCAAACCTGACCATTTTGCAAACGTGAAAACATCCGATAAATATTTAACCGCACCAGATAAATTAACGTGAATTTCACTCTTTTCTGATACCTTATTTCAAAGCATTAGGTTTCTGACAGATGCTACCCTTTCACTTCAACAATTTCCAGCAAATAAAAACCGTTCGAACTAACTTGATAACCATCGTACAAATATTAGAAAATATCAAAAAAAAATTACAACAACAAATAAAAAAATGATTTTTTGTATCAACCAATATTTGGAAAATTTTGTACAAAAAACACAAACATGTTAGAACATCCAAATCCAAATTTAAAATTTAAGTCTCCAAAAATACCAATCTTAATAACTTTCCAAATTGAACAATTTTTCGAACCTATACATTTCCAAAACATAAAACCAATTATTCACGACTAAAAAACAAACATGTTTGGAAGATTCAAATTTGTCAACTTGTGGCAGAATTTTAGGAAAACAAATAAACAAATTGAAGCATTTCAATCCATATTTTAAATTTAAACCCCCCAAACAAAAAATATAACTCCTTGGAGCATGAAGATTTTATGAACGTGACATGTACGTTCCCACTTTCAACAATTTTTAGAATCTAAACGTTTTTAAAAACAAAAATTTTCCCAAATGCAGCAATTAACTAACATTATTTCTAAATTTCAACATTTTTAGATACAACGGGTGCGGTGTGTCGCCGCACCAAATTCCACTAGTTCATATTCAATGGCGTGCGTGCTTGCGGTTCACGACTGGACAGCGCATGCAGCAGGACGACTCACAACATAAACGTAGCTAATCTTTGTACCTGCAGCTATTCTTCTATTCCTGCTGGATCTCCATCCGTCACGTACGTACGTACGTACGTAGCAGATCGAGCGAGCGAGCAAGCAAGTCAAATTTGCGGTTGATGGTTCGGTTAAGCTTAATTACATATGATTAAGGGCAGGAAGAGACATCCGTGGGTAGCTGATCACTGGCTAGCTCAGTAATCAGTCAGTACAATTTCACGGCAAAATTAAGGAGAGAGACAAAACTAGCTCGGCAGAGTACCACAGTACTTCTCCGTGCCACATGGTGATGGATATGGACCATCGACCGTACGTACATGCTGTGGTCAGGAGGCTGGTAGATGTACGTGCCATCGCCATCCAAACCACTCGACCTCCCGGCTACAGTTGAAGTAGAGAGACAGGGCCTTCTGTCCCGACCCGTGAAGGGATTTAGTCCCGGTTTGTGAACCGGGATAGGATAAGCGGGACTAAAGGGCAAACCTTTAGTCCCAGGCCTGTTTACCAGTCGGGACTAAAGGTCCTCCACGTGGACGCCTGCGGGGCGCGCTGGGGCAACCCCTTTAGTCGCGGCTCTTATAACGGCCGCGACTAAAGCGGTAATTTTTTTTTTTTTTTTTAAGGTTTAGTGTTTAGGGTTTATTTGTTTTCTTTTATTTTCTTTCTTCGAGCATACAAAGATAATTGTTTTCTTTTAGCGGTATTTCTACGCTACCACATACGGTACACGTTCGTGCATATATAAGATAACTTGTCTTACGATCGAGCATATACAAATATATACAATTTTGATAGTTACATGGAGATCACAATTACTGGGACTAGAGCTCGTCTATTTGATTACACGGCCGGGGATCTTCAGTAGCGCCTATTCGCACTAAATTCTCCGGCGTCGTCTACCATCTCTTTCATAAAAAATCCCGCCAGTTCCTCTGCAAGTCCTAGTAGGCGTTGCTCTGGTAGGAGCCGATCCCACATTCTCTCGAACTATATAAGAAAAGGAGATCAATATGAACATCAGTCATGATAACAAAAAGTGACGGTAATAAAGTAATGTTGTGAATGTATTGCTTACGTACAATCTATAATCATTGTGCTCAGTGGTAAACATGCGAATGAACTCGCAAACGTAGTATCCACATAGATTCATCCCCGGTGGCTGCCTCGCGCACTTTACGAGAATAGAATAGAATCAAAATAATAATCTAGCATCATAATTGTATTGAAACTAGAATTAAAGAGATGCACAGACATATCTCGTACTATTTACCGTGACCGGAGTAAACGTCAGCTTCTCACTAAAGGAAAGAGACTGATATAGCGCGAAAATTACCTCTGGAGCATGTCCTGCATGTCGCGGAACTCTTCCAGGTGTCTATTTAATGGGTCCATGACTTCAACTATTCCCTAATCAACTTGAATGTCTAGCAGAATTCAGTGAAACCTGCATACGTTTATATATACATCAGTAACTCATCAATTACACTTAAGATCGAGTAAGCAAAAGTGAATGTGTACAACATAGTAAGACCCTCACTGGAAGTTGTAAGGAAACAGTATGTGGTCACATAAATTTTGCTCCGTTAGAAACCTTAGAAGGTTATCCGCCGTCTCGTCGGGTTTCGTCGTTAGCGTACTTTATCTGGGTCAATGAACCCAACACTATAGATCTTTCTTTTACATTCCCGATATTCATTCTGTTTAATAGAGTACAAAAGGATATAATGAGGATAATTACATGCAATGAACTGAACAACTGAAAAACTGAACAACTTATATGTAGACAATAAATTCAACAACTTACAGACAATAGCAATTCATGAGAGTTTTGTCGAGGGCGTCGAAATTGTATAACTGGAAGATTTCTGAAAAGTCAACATGGACCTCTTCGGTCGAAAGAAGTACTCATGTGGGACTTTCGCCACGATCATTGTTCTGCCCCCCCCCTACCACACTCAAGTACCAGTCATGCAAATTCCGCATATGTGTTGGCAGTTGTTCCAACTTCTCTTTGCTGACCAAAGGCTTCCCTGGGACATATGTAGGGACAACATCAGCCTTGGGTAACTTGTCGTCTTGGGAACCTAGCAATTCAGCAACAGTCACACCCATAGCGGCCGCCAACTTCGCAGCTTCTTCCATATCATGCTGCAGCACCTGGGGAACGTTTTCGGATAACACCTTGAGGGATGGGATCGATTGTTTGGCCTGTTCTCCGAGCTAGGGAACGTCCCTTCTGTTCCCGCTTGCACTTTTACCTGATTTGCTCCCGCTTGCACTTTTACTGATTTGCTCCCGCTTGCACTTTTACTTGATTTGCTCTTCTGCACTTCCTTCCGAAGTGTGCGTAGATAGTCATCTGGCTTATGGTGCAACTCATATTGCGATTTTGTGTTCAGAAAATCACGTGCCCACGCTTTTTGCTTCTCGGTGTATACCGGGGCGGGCTTGGGTTTCTTCTTTGCAAAATGCGCATCTTTTCGGCCTTTGCGATCGCTGCGTTTGCTCTCAGTACGATCGTAAGTTCTGATGGGAAGATTCTTATGAGGTACTCTTGGGAGGGGCGACATTTGTCGTTTTGGGCTGCTGCGTCGGTTAGTACTCATCGACGGAGCACGCTTCCGCTTATTGTCCTTAGCGGGCAAAGGCGGCGGCGAAGACGGCCGACCCAAGTCCGGCGGCGGAGATCGAGATGGACTCGCGCTGTGGTGGTCGTAGTCATGGGGTGGGCTTCTTGGAGGTGATGGAGGTGTAGGTGACCTGCGACGACTCGGAGGCGGTGTTGTCCTTGGCGTCGAGCCTGGAAACTTGATGTAGTTCTTGTCCCATAGAATGGTATCACCCACACTTCTCCGAGTGTCCTCTCATCTCCAGGTCCAGGGATGTCAAGCTCCATAGCATGAGACCCCGATACGATTTCATCCACCACGACTTTAGCATAGCCAGCTGGAATCTCACGGTCTTGCCAGCGTGCGTCAGGTGGACAAGGTAAAGCATATCCGACCGCCACCTTCATGGATATGTTCTTCAATTTCTGATGGAGCTCACAAGATATTGCATCCTTGATTCCATCCACGGGTAGCCGGGACCGCCATCTATCATCCGCCGTGCATCGTCAGCCGGGACCTCCGAGTCACCCACTGCTTTTCCGCTGAGATGGACCGGCGGTAATATCGAGTACAGGATCTTGCGGGCGCACTACTCCTCTAAGTTCGTCAATCTGCTGCTGGTGGTTAATTCTGGCAAGCAACTGGTTGAACTTGTCTCCCTCCTCCTCCTGCTGTCGCTGCTTTGCTCTCGCTCGGCTTCTGTAAGTTTCTACGTCTTTGGCAAACCCAAGCCACCACGGGACGGAAGGGCCAAAGCCTCGTGTTCGTCTCCTTTTTCGTCATTCCCGAGGACCAGTGTCAGCAAGTCTTTCTCTCTATCGGGACGGAACTTTAACTTCCCCTCTTTAATTTCTTTCACCACTTTAAGCCAATTTTCCCTGGGTACCCTAATCCCGTCACTGCAAATAAGGTCCCCTGTTGTTTCGTCGTATGAACCCCCATGCGCAAGGAACCAATTTCTTGCCCTCAATTCCCATTCGTCGCGCATCCATTCTGGTTGGATCCCTTTAGCAAGCAGCTCTTGCTCTTTTTTATCCCACTTTGGCATGGCAGTCTCGTAGCCCCCTGGCCCCAATTTATGGTGATATTTTTTCTTGTCAGCATTTTCTTGTTCCTTACTGAGATCGCCTTGGCATTTTGTGACTCCTTGTACTCCTTAAATGCGTTCCAGTGATTCGCCTGCTTCGCTAGATAGCCTTCAAATACTGGAGCAGTCTTTTTCTTCAGATATTCTTGCCATAATCTTTTCTTCCACACCCGGAATAGTTCGGCCATCTTCGTAAGAGTCCACTTCATGACTTTCTTCCTCAATTTTGCAGTGTCGGCAGGATCCTCAAATTCTGGCAGGGTGAAATGTGCCATGAGGTCATTCCAAAGACCCTCTTTGTACCTTTCGGCGACATACTCACTATCGTTCGCCCCTTTGCGCTTATTCCAGTCTCGAACGTGATCGGGACGTGATCCCTAACCAGAACTCCGCATTGTTTTCTAAATACATCGGCAGCCTTCTTGGGTTCCTTCGGTTCGCCCGTAGGGGCTATGACCTCAAATGTATAATGCGTAGATGGGGCCAACATTTTGGTCGGGCCTCGTTTGGAAGATTTGCTCGATGTGGAGGCCTAAGAGAAGAAACATTCGTCAATTTATATATATACAACTCAAGTAATGCATCTACTGATCGCCGAACTTCATATCTACCTCGCCGGACTTCGTTAAGGGTCCACCGGCTTCTCCATCATCGGAGCTATCGCCTTCTCCATCATCGGAGCCGTCGACTTCATCCTCACTTCGGTCGACCTCCATTCCATCCCCGGAGGGGTTCAGATACGACGACGAGATTCGGCTGGATCAGCATCTGGGGCGTCGTGGATTATATTCTCGAGAATTTCTTCCTGTATTAGGTCTCTGCGGGTTGGACTAGGTGGATCCATAGTTTCTGCAAAATGCACACAATATTATTTCAAAATGCATCAAATAAAATGAGTATCAATTGTTATAAATAATTACTAAAGCAATGAATACAAGTCACTTATCTAATGTGTATCAATTGTTATCATCAATACTTTGTAATTAAAAAATTACTACAAATCTATTAAGTCACAATATATCCACTACAAATCAATTACTAAAAATTACTCTTAATATTACTCTTAATATTCCTAGAATTTAATTGAGATAAAAATATACATTATAAAGCCCTATTTTAAAATGATTCGTAAAAGAAACATATAAGATTATTGAATATACCGAGGAGAACAAACACCGGAAAAGAACAACAATCAACACATGGCATTTATGCAATGCGCAATATGTATGCATGATCAATTTAATGCATTGACATGGAGCTCTAAATCATGTTTGAAATGTTATTTGAACTCAAATTACAATTATGAGCATTTATTTAACTTAACTCCATAATTAGAGAAAATGCATTTAAGTTGTTTCCAGATATTCACCAAATTGAAATGTTCCAAAATGTTTGTATTTTGACATAAATAACTAGCATTTATTTTTCTGAACATTTTGATATATTATTCATATTTTTCTGATAAACAGATCAAAAGATATTGAATTTACAAGTTTAAATCATTTTCTGGAATTCTTTTAAATAAATTGGTCCCACATGTCAGACATTTAACAATTTCATAAATCATTTCCAAAATTAATAAAATCCTGACAGCTAGGGCCCACATGTCATAGACACAGAAGAACCACAGGCGCCTCTGTCGATCCAGGATCGATCGATTCCGAGCGAATTGATCGAAATTGATCAGTGCATCAGGTAGAGGACGTCAAGGCGAGCGTTATGGTGGTGGCGCCACGACCAAATGGTCGCCGGAGCGACGGCAGCGTCCGCCGGAGCGAAGCTCCGTGGCGGCGCATGGCGTGGACGTGGTACCGGACGCGATATCCTCACAAGAAGAGAGGGAGGAGATGGAGGGACCGGAGCTCACCAGAAGCACGAAGACGGCGACGGAGCTGGTCGGAGATGGCTGGGGAGGTCGGACGGCGACGAGCTCGTCCTCGAGCGTGGCAACCGAACTTGGGGAAGAGGAAGGCGGTGGCGTCCGGAGCAGGAGAGGACGGCGACGGATCGGACGGCGGCGCGGTGGCGCGGTGGATTTTGGCAGCCTGACGGCGTGTTCCTCTGCTCCGCCCTTCTTCTTTGATGAAATGGCTAAGTCCCAGATTGGGAACCGCTTAAGTAGTGGAGGGACCTTTAGTCGCAGCCCGTGGCTCAAACCGCGACTAAAGGGGGGTCTTTAGTCGCGGTTTGAGCCACGGGCCGCGACTAAAGGGGTGGTGAGGGCTTTTCACGTTCCCGCGCACAGCACGAGCTTTAGTCCCGGCTGGTGAGATGGGCCGGAACAAAAGGCCAAAAAATTGCACGGGCTGGGCCAAATAGCGTACCGTTTTAACTTTTTTTTAATCTAGCACAATTTTAAATATTTGAAAATTTGAATGAAACAGTTTTTGCATACTTATGAATTTGAGAAAACTTTTAACATGAAAAGTGCTTGAATTTAAATAAGTATTCCAAATCCATTTTCTGTTTTATAAAATAATTATTCTAACTCTACAAACTATTAACCATTTTGCCATTTTGAATTAAAAAATGCATTAACTTTTATCTTTTGCATATTTTTGAATCTCACTAAACTTTCAACATGAAAAGTGTTTGAATTTGAATAATTAATTCAAAACCATTTTCTGTTTTATAAAATAATTATTCTAACTTGCCATAGTGAATTGCAATACTACATCTCGTAGTCGCTGCCGTCGTCGTCGTTGTCGTCGGACGGCGCTCGCCTGGACTGGAAGTGAGGGTAGCGCAAGCGGGGGTTATCGCCGGCCGTAATGTAGTTCATGACGCTCTGGAGAGTCCGGCCACCCCAAACAGCCGACGGCCGGCCTCGTTGAAGTTCGAAGGAGGCGGGCCGTCCTCCTCGTACCTGGCGAGCGACCTCTCATGCCGATTGATGAAGAAGGCGTCCCAAGTCGGGCGGTAGTCGGGATCCCTGTTCGAGCCACCAACCGGGACTAAAGGGGCTTATTTGTTCCCGCGCAATTTTACCAACCGGGATTAAAGGTAATCCCACCAATAAGGAAGAAGCACACGGATCGTGTGTTTCTTTCGAGCGCTTGTGAGCCGTTGGATCAGGGGTGTGTTTCTTTTGAGGGCTTGTGAGCCGTTGGATCCATAGTTTCTGCAAAATGCACACAATATTATTTCAAATGCATAATATTATCATCTATAAAATTTCATCTGTAAAATTCCATCTATAAAATTACCTCTTAAAAATTGCTTGGAAATGCTAAAGATCTTGGAGAATGCAGAGATTGTGTTGGTAAAACTGTAGCTGATTTGAAGCTTCTTGACAATACACATTGGAAATACACATTCATTATTATTACACATGCTCCTTACATAAAGGTTTAATACATTCCATAGAATGCATTAGATAAAAGGTTTAATACATTATTACACATCACCAACATCACCAACATTATTCTACATAAACGGACTTGTTGGCTCGGAGGCCGTAGGATTAGGAGGAACGGCGGGAGGAGCCAGCCCCGCTTGCGGCCGCCCGGTTCTCACACGCACGTTTGCGGTGGAGGGCAAGAACCTGGAGGATGAGTCTTTCAGCGCCCAATCCAGCTCGGAAGCCTCCTTCGCCTTGAGCTGGTAGGCAGTCTTGGCTCGCTGGACAGGATAGTCGCGGACAGACTGGAAGGAGGCTTCCATGGCCTCCTGTATCTGCAACCCACAACCCTCTTCCCCGTCGTCGCTCCAGTCGAAGTCGTCGTCCTCCTCCTCCTCCGCGGGAGGTGCAACGGCGCCAGGTGGAGGTGCGGCGGCACCTGGTGGAGCAGGAGGCCGGTAGCTGGGCATTCCTCTCCATGCCGGGCTCGTGGGCATACGGCGGGATAGGCTCTCACGGTTGCGCCCAAGCGCGCTCTGCCAAGCACGCTCGACCTCGTCCAGAAGGCGTTGCGGCGGGCGTGGCGGATCCATCTCGTGGAGACGATGCGTTCGTGGCTAGGAATGGTGGATTAGGGTTTACCCGTCGGCGACAATATATAAAGACCTCCAGGGCAGCGCTGGGGGAGGACACGTGCCCAGGGCAGCGCTGGGGGAGGACACGTGTCGTGACCGCAAAGCCCGACTTTAGTCCCGGTTGGTAACCGGGACTAAAGAAGCACACGGATCGTGTGTTTCTTTCAAGCGCTTGTGAGACGTTGGATCAGGGGTGTGTTCCTTTTGAGGGATTGTGAGCTGTTGGATCAGCAGTATCACGACCACTTCGTGAGCCACATGACCCGGTTGGTGTTACCAACCGGGACTAAAGAAGCACACGTACCCTATATATAGCCCCCCTCCCGGAGATGTTCAGCACTCAGTGTCTACTCATTGTAGTTCATTTTGGCAGTACACGGGTAGCAGAGAGCAAGATTTCTGAGAGGCAGGAGTTCCTAGAGGGGAGGCTGAAGGTCAACCCTCCCCTCGGTTGGATCCAAGCAGCGGCAAGGATCTCTAATGATTAGCAATATCCACAACACTTGTTCGGACGGTTGCAAATCATCAGAGACGTCTTGCCGCTGTTTGGATCGAAGGCCGATTTGCCGTCTCACGACCACGCGATGATTTGCCGATTTGCCGGTCAGAGTGGCCACTGGAGAAGGTAGGCAGGGGTAACCGTATGTTTTGTTCTATCACTTGAAAATGCTAAAGATCTTGGAGAATGCAGAGATTGTGTTGGTAAAACTGCAGCTGATTGAAGCTTCTTACACATGCTCCTTACATAAAAGTTTAATACATTCCATAGAATGCATTACATAAAAGGTTTAATACATTATTACACATCACCAACATCCCTATCTATTGTTTCTGTTTTCTTCTGAGCCGTAGCCATGGAGAATCTTCATCATTTAACAGGATGCTTGGGTCAGTTTTCACTGTGAAGGGCGGAATTTCATGAAACTTATTATAATCTTCTGACATGTCTGTCTTGTCATCCACTCCCACGATGTTTCTTTTCTCTGAAAGAACTATGTGGCGCTTTGGCTCATCGGACGATGTATTCTTTTGCTTATCTATTCTTTTTTTCGGTTTGGTAGACATGTCCTTCACATAGAAAACCTGAGGCACATCATTGGCTAGGACGAATGGTTCGGTGTGGTACCCAAGATTCTTGAGATCCACTGCTGTCATTCCGTACTGCGGGTCTACCTTTACCCCACTAGCTGCGACCCATTTGCACCGAAATAAAGGGACCTTAAAAACAGGTCCATAGTCAAGTTCCCATATCTCCTCTATGTACCAATAATATGTGTCCTTCTGCCCATTGTCGTCTGTTGCATCAAAGCGGACACCACTGTTTTGGTTGGTGCTCTTTTTTATCTTGGGACTTCGTGTAAAATGTATTTCCATTTATCTCGTACCCTTGGAAAGTACATATAGTCGAAGATGGTGACCTGGCCAACAAGTACAGCTGATCTCCAACAATGGTGTTATTCATGAGATGTATCTGCAACCAACTGCCGAAAGTCATCTCGTGTTCCCCGTCATGGTTTTCGGAGCGTAGAATATTCTTGTGTCTCTCGATATACGGAGCCACCACGGTGGAATTGTGTAGAACTATGTAGTGTGCTTGAGTGAAAGAATGCCCGTCCCTACATACCGTTGCTTTCCTTCCTAGTGTGCCTTTTCCAGTCAGCCTCCCCTCATACCGAGATTCAGGAACACCAATCGGCTTAAGGTCAGGAAGAAAGTCAACACAAAACTCAATGACCTCCTCTGTTCCATAGCCCTTAGAGATACTTCCTTCTGGCCTAGCACGGTTACGAACATATGTCTTTAAGACTCCCATGAACCTCTCGAAGGGGAACATATTGTGTAGAAACACAGGACCAAGAATTCTAATATCTTCGACTAGGTAAACTAGGAGGTGCGTCATAATATTGAAGAAGGATGGCGGGAACAACAACTCGAAGCTGACCAGACACTGGACCACATCAATTTGTAACCCTGATAGACTTTCTCGATCGATTACCTTCTGAGAAATTGCATTGAGGAATGCACATACCTTCACAATGGTCAGTCGAACATTTTCCGCTAGAATTCCCCTCAATGCAACCGGAAGCAATTGCGTCATATGCACGTGGCAGTCATGAGACTTTAGGTTTTGGAATTTTTCTCTTTCATATTTACTATTCCCTTTATATTCGACGAGAAGCCAGACGGGACCTTGATACTGAAAAGGACTTCAAAAAAGATTTCGTTCTCTTGCTTGGTAAGAGCGTAGCTGGCAGGCCCTTGAAACTGCCCTGGATGCATGCCGTCTCGTCCTTTATGACGTTCCTGGTCCTCCCATGCTTCTGGTGTATCTTTTGACTTCCCATACAAGCCCAGGAAGCCTAGAATATTCACGCAAAGATTCTTCGTCAGGTGCATCACGTCGATTGCAGAGCGGACCTCATGGACTTCCCAATGGGGTAGCTCCCAAAATATAGATTTCTTCTTCCACATGGGTGCGCGCTTATCAGCGCCGTTCGGAACAGGTTGGCTGCCAGGACCCTTTCCAAAGATTACTTTTAAATCCTTGACCATACCAAATACTTCAGCACCAGTACGAGTGACAGGCTTCGTCCGGGTTTCTACCTTGCCATTGAAATGCTTGCCTTTTTGCCTTAAGGGATGCTTGTGCGGAAGAAAACGACGATTGTACGGGTACACATTCTTCCTACATTTGTCCAGATATATACTTTCTGTCTGATCCAAACAGTGCGTGCATGCATTGTATCCCTTGTTCGTCTGTCCTGAAATATTACTAAGAGCAGGCCAATCACTCATCCCACACACTTACACCTGGTTTGGCCCACAACTGCAAAAGTTCATCGACTAATGGCCTTAGGTACACATCAATGTCGTTGCCGGGTTGCTTCGGCCCTTGGATGAGCACTGGCATCATAATGAACTTCCGCTTCATGCACAACCAAGGAGGAAGGTTGTAGATACATAGAGTCACGAGCCAGGTGCTGTGACTGCAGCTCTGCTCCCCAAAAGGATTCATGCCATCTGTACTTAGACCAAACCATAAGTTCCTTGCGTCACCTGCAAAGTCCCCGAACTCTCTCTCGATTTTTCTCTACTGCCGACCATCAGCGGGGTGTCTCAACTTGTCGTCTTTCTTACGGTCTTCCATGTGCCATCGCAACAACTTGGCATGCTCTTTGTTTCTGAACAGACATTTCAACCGTGGTATTATAGGAGCATACCACATCACCTTGGCAGGAACCCTCTTCCTGGGTGGCTCGCCCTCAATATCACCAGGGTCATCTTTTCTGATCTTATACCGCAATGCAGTGCATACCGGACATTTATCCATATTCTCGTACTTTTCACCGCGGTAGAGAATACAGTCATTAGGGCATGCATGTATCTTCTGCACGTCTAATCCTAGAGGGCAGACAAGCTTCTTTGCTTCGTACGTGCTGGCGGGCAATTCGTTCTTTCTTGGAAGCATCTTCTTCATTAGTACCAGCAACTTTTCAAATGACGAGTCAGTCACACCGGTCTCTGCCTTCCACTTCAGCAATTCCAGTGTGCTACCCAGCTTCTTCTGGCCATCTTCACAAGTTGGGTACAACAATTTGTTGTGGTCCTGTAACATCTGCTCGAACTGCAACCTCTCCTTTTCTGTGTTGCAGACTCGTCTTGCATCAGAAATGACCTGACCAAGATCATCAACGGGCTCATCTGGTGCCCGTTCTTCGCCCTGACCTTCTTCATTGTCTTCCATTGCGGTATCAGCGTATTCAGGGAACATAGATCGGTAGTTGTCATCATCGTTCCCTTCTTCATCGCCGTCTTCCATCATAACTTCTCTTTCTCCGTGTTTGGTCCAAACACTATTGCCGGGCATGAAACCGGACCGAAACAGGTGGCTCTGAATGACTCTTGAGATAGTGTGATCCTTCACATTCCGACATTTAACACATGGACAAAACATAAAGCCACCCCCATGCTTGTTTGCCTCGGCCGCATCGCGAAAAGAATGGACGCCTGCTCTGTAAGCGGCTGTGCGTCGGTCACCGTACATCCATGGATGGCTCATCTGCATCATACAACTATATATCAAACGCAATGACGATGCTAAAATTAGTACCGCACGGTGACCGACTAGAAAATAGTTGCTAACCTTTTAGGACAAGTGGAAATAAAGAGGTGAAAGCTTAAGTGTGGCTCGGGCACCTCATATCATGTTTGTATTGTGTGAACACAAATGGCATCACTCTAACAGGCATTTCATCGAACACCTTGAGTGCATATGAAGGAGAAAAAAAAAAGCACAAGCCCACACCACCTCCACCAGGAAAAAAACAAAGAGTGAGTGGAGAGGGTGCTGACATATATATAGGGGTGCCAGCCCTTTTGTCCCGGTTTGAGATATAAACCGGGACTAAAGGGGGGACCTGACACCTTTAGTCCCGGTTTGTATCACAAACCGGGACAAAAGGGTCCTCACGGGCCGGGACAAAAGGGGGAAGGGGCGCCTGGGCTATTTCCGGCGACAAAAGGCGACGTGGCTTGGCCTTTTGTCGCGGTTTGTAAGTGGGCCGGGACAAAAGGGGTTGGACGGAAGGCCTTGTCTCTACTACGAGATAGATAGGAATAGGAGATGGCGTGTCAGAGATCAGACCTGAGACTCACTATAGAGACCCGTACCGTACGTACTGTACGTCTTGGCGTCTCGGCCCACCCAAGCATTCATTCACGTCGCGTGTACGTGCGTGCGGACGCCATCGGGTCGGGTGCACCGAACCCAACCGTGGTGCAGGAGGCAGGAGCCGTGCCCCGTCTGGGACGGCGATTCATGGCTGGGCTCGAACGGGACCGGCATGCAAACGCCTGGTCATGTCCATCGTCGCTGTGTGCGTACGTACAAACGATCGCCTGGCTCCTGTCCCCGGCTGCCTGTACTATCTCTGGCTCCTGTTCGAGATCTTAATACTGTAGAGTCTTAATATGTTTCATTTTGTTTACTGCAGTAGGTTCTTTAGACATTTACAATCAAGTTGTACACAAGATGAAGTTTGTAGAAACAACCAAAGGCAAGTATCCCACTGTATCATGTAAAGATGCTCTCGTGCCACCAAGATACCAGGCACCGAATTGTCCGTGAGGCAATCCTCGTGACATCTCGCAATCTACGCACCCCGCTAACGGTGGGTCGTGCGTTGTACTATTGCAGCTATTCTCGCGCGCGTTTTCTTATTTATTTGGCATATATTTGGGTTCAAATTTTATTCTTAATTGATGCCTTATTTAATTACAAAATTAACATCAATATTGTACATGCCTCTTTATTCCTAATTATTGATCATTATCTTCTTTCACCATATGTATCTATTCTATTGGGAGCCGAGCTTGTTCAGGGATGGGGGCGCACCTCGTGCGGGAGCCGGCAAAGCTTCACGGAACGGACATGGCGAAGACGGGCGCCGGCGAGAGGGGCGGTGTGGCGTGGTAAGTTGTCGTGGAGCGAATGAGTCTAGATCGGGTAACTTCCCAACTATTAACCCTAGAGTTCGACGTCAAACGGGATGGAGCCGAAGGTGCAGGCCAGTTTTGCTGTGCATGATCGGATATTGGGACCAAAACAAACTCGATCGATCAAGCAGCCCCCATGGACGTTGCAGGTAGATGACACCCGGTGATGATCGAGGCACGCTTCCCAACCCAATCGCACACCATCTTGCGTCCCGAGAACTTAACCGTGTGAGGAAACCCCGCGCGCTTCCCACACCCGTCCAAGTCCAATGCAAGGACGGCTAGTATGCATCATGCATCGAGCGGAGCAACGGGTGCGTAGCCAATAACAAATTCCCGTAGGCGATCCCGAGGGATTTGCTTCCCGCGCACGTACCCCACCCGCCAGTGCCGCGCCGCCGCGTGGCCCATGGACGACGGGCTCGCATGCCGCCGACACTGCCCTACACGGCCGGGCTCCGTCGATGTCGATCACTTGGGCGCGACGTACGGCTCCGCCACGCCGACCTCGCATGCTGGCCGTACGTGTAACCAAAAGGCACTTCTTCCTAGGACTACTTCCTAGGACGTTTGTTCATTCAAGTAAATCCTTTTGTTCTCACTCTCAGGAGTAATAGATGATAATATTAGTGCTTGCTAATTTTAATTAACCTTAGAAATAACTAGTAAATCGCCTCCTTACCGTTAGACAAGCGCTTTGGTTATTGGTTAGGAAATCAGGTTACCGCCCGGTAACCGGATATCTCGAGCACTCATGAGAAATGGTCATATCGGGAAAAAATTCTGAATTTTTTGAATTACACCGAAAACCCTTGGTAAATGGTTAGCCAGATAGTTTTTTGGAATTTCTGGATTTCGCCTTTCAAATTCGCCCGGAAACTATGGTGACCGGAAATCCCAACCTCCCTCGATTTTTTTTCCCCATCGGGAACCAAAACCTTGGTTGCAAACTGAGAAAAATATTGCACCTAAATATTTGTTACCTTCTTAGCAATTGAATTTGTGTCGTGATTCGTACTAGTTTGAGAGTTTCACAAGGTTTGCAATTGTGTACAACTGAGATTCAGTTAATACTTAGTCGACTTTTAGCCGTTGGATTTGCGTCGTTATTCATGCTGAACTGAGAGTTGCACATGATATGCAATTGTGTATAAGTGACTGAGATTCTTAAAACTAAATTAGCACTAGACAAGCCCTAATTTTAGATGTGAAACATTGCATCGGCGTCCTTTGATCAGTTGAACAGTGGTTGTTGCGTCGGTCATTATGCCATAACAAGACTACTGTGGCAACTAAAGGGGACCTGCACTAGGCACTGGGGACAGTTTGTTGGGGGTGATAATTAACTAATTAGGAGTAGTTAAGTTCTGCCTAATTCCTTTAACCTCAAATCAAAGCCAGCCTTCGAGAAGGAGAATTATTTTCACTACATCTCGATCGGCCCAAATCTAAGGGATGCAAACTCGCATGCACATGCACAAGTGACCGCGCGCAAAATCAACTCCCATCCTGCTGATGATCATATAAGAACCCCACCCCACACCCCCTCCCCACTGCCCTCTAGCCGGCTCCTCCCCCCTCCCCCTCCTTCAAGCCAATGATCATCGATCGCGCGTCACCTGCGAATCCGATTGATCAATTCCTCTCACGTCACACCCACATTCTTGTCCAGCTCCCAGGCCGGAGTCTGATCGCTGCAGATCGAGCAAGGGATGTTGTCGTCGCACGAGGCGGCCATGCTGCCGTCCGTGCCGCGGCCGCCGTCGCTTCTGGTGGACCGCCGGTACAGGACGGGTGCCGAGGTGGCGCCCAACTGCCCGCGATGCGACTCGCCCAACACCAAGTTCTGCTACTACAACAACTACAGCCTCACCCAGCCGCGCTACTTCTGCAAGGGCTGCCGCCGGTACTGGACCAAGGGCGGCTCTCTCCGGAACGTGCCCGTCGGCGGCGGCTGCAGGAAGAACCGCCGGGGTAAGTCGTCGTCGGCGCGGTCGGACCCCTATACCGGCGTCCGGGATGCGGCGGCGTTCGGACACGGCAGGTTTCCCGGTCCGCTCCGGCCGGACATGGTTCTGGAAGGCATGGTAGGCGGCAACAGCCCGGCGAACCACGGCCAGGGGATGCCCACCGCTGCCGACGGCTCGTCCATCGACCTCGCAATGCTCTACTCCAAGTTCCTGAACAACCAGCAGCAGCCGGCCGCCGAAGGCGGCAGCCTCGTCGGGGCCGTCACGCCGGACTCCACCAGCGACGAGGCGTTCGACACCTTCAGCGCGTCTAGCGACCTTAGCCCCGGCAGCGTTCTGGTGCCGCCGCAGCTGGACGGATTCGGAGAATGGTCGGGACCGCTGAGCACCGGCGCCGACCCGACGAGCACGGCCACCGCCGCGACAACCATGCTGTGCACGGACGCGAGCGTGCAAGCGGCGCTCGGCGAGCTCAACTTCGCCATGGATCAGAGCTGCTTCGAATCGCTAGGCTTGCCCACGGACGGCGCCGCGGGCAACCTCTCCTCGTGGTGCTCCATCGTGCCGAGCCTATTGACGTGGGAGGAGCCCAAGTATGATTCTCTGGATTCCTTCCCCGACGACGCCATGAGCCTGCATGAGGGCATTCTTGCAGCCGGTCATGACTGGAGCGCTGATTGCCAAGGGCTGGAGGCTCTCTACATGCCTTGAGTACACGATTAATTCGGTGTTATTCTTGTTGACAATTTGGTTCTTTTTATTTCTTTCAGTTTAGTTTAATTGGAAGAACTACATACTATATACATAGATATATATATTGTATAATGTACGTTTTGAAGAGAGGAGGGGTGAGGTAAGTACTCATGTGAAGGAATTAAGGTTCAGTATACTTGTGAGTAGATGTAATCAGGCAACACAATAATGTATGGAAATATTTGATTATATCGTGTAATATAGTTTTCAATATGCCTATCCAGCTAGTAGTATGATATCCACACAAACATCTGTTCAGTGGTGAGACATTGCATCTAATTTGCTAAAGACTTGATTTTCCTGGAATATATTATCTTACCCCGTAATTGTTCAACTGAAGCAGTGGCTATGCAGTCATATGTAATTCAAGCGTATTTTCTTTGGTTAAGAAAAGACTCTTACCATTGATATCTCTAATGAAATTGGTTTATCATATCTGATGCAAATCACAATGATAACTAATTAAGTATTTCTGAATACCAAGCTACTGAAATCACTTTTGTTGCCATGTATGTTGTAGTTCAATAGTTAGCTTAATTGTTCTTTAAAGACTTGTCTTAACCAAGTAAAATACCTAGATGGAGAGAGTATTACGCAATGCATCATGTGACTTAGTACAACTTATTTATAATGAAAATTAACTATGTGAATGGACTTAGTTAGCTAATTGTATATAGGGAGTATGTGGCTCAACTTGGGAAGCAAATGATATCTTGCATCACAAGTATTCAACAGTCCATGTGTCTCTTGTCTCCCTTGTGCTTGGTGGAAATGGTTAGTTAAAGGAAAGCTAGCTAGGGTCCAATTAAATTCAGAGGGGAGTGGCCGACATTGTCGCAATTATTAGCTAGAGATCGATCATCTTGGTTGAATCAACCCACTTGTATTGACGATCGCTTCATATCTTTGGTAATCCCTTGATATGAAGAGTAATATGTTCCTCGCAAACAAAAGGAGTAAAATGTTGTATGCATCGTGTGACATTAATTTAAAGAGATATTTTCCCCCTTCTCCGTTTGTCATATCCAAATATATTGCCCAAGCAATTGTGGCATCTCATATAAACATATTAGAACATCCTTGAACGTGATAGCGAACAGAAGGAACATTTCTGAACCAAATTTAAAAAACTTCAGAAACCAGGTAGGAAAAAAAATGGGAATCATAAAGTTGACGTAAATATAGTAGAAACTTTCTCCCCACATTTTTAAAAAATTTCCTAAGGTGTTTTTTCAGAATATTTGATTTTCTTATGAAATATGGTCCTTGGATTTTGATGTTTAAGTTGAATCACCTTTTGTCTTTTGCGTATTTCCTATATTTTTGCCTTTTTCTCGTACTCCTCCCATCCCAAAATATAAGCCGCATTTTTTACAGTATTTGCTGCACGACTTTGACCACTAATATATATTAAATTATATGGATCAAGAATGTACAAAATTGTATCGTTGCATTTGTCTTGGAAAATTCTTTCATTTCATATATCTTAATACAATTTTTTTCTAGTCGTATAAATCTTTATCAAACTTATACTTTGTTGATGAAAATTAAGGTCTCCTTACATTTTTGGGACGAACATAGTATAATAGTGCCTCATCTTCCAAAATACATTGCGTATTAGGTTTCGTGAGGACAATCGTTTGACCCACATTTTTCTACTAGTCTGTATCTTTGGTGATACAAAATCATAACCATGAATAAGCATTTTGGAATATGAAACTAATTAATAACATCATTTTCTAACATATGTGTTACATATATACTACTAATAGAGTAATCGTTGGTCAAACACTTGTCCTAGCGGAACCTAATACGAGATGTATTTTGGAACTGATGGAGTATGTTATTATTGCCGGTCATGTATATAGGGTGATGCCAAAATAGATCAGAAACTTATAAATTGCAAAAATGATAAACATGAATGCTAGTGATTTTGGAACTTTCAGATATACGAGTATGCTAGAGAGATAAATCGGTCATGCATGTATAGGGTGATTATTGCTCGTTGTGGATCATTGCTGCTTTATTTAACTTTTCTCTTTTTTACTAATTCGGTCATGCACATACTCGATGTCTTGACTAGACTCTTGATATCGCGCTGTTATTGAGGCTGGGTGTAACTAAAATCATGTTGATATTAATATAATCCCGTTTGTCGCAAAATGAGTATGCTATAAAAGAATGCATTGTTCGCATTCATGAAATGGTACTAGTTCGTTTTATTCCCAGCGTTGCCTACCATGCAGCACATAATTAAAGGTAAGTTCTGAATATGCATGATCTGTTAATCCTGTACCACGCGACAGTCGTTGTAAAGCGAGTTCTGTTTTCTTCAGTAGTAAACCACAGCTCCAAGGCCTAGTGGCTACACTTAACGAAAAGATGATAGTAGTCCCTCCGTTCTAAATTAGATGACTTTCCATTCATCCATCCACATGTGGATGTACCTATACATGTGGATGAATGAAAAGTCATCTAATTTAGAATGCAGTGAGTAGTTATATGCAACTGAATGGCTTGAAAAGTCCGTTTACTGAAACCACGGATTAGTGGCTGAACTTAACGAAAAGATGAAAGCAGTTATTGGCAACTGGAGTGGTTTGAACAGTCGTCCGTTTACTGAAACCACGGATTACTACTACTACTAACCGCTTAATGCTCCCACAGAAATCTCGGTTAGCTTACAGAAAAAGTTTACAAGTGCGTGATGCACCACGGAGTCCTAGAACTGCATTGACCACGGCAGATCGAGTACACACCCAGGACACGCATGCATGAGCACCGGTCGATCGATGCACTGCACAGCCCGCGCGTACGTGCGCCACTAATATTTTACAGGGTCAACGCCTCACGCGGGATCCATCGTCGGCCATGGATTGCGTGATCGAGATAATCAGCCAGCAAAAGCTCTACAACACAGCATGCATCATGGACTGATCAACCTTGGGATCAGGCCCTCGTCTCCGCAGGATTCAGGGGGGCCTCGGGCGGCCGGATCGATGCGCACACACATGGGTCTGGATCCGAGGGAGGAACTGAGCCTGTGGCCCATGATCCGAGGAGCTCGATTGGACGATGCTTCGATCCAGTATTGTAGTACTCTTCATCACCGGCGCTGCAAGTCAGCTGATGGCCAACAGATCGCTTACCTCCTTGCCTCTTGCCTGCTGTACCATCCGAATTCTACTCGATCGCCGTAAACAAATGCTGCCAATCGTGGACTCGTAGTTCGTCGGCCGTGTGTGGTTTAGCGGAGAGAATGAGGTCGACGACCCACATGGTTGCAACCTTCAGCTAACAGAAGTCTGCAGAGTTAGGCCTCCTTTGATTTGTAGGATTTGCAAAGGAATTTTATAGGATTTGAACCCTATGGATTTTTTCCTTCCCAATGTGTTTGATTCAAAGGATTGTAACCTGCAGGAATTTTTCCCATAGGAAGTTTGTAGTGTAGTTTTGTAGGAAAACAAACATGAACTCAGACCTAATGGAAAAAATCCTATGTGGACATAGGATTCCACTGGACAGGGCAAATCATTCCTACAAAATTCCTATTCCTTTGATTTTCCTACCCTGTGAATCAAAGGAAGCCTTACCATCACCTGGCAAATCACTGGATCGATCACAAATGCATAAGCTTGTTCTAAAGTTCTGATTATTTTCGGTGCCGGCCCTGCCATGGGAAAACAGATCGTAGTCTAGGAAGATGATATATATGGGGAGATGAACGTATTGTAGCATATATGCATGACGAGTTGAGCACTTTCATCTATCACTGCTTGCCAAATTGCACAGAGTCAGCCATATTTTCATCTCTTTTTTTGAGGATTTTACGGCAGGTGTTCTGCCAATGCATTTCAGGAGAAAAGAATATAGTGCGGTTACAAGCTAGAGAGAGTCTAGCAACAACAACAACAACAACAACAACAACAACAGAGAAAAACGAAAACAGAGAAACAAGAAAGCAGTCTAAACTGCTAAGGACGACAACCAATTACTCGCGCTCACTCGCCTCTAGAGGCGCCTCCAAGACTTGTGTAGCTTGCGATCCTGCTAGGTATGCTCCTAGGAGAAGAAGATCATCCCTGATGAGGTCGAGAACCTGTGATTCCGTGACAAGAACGTGCTGGAAGATGCGTCGGCAACGTTCCTTCCATACATGCCATACCCCATAAATGGCCACCATGAGTTCATCTTTTGAGAGCGCCCCTCCCATGAACAGCCACCACTCAGCTGGTGACGAGAATTGTTGCGAATGGATCGCAAGTAAAGGTTGATCAGTCCATTGAGCCAGCAAGTGCCAAACTGAGATCGCAAAAGGGCAGTTGAGGATTAAATGGGCAGCAGTTTCCTGTTCCTGATCACAGAAAGTGCAGGAGTCCCCATGATCGATTCCCCTCAGCTGCAGCTTGTCGTCCGTTAGGATTCGCTGCCTCAGCCATAGCCACATAAATTTTTTGCACTTGGGTTGAACTTTAGATTTCCACAATTTGGTGAAGTCAATGGTGGAGAAAGTCCCAGCGAACTGAACAGTGTAAGCTGAGGCAGAGCTGTAGGTAGCTTTGAAAGTCAGCGTCCAGTCAATTTGATCATCTTCGTTGCCTAGAGCCACTTCTTGCAAACGAATCCACAGGGCTGTATATTCCCTTAGTTGCACCTCCGAGTTGATCCTCTGAAAACCTGTCATCCACTTGCTATCAAGCATGGCCTGCTGGACAGTTAACTTCTTTAGCCTCGCTAACTTGTATAGGCTGGGAGCAAGGTCAGCTGGCGCCATACCACCCAGCCATCGAGAAGTCCAAAAAAGAGTTGTGTCACCCTTCCCGATGGTGATCTTGGTGCAGGCATGGAATAGTGCTAAGTCAGTGTGATCACAAGGTACCTTTGTCCCCACCCATGGCCTGTTCTTCTCCTTCCATTCATACCAAGGCCATCGCAGCCGTAGAGCACGGCTGAAACAGTCTAGATCAAGAACTCCCAAGCCTCCTGCAGCTTTTGGCCGGCACACTGTCCTCCAATTAACCAAACAGATGGCCCTATTTTGATCAGCCTTTGATTTCCAAAGAAAGTCACGCCTAATTTTGTCAATCTTTTTAAGAGCCCACTTTCCAATCTGCAGAACTGTCAACATATATTGGGATGGCTGATAGAACTGAGTTGACCAATTCCATTCTGTATGCCATGTCAAGGAGTTTGCCACGCCAGCGGGGTAGACGACGGGCAATTTTGTCAATCATGGGCTGAATTTCAGCCTTAGTAAGCTTCCTATGATGCAGCGGCAGGCCCAGATATTGACAGGGAAAGCTAGCAATAGGAACAGGAAGCGAAGCCAAAAGAGGGGCGATATCTTCAGGCTTACATTTAATTGGATAGATGGCACACTTTTGCAGATTCACTTTTAGCCCAGAAACCTGTCCAAAGAGTGTCAGCAGTTGTGCCACTTGATTTATGTCATCAACAGTGGGGTTAATGAACAGGCCAGCATCATCAACATAAAGACTTGTCCGAAAACGAGCACCAGGTAGGTCCAACGGCGAGAGGGCTCCCATCAAATCAGCACGCTGCATAATCCAGTGAAGGGGAGCAATAGCAATGGTGAACAGGATCGGAGATAGAGGATCCCCTTGTCGAAGACCCCTTCGATGTAAGATTTGCTGCCCTAAGTTTCCGTTGACCAAAATCTTGGAAGTAGATGAGCTCCAGATCAAACAAAGCAGATCCCTCCATCTAGGACCAAAGCCAAGCCTTTCCATTACCTCAAGCATATATTCCCAGGAAACAGAGTCAAAAGCACCAGCGATATCAAGTTTCAGGAATAAGGAGGGCCTATTCTTCTGATGGAGCTCCTTGATTGCATTCCGAACATATAAGTAGTTGTCATGGATGCTGCGAGATTTAATGAAGGCACTCTGACTATGTGGGATCATGTCGTGCAGGAAAGGTGCCAGTCTATTCGCCATCATCTTACATACCAACTTGGCAATAGAGTGCATTAAGCTAATTGGCCTGTAGTCCTTAATCTTGCACGCATCCTCACCTTTGGGCTGTAGTGAGATATGAGCAGAGTTCAGAAGGTGCCACCGCCGTCCTCGCAGGTCATGTAACTGATTGATGGCTGAAAGAAGGTCAGATTTGAGCACAGTCCAGCACCGCTTGTAAAAGAGCGAGGTGAAGCCATCAGGGCCTGAAGCTTCCCCATTAGGTAACCCAAACACCGCTGCACGAAGCTCTTCTTCCGAAAATTGCTGCTCAAGAGATGAAAGATCACTCTGATGAATATGTAGCTCATCCCAATTAAGGGTTGTATGCCTCGGCTGTTTCTCCCCTAGCACCTGATGAAAGTGGGAGAAAATAGCTGCTTGTTTATCATGCTCAAGAGTCAGCTGACCAGCATCAGTGTCCAAGAAAGGAACGTAGTTCTTCCGACGCCTGCCATTTGCTCTAAGGTGGAACAGTTTTGAATTAGCTGCAGCCGCCCCCACCCAAAGCACTCTAGATCGTTGCTTGATCCTGGACCGAGCAATTGCCGTCAAACCCATCAGCTTAATCTTTAGAAACTGTCGCAGCGCAATTTCAGCAATGGTTAGGTCCCTGCCCTCTTGAGCCACATCCAAACCTAGGATCACTTGTTCAGCAATTGTGGACAGCAGACGAATGTTTCCAATGCGAGTTCTGCTCCAAAATCGCAGAGCCTTGGCCACCCTACAAAGCTTGATGTGCAAAGTACGAATATGATCACCTGGCGACACAGGTCTTGTCCAGGCCTCTTCGACAGTCTCCAAAAACCCCTGCTGCTTAACCCAGTAATCCTCAAAACGAAATCTCTGAATATGGTTACAAGTAGTTGTTGATATCTAGTCGAGAGTGACGACGGGCACGATCGACGCACGGCTTCCAAAGTGCCATCGATCTGTGCATCGATAACACTGCTTGTCCACACGTATACAACGGTGCCTTATCCTTGCTGCACGCCAAACTGTAGTGACGCAAGCCATCGAGCTATACTATACTCCTGAATGATGCACCTTCAGACGTTGACTAAACCCATGGTTTTACAAAGAACACGAAACACTCTGTCATTTTCGTCTTCTCTTGATTAGAACAGTACTCCGTAATGCATTTTCGGCAGAAAGAATTAGCACAAATCCAGAATAAGGGTATTTAGGATCAAACAGAATGCAGCAAATTCTCGAGCTAGAACTTACTTTGCACGATTCAGTTCGTTTGGATCGTTTGCTTCCTAGCTAGGGTGCGTAGCTCATCTTAGACTTGGAGTGATCTGAAAGGGTATCTTTGACCGCAAGGATTCGATTCTTGACCAAGCCATTCGTCGCCGATAACCGACAAATTTGTGGCTGCAGCTTCAGCTCGACTACATTTTGAAGAGAAAATACTCAAACTGCAACTGAGCCACCTTGTAATAAGCACGTCTTTGCTTTTCGGAAGACCTCGTGGAGGGCGTTCAACGGTGCAAGGGCGCTCCAGGCCTCCAGCGCTAACTCGTGTAGCACGCGTATCTTTCTTGCGCAAGGCTGATTTTTGCGTGGGGGGTTGTTCCATTTATTTTTGCGTTGGAACCCAATTTTTGTCTTATGTTTCTTATCAACATGTGAGCAAGTTTCAAAGATATCGGACAGGCCCGCTATGCTTGGAGGTGGAGTGAAGAGGAGGTGTATCAGCTTTGACTGGATTGCTTCCTGGGCTCCAGCGAAGTTGGCGGCGCACAAAGGCAAGGCGACGCTGGCGTATCTTCATGGCCACCATGAGGACTCCGCGAACATTCATGTTGTGATGTGAAGAGGATGGCGCGATGCTCGTCTGCCGAAGCTGCTGAGGTGTTTTGTTGTCAATGGCAGTAGTCTAGATGTAGTTTTTAGCTGTGGAGTGCTTTTGGAAGTGCTGGTTTCACCAGTGCTGGGGCTGATGCCCAGGCTGGCTCTTGGGTCGGTTATGTTCTCAGAGGTTTGTAGTGATGGTGGTTAAGTTGTCGTTTACTTTCCTTTCTGGGCCTGTTTTAAAGCAGGCTTGTTCTGACGCTTATGGTTTCGTTACAAGTTAATGGAACCGGGGAGCGATCCCTTTAAATCTTAAAAAAAAAAACTACTGGAAATGGTTCATAATTAAAACCATTATTAAAAAGTAATACGGGTTTGAATTTATCTCTCTTTGCAAAAATAAAAAAGCACGCCCTAATTCCTCCAAAAATAACCGGAGGCTTGCTGCTGTGGTTTTCAGTTACTGCATTCAAGCCAGGCCCATGGTAATGTTGGCTTTTCTTGAATGGGCTGGTGGGTTACCGGAACCAACTATGATTAAATTGCGCTGTAGTGCTGGTGCAGGCCCAGTACAACTTAACTACGTTTTGCAATTGTAGCACGCCATAGTCGTGTTGGGCCTAGTCGTGCATTCGTGCTGGTGTTGTAAAGAAAGGAATTAATATGCAGTCGTTAGGAAAAGGACGAGAAGTTTTTTTTAACAGTTCAAGGTAGGACCTAGATCTGTATGATCCAAACTGTCCCTCCCTTCCACCTCTGCTCGTTGCTCTGGCGTCGTGAGGCAGAGGGCGGGATCCACTTCGCTCGTAGATCATGGCGGTCCAACGGGGATGGCGGCGTCATCTCGAATAAAAGTCCTCCTTTTTTGTGGCGCTTGGCGTAGCGTCGCTAAGGAGACGCAAAGTTTGTCTCACCAGTACGTACGTGTACCGGTCCGGTCTGGTCTGGTTGGCCCATCCGACGGCGACGTGCACGTAGACCGGTCAGCCTTTTTGCCGATCGAGCTCAAGGCATAGCAGCACGAGTTACGAGTTTTCCACATGCTCGATCGATTCGAACTCTCTCGGGGATGGTGAGAGGTCAACGCCGGGCGTTCTCACAGGACCTATACTAGCCATGCATGCATCCCGGCCAATCTTCCAGACGGCCGGAGAGGCAGAAAGTAAACGACGACGTTGGCGTTGGACAGGCACTTCCATCCACCACATCACATGATGAGAAGAAGAACCATTCGCTCACCGCTCCCAAAGTCAACTCGGGGACCTAATTAATTAAATTGTGTAGTAGTACTAAAACACCTAGGCTTGTAAATGTAAATTTTTGTGTGGACATGAATTACCTGCCGACATACATACTGGACATGAATCCAGGTCTCGCAGGCACCTCGAACAATACTCCCTCCGTTTATAATTAGTTTGCGTTCTGGGTTTAGTCAAATTCAAACTTTGTAAAGTTTGACCAAATATATAAGAAAAATATAAGTATTTATAAAAAATTAACATTATTAGAATCTTCATAAGATATATTTTCATATTATACATATTAGATATTATAGATATTGATATTTTTTCGTATATACGTAGTCAAACTTTGAAAAGACCTAGAATGCGAACTAAATAAAAACGGAGGGAGTACGCACTAGCAGGCCACATCAATAAGTATGAATTGACAAAGGTTAATTATACGGAGTAATTAGCATCGGAAGAATAACGGAAGATTCTTGGTTCGCAATTCAAACCCTTCTTTACTCCAAAGCCCAGGGCGGGATTATTTGTATAGCATTATCTTTGACATCAAGCAAATGTACGTACTTGGATCCAGACTGGACAAATCTAGAGTGAAATATAAGGGAGAGAAATATATACGGGCTCATAAGGTCAAATGATTAATTCATGCGCATATGGCGCTATGGGCACATGAGGGACAATGTGCATTGTTAGCGAGAGAGAGAGAGGCTGATGCCGGTGATTGCGGACTGTTTTGATAATAGCCGTAGTAAAATGGATGAGAGGGTGACATATGACATCATATCTACCGTGGGTAGATCGAGCTGCTGATCTAGCAGTTGACATTATTGAGTTATGCGTATGAAGAATGGAATTTTTAAAATAGAGGTATAAACAATACGCTATCCAACTCAATCCAGGTGTTCCCTAAAAAAAACTCGATACATGTGTCAAGTTCCAGGGGAAGTTGAGCATTGATTTATATGATCATTTAGTGGGATCCAACAATTTATCTAGTCTCCAGGAGTAGTAAGGTGGCATCGATATACACCACCATTTCATAGCAGGCACAATATGCATACATATTGTTCCCTAGTTCCAATATTTTTTCAATAAGGTAAGAATGTAATTTTTTTGAGGCGAATGCACATCTATATTCCCACGTATCAGTTAAAAATATCACTCATTAAAGTCTGAAATACTCTTAGAAAAATCATACGTAAAACCCCAAAATGGAGTTGAAGGTTCGTTTCACCCCAAATAAGGGGTAGTAATTCTTGGAAACGCCAAATGGAGCTCGAGCTGCAGGGAGCCTGTTACTTAAAAAATAAAAAACGACAGTTGTAAGTTTTAGAAAACCGGGAAACAAATCCTACGTTTGGGTAATGTCGAATTCTACGACCGTGCAAAATCTTAATACAAAATTAGTTGTATTCTAGGATACACAAAAAATGACAAATCTTACCAAATTTCAAGTTTTAAAAATGTGTAATGTTCACAGACCCTGATTTAAACATTGGTCATTTTTGCTCACCACGAAATATAACGAGTTTCACATTGATATTTTTGCACATTGGTAGGGTTCAACATTATCTACGTCTAGGATTTTCCCCGAATTTTTTGAAACATACAAATGTCGTTTTAGAATTTTTCCAAAAAATGGCTACCTGGAGCTCGGGCTCCAAAACGCTGCTAGTAAATCCTTGAACAAAGGTTAATTTTATTGTTAAAAAATAAAAAAGCATGTATCCCAATCCTAAAACTACTTCCCCTCTTTAGAAATATGTAAGCTAGGTCACATCGATAAGATAGATAATATAGCCTTTCAAAGAGGAACCCATAAAAAGATTCTGAAGGTGTATGATTTAAGTTTAATTATAATTAGCCTCGAAAGAATAGTGGAAGATTCTTGGTTAGCAATTCAAACCCTTCTTTTATCGAACGCCCAAGGCGAGATCATTTGTATAGTATTATCGTTGACAGTATGCAAATATAGCTACTTGGATCCAGGCTGGACGGATCAAGAGTGAAATATAAGGAGAGAAATATATGAGAGCTCGTAAACTCAAATGATTAATTCATGCGCCTATGGCTCTATGGACACATGAGAGACAATTTGCATTGTTAGGGACACCAGTGATGTGTGGGCTGTTTTGATAATAGCCGTAGTTAAATGGACGATAGTGTGACATATGACATTACATGTACCGTGGGTAGATTTTAATTTAAACTCATCCTACCCCTAGATTTGGCAAAACTGTGGATGGATCGAGCTGCTGATCTAGTATGAGTTATGACAATATATTCAATCGACATTATTGTGTTATGTACATGGAGATTGGAATTTTAAAAATAGATGTCTAAACAATTCATTGTCCAACTCGATCCAGGTGTTGCCCCGGAAAAAGAAAACTCGATACAGGTGTCAAGTTCCAGGAGAAGTTGAACATTGGTTTATATGATCATTTAGTGGGACTCATTAATATGTCTACGTTGGTGACACCGATTTACACCACCATTTCATAACCATGCACAATACATATTGTTCCCTAGTTCAAAGAAGTTGTCAATATGGTATATGAGAAGGTAACCAGGCACAATATGTATAGGTAACTTATACCTAAAACGACGGTTTTCGACAGTTCATATCACTTCAGAAAAGGATAGTAATTCCTCGCACAAAGGTTTGTTTTACTGTTAAATTGAAGTGAAAAAGCATGTAAACGAATCCTAAAACTACTTCCCCTCTCTAGAAATACTTAAGGTAACATCGATAAGATAGATCATAGCCTTTGAAAGAGGAATCCATGCATGGAAAGATCCTGAAGTCATATGATTTAAGAACCCATCAAGACAGATTGGACAAGATCGTGGGTTCAGATCAGGTGAAACATTTAAAAAGTCAGAATTAGAGCATCTCCAACCGGAGCCCTCAAAGCCGCCCTAAATATCCGGGCAGACAGCCCGGACAGGGTTTGGGCTAAAAACCAGCACCCAACGGCTCCCCCAAACTCAGCCCAAACGTCCGGGCTGTCCGGCACACCCCAAACCCAACCCATATGTGCGGAGGGTTTGGGGCGGTCCGGACGCGCCCGGACAGGCCACCACGTCAGACGCGGCCCAATACGACCCCACATATAACCACTCAATCCCCACCCTGGATGGAACCCTAGCTCTCACTCTCCTCTGATCCCCTTTCCACTCCACTCCACTCTCACTCTTCTCCGTCCGTAGCTTCGCCAATGGCCGGCTCCGGCAGCGGATCTGCGACTGAGCTGTACTGGGATGCGTTCGCGGAGGAGGAAGAGGAGGTGGGCAGCTGCCCCGGGGCGGAGATGGATGTCCCGCCGCCGTCATCTCGGTCGGTGGCGGCGGCTCTTTGCTTCGGCTGTGCGGGTAGTTCCGCTGCCGCGTCCAACAAAACAGTGGTGGCTCCTCCACATGGTTGTTCCTCCCTTCCACCATTGTACAATTTAGGAACAAGTAGGATGCGTAATATAGAAATTTGATGAACCCGTAGTCCGTTTCGAGAGGGCCTATGTACTCGGTCGGCGATGATAAGGTGTTGTGCAATGCGTGGTTGTCCACCCCAGACGATGCTCAGACCGGAAACTACCATTGTGCTTCATTTTGGGGCCGGATCTGTCAAGTGCTTCAGAGCGGTGGAAGCTGAACGTGAAGCGGGCGCCGCTCGAGCACGGGAACGGGAACGTGCAGCGGGGGTTCGCCATGCACGGCGTCTTCGCCAAAGAGAACGTGTGGCAGCGGAGGACGGCCGGGTTCTCCACATGCTGTGAGAGCTCCTGTCTCTCCGACGAATTTGCATCAGTGTGTCTCCGCTCCGGTGTCTCTGATGAACTGTGTCCGATTTATTTCTGTGTTCAACTATGTTCGGGGATGTTTGAACTATGTTTATTCATATGATCTTTAAACTATCTATCCGTATCTATCTGTATGATCTACGTTGCATGCCAACATGGTTTTGAGGCGGATGATTTGGGGGTTAAGGTTGTAGGACACGAGTTTTAGGTTGTCCGGTCGGTGTCCGCGGACATGTCCAGATGTTCGCGGACACTTTGGAGCCAATTATGGCAATCACGGTTCACACCTCAGGGATGGAGCATGGCTGCCGGGTCAGAGATCTGAATAAACAACACGCCTAAATAACAGAGCGCAGGGAGTTAATGGCACCCGCAGTCACGCAACTCGTCACGTATGTGCACTTAAGTCACACTTCTCCAGAACGTGATTTTTTGGTCAAACATCTGGACAAGTGGGTGCACGCAGGTCTCTGGGCCCACGTGGCAGTCCGTTTTGGACGGTAAATTTTCAAAAAAAACCTGGAGTAATATAATTTTACAAAATGGTACAAAATTAGAAGGACCATTTTGTAAAATTAGGAGGACCATTTTGCGAAATATCTAAAAATACAGGGGGTTTCTGCAAAATTACTTGTCCATGTCAGCACTCCCGCAACGGAAAACGGTCTGACACGTGGGCCCAGAGACCATCGTGCACCCACTTGTCCAGATGTGTGACCAAAAAATCACTTTCTGAAGAAGTGTGACTTAAGTGCACATACGTGACGAGTTGCGTGACTGCGGGTGCCATTAACTCGAGCGCAGGCAGCACGAATATCCAAGCTTCTGCCTGATGTACAAAATTTGTTAATGTCAACAATTTTCCAGGTCAACAGTTCCAGCCTGCCCACTGTTCCGATCCATATCTTTTCTAGAAAGAAACCCGAGGCTGTTAGTATTTCACGAAACAGCCATTGGTTCAATTTTGAAGAAAATTGGAACTACCGATAGAACTCTCGCGGAGGACTTGCACCAAGCATTGAGCTATCGGTGACTGCTGAAACTTTATGACTGTACTACGACCTGATCAGCATACCTAATCAGAGCTCCCGATAGTAGTGAAAGGGAAGCGGACAAATCAACGGCGAATCTGGGCCGTAGGATGTCCGAAACGGACGGCCCAGATTTCCCAAGGGCGCCCTATGGCATTGTAAAAAACCGCGTTCTTGCCATCGCCAGTTCGCCACCACAAAGTTAAGAGCCTCCCCATACATTTCCAATGAAAAGGAAGCAAGAATAAAAGTCACCACAAGGCTAGATGGACACTCAACAAAGTCAGCTAAACCAAATGTCAAAGGGAATAATATAGGGGATGATTTTCACATATAACCAAAATTGAGGGCCTAGTTCAGAAATGTATCTCCTCTCTGACTCAAGCCGCAAGCGACTGGTAAACAAAGCGCGGCCGGGGAGCGGGGGCATGCGATGTGGTGCATGTGAACACCACTACTACGACGAATGCTAATCCCAACGTTTTAAATAATCCAGCGACGACAGCTCTGCGCCTCCGCAACGCGCGCCCCCTCCCTCCCGCTCTCCCTCTCGGAGCTGTAGTAGTCTTCTCCGTTCCAACTCCATAGCCATAGCTACGGATTAAAAAGTCAGAGCTCCAACTTGCAAGATCGACGCAGGGGGACAGGCCACCAACCGTGTTATATATTCAGCTCCGCGGCTCACCGGCATTTCGTCAACCCGCGGCGTTTCGTCGGACGCGTCTAACCTATTCCATCGATCGAGCTTCGCTTCCGGAGATGGCAGCGACGATGGCTCCGCCGAGCGCCGAGGTGCCGTCCTACTTCCTCTGCCCGATCTCGCTGCAGCTCATGCGCGACCCGGTCACGCTCCCCACCGGCATCTCCTACGACCGCGCCGCCATCTCGCGCTGGCTCGCCTCGCCCGCCTCAAGCAGCCGCCGCACCTGCCCCGTCACGCGACAGCCGCTCCAGCCGGAGCTACAGCTCACGCCCAACGACACCCTCCGCCGTCTCATCGCCTCCTGGATCGCGACCCTCTCTCCCGGCTCTGGCGTCGAGGAGGAGGAGGTGGCCGCGCTGAGGCCCGTCCACCGGGACGAGCTCGCGTCGCTGCTGTCCGATGCTGCCGCTGCCCAGGTCTGCGCTCTCAGGAAGCTTGGGGAGCTGGTGGCCGAGTCCGATGAAAAGCGGGCAATGCTGGAGTCCCAGGACGGGGTGTTCTACGTGCTCTCCCGTGTCCTTACCGGTGCCAGCGCCTGCTCCACGGCGCGGGAGGAGGCCGTCGGGGTCCTCGCGTCGCTCCGGATCCCGGAGCAGGACCTGGTCCGCCTCGTGTCTAGGCACGGCAACCTGGCCGAGTCCCTCACCGCCGTGCTTCGATCGTCGAACCTGCAGTCGCGGGCGCAGGCCGTGCGGCTCGTGAGGTCCCTCGCCGACGTCGCCGTTCCGGCCTGGGTGATCGGGCTGGACCAGGAGCTCCTCACGGAGGTGATCCGTTTGATCAGAGACCGGGTCTCGACGCGCGCCACCAAGCCGGCGCTCCACGCGCTTTCCGCGCTGTGCCCGTATGGCCGGAACCGCGTCAAGATCGTCGGCGCCGGGGCGATGCCGGCCCTCGTGGAGCTGCTACTGGACGAGCCCGAGAGGCGCGTCTGCGAGCTTGCGCTGGCCGTGTTGGACCGTCTGTGCACGTGCGCCGAGGGCCGCGCCGAACTGGTGGCGCACGCCGCGGGCGTGGCCGTGGTGGGCAAGAAGGTGCTGCGGGTCTCCGAGGCGGCGAGCGAGCGGGCGGTGCGCGTGCTCCGGTCCGTCGCGCGGCACGCGGCGACGCCCGCCGTCCTGCAGGAGATGGCGCAGGCCGGCGTCGTGGCCAAGTTGTGCCTGTCGCTGCGGTCGGAGCTGTGCGGGGTGAAGACCAAGGAGAAGGCGCACGAGGTCCTCAAGCTGCACTCCAGGGTCTGGAGGAGCTCGCCGTGCTTGTCTCCCAAGTTCTTAGCGCTCTACCCTTAATGACGATCGCCGAAGTCCTCCCGTTTTGTTCATCACAAACGCAGCTGTTGATTCATTCATTTTTGTTTGCTAAATGTTTCTTTCAAATTACATGGATCCGGAGGGCACTGGTTTGTGCCTACAGAAGAGAAATGCACCAGGCGTACCGAGCATTTTGGTTACTCACTTGGCCGATCTTTGGAGGATAAATCCCATTAATTTTGACAAGAATTTTGCTGTCTTTCCTGTACTCATGGTTAACTTGTGGTAGATTTTGAAGATCTAGTGATTCAAACACGTCACGCATGCGAGTTGTGCAACGGCCTTAAAATTATGGTATGGGAACTCAACGAAAATCAATGAGCATTACAATGGCACCTGTCAATGATAAGGCCTTTTTTTTTTTTGAGAAACAATAAGGCCATTTATGTTACACATACAGTATCACTTTCTTTGTTTTGATGGTTTACTTACTTTACGTTTCACTGCTTTACGGATTCAAAAAGACTTTTGTTATCCGGCCTGATGGAATTTAAATGAAGCCATCTGTTTCGATCCAACACGTCCAGGTCGTGCAATGGTCGTAAAACCATGAAGTGCTGCCCAAGATCAACAAACCTAAAAACCGTGAAATGCTGCCCAAGATCAAAAAACACTACCGTGGAGAAAGTCCAAGGGATCTTGATCATACACAGTGATATACCCTTTTAACTATAGCCGAGACTAGAGGGAGGGAATTTCATCATGGCACAATTTCTCCTCCGATGGATTGCTGATGCTAGTAAATCATTTTAAATGCATTACATACGACTTAAATAAAATATGGAAAAAGTATCTATTGAACGTTCACTAATTAGTTGTAGGGGCAAATGTCCACCTTGCGTCAATATAGGAGGAGAAGGGAATGACAAAACTGGCTTAGATGGCGACACCCTCAGTGGCACATGGGTGCCCTAACAGGTTATATAGGAACCATCCCCCAAGCTAAAGAGCGTGTTTGGTTGGGGGAGTTCTAACTAAGGAATGGGAATTAAGTGGGTACGAGACTAAAGTCCCTCGTATGGTTAGTGGGAGTTGTGCTAGGAAGGGGAAGGGGAGTTACGGAGGCCAACTCCCTCCAATCTATTCCCTGGGGGATGTGGTAATTCAATCGACATGGGGAATAGACCGCGGTAAAAATCATGCGTTAGTTGTACAAGTCCCGCGATCGAAGGCATCATCCAATATCCATTATATGTACTTGCTTCATGCCTTGCTCTCATTCTGTATGACGTGGGACTGAGTTCTTGATAATTTGTTTGATAACTTGGTAAATGCAACCGAGCATGACCTATTGTGTGATACTTTGTTTCTCACCTTGTTTTTTTCCTAGATCCGTGTCAATTTTTACCAGGTGTAACATAATGCGTGTGCCGAGTTCATAAAAATATGCACCGTGTCTGCTTGAATGCATTTGCTAATCCATGTCTTTGTTCAAGTGTCGACATAATTTAAATTTTTTATCTCCTCTTTGACGAAGCAAACCAAAGTTGTATCTATGAATGTCTATGCACAAAAGTAGGTACTAATCGTAATACTGAAATTGCACAAAAAATAATCAGACCGACGCAGTCGGCCTTTATATATGCCTGGACGCCACATTTTAGAGGGTGTGGTGGTATTGCATGAAACCATTCATGAACTTCAAAGGAAAAAGATGGATGGTGTTATTTTTAAAATTGACTTTGAGAAAGCATACGATAAAGTTAAATGGCCTTTTCTCCAACAAGCATTGCGTATGAAAGGTTTTGCACAGGAATGGTGCAACTGGATTACGCAATTTGTTCAGCGAGGAAGTGTCGGGATACGGGTGAATGATGACATCGGTAATTATTTCCAAACAAAAAAGGGTCTCCGACAGGGAGATCCATTGTCACCTATGTTGTTTAATATAGTTGCGGATATGTTAGCCATTCTTATCGCGCGGGTGAAGGAAGATGGCCAGATAGGTGGTCTTATCCCTCATTTAGTAGAGGGGGGCTTATCTATTTTGTAGTATGCGGATGACACTATATTATTCATGGAACATGACTTGAAAAAGGCAGTGAATATGAAACTTATACTATGCATTTTTAAACAATTATCGGGGCTTAAAATCAACTTTCACAAGCGTGATTTTTTTGTTTTGGGAAGGCAAAAGAGGTGGAAGATCAATACAAACATATCTTCGGATGTGAGTCTGGTTCTCTACCTTATAAATATCTCGGGGTTCCGATTCACTATAGGAAACTTCGGAACTCTGAATGGTACCCAGTGGAGAGCCGTTTCGAAGGCAAGTTAGGGTGCTGGAAGGGTAAGATGTTATCCTACAGGGATCGTCTTGTTCTTGTCAATTCAGTATTAACAAGCCTACCGATGTTCATGTTGTCCTTTTTGGAGATACCAAAAGGGGTACATAAAAGACTTGATTTTTATAGATCTCGCTTTTTTGGCAGAGTGACGAAAATAAACGAAAATATAGATTACAAAATGGAATATCATATGTAGCCCGAAGGATCAGGGTGGTTTATGGGTTGAAGTGCTCGAACTAAAGAATAAATGTTTACTCAGTAAGTGGATGTTTAAACTTTTAAATGAAGAGGGGTTTGGCAGGAATTGCTGCAAAACAAGTATCTTCATAGTAAAACTTTAGCTCACGTTGAAGCACAACCAACTGACTCTCCATTCTGGAAAGATCTTATGAGAGTTAAAGAAGACTTCTTTAGTAGAGGATCTTTTCGGATTGGTAACGGGGAAACCACAAGGTTTTGGGAGGATACTTGGCTAGGTAATACTCCGTTAAAAAATCAATATCCATTGCTTTATAACATTGTGCAACAGTAAAATGTCTCGGTTCATGATGTGTTTCACAATGCTCCCCCTTTAAACTTAGGCTTTCGAAGGGATTTAGTTGGGAACAAGTGGGACATGTGGTCTCATTTATGTATTAGACTAATGGATATTACTCTCACTGATGTTCTGGATAGCTTTATTTGGAATTTGACACAAAACGGGATCTTTACAGTTAAATCTATGTATGAGGACTTAATGAAAGACCACACTAGATTTCTACAAACATACTTATGGAAATTAAAAATTCCGCTGAAAATCAAAGTCTTTATGTGGTTCCTTCGTAAAAAGGTATTGCTTACTAAAGATAACTTGGCAAAAATAAATTGGAAATGTGACTCTCATTGTTCCTTTTGTGGGAACAATGAAACAGTTGGCCATTTATTTATTTCCTGCCCTTTTGCAAAACTTGTTTGGCGTGTTGTTTTTTTTACTTACAATATTCCTCCTCCTACCAATGTCACTAATATGTTTGGGAATTGGTTGACTGTGATGGATAAAAACACCAAAGCTAGGATTCGTATTGGCGTTTCAGCTATTTGTTGGTCTATCTGGAATTGTAGGAACAATCTTTTTTTAACAAGAAAGAAACTTTTCATGTCTTACAGGTTATCCATACGGCGGTGCACTGGATCCAGCTATGGGCTTTCTTGCTACCTTCGGACCAGCGAGACCTTATGGTGTCTGGATGCACAAGACTCCTGTTGGTGGCACAGGATTTTTTCTCCCGGCATACGTGGCAGCATATTAGTCGACTTTCATAGTTTACTGTAGGCTTTGCATTATCCAGTTGAGGCTTGTCTCAATCTCTTCGTGATCTTTTGAGATGTAAAACTATACTTGACATAAACTTGGTAATAAATGGTTGTGTGCATCACTCGATGCAGAGGCCGGGACATCCCTTTTCTATAAAAAAAAACCTATGAATGTCTATTTGTTTTACAAACCTATCATGTGTATAATTAAGATAGCTAAAATGTATTGCAACAACTCATCATGTTTAGTTTGTCCGAGTGGAAAGAATGGTTTTGTTTCCGGTGTCTAAAGAGACGAAGCAAATTAACAAGTGTCCTACGAATAAATCTCGGGCACACCAAACAAGGGAATGGGAAATCAAGTATATTCCTCCCAGCCTAAACTCGCATTCCTCATCCTTCATGTTGCCAAACCCGCTGTAGGTGGCTGTCCTAGCGGGCGGTGATGCACAAAAATGGGAGGGAAGGAGGATGGGAGCAGTTGTGGAGGACGGACTAAAAACATATTATGGCACCATCAAAAAAATGTACCTTTGTTTAATTAGGGCGACTGGGGGCAATTGCCCCCCCCCCCACTAGTAGGGAAACCATTATAGGTAGGTTGTATTCTGTGGCGCACCCCTAATTGGTGCGCCACAGAAATATAATTCTGTGGCGCACCTGGCTTGGTGCGCCACAGAAAGTCATATTTCTGTGGCGCACCAGGCCAGGTGCGCCACAGAATGTCAACTTTCTGTGGCGCACCTGCCTGGTGCGCCACAGAATTGTTTTTTTTTTCAAAAAATGGGAGGGAAGGAGGATGGGAGCAGTTGTGGAGGACGGACTAAAAACATATTATGGCACCATCAAAAAAATGTACCTTTGTTTAATTAGGGCGACTGGGGGCAATTGCCCCCCCCCCCCCACTAGTAGGGAAACCATTATAGGTAGGTTGTATTCTGTGGCGCACCCCTAACTGGTGCGCCACAGAAATATAATTCTGTGGCGCACCTGGCTTGGTGCGCCACAGAAAGTCATATTTCTGTGGCGCACCAGGCCAGGTGTGCCACAGAAAGTTATCCAGGGGGCAGGTAAAAAATTGAAAAAAACTGGTGCGCCACAGAAAGGTCACATTCTGTGGCGCACCAAGCTGGGTGCGCCACAGAATCTCATTTTTCAAATCCCACACCCCCCCCCCCCCCCCCCCCCCCCCCCCCCCCCCCGTGGATCGCCTTTTTTAGTCTTGCAGGAATTAAAAGAAAATGAAAAAAATGAAAAAATTAAAACCTTTGACATGTGGCTAGGTATGAGTGTCTAGTATGTGTAGAAATTTTGAAATATGAATTTTGACCTTTTCTGCAACAAATGAAAAAGAAATCTTTGTACGGCCATAACTTTTGCATACGACGTCGAAATAACGCAAATAATATGTCAAAAAAATCGTGAGAAAAATCCGAGTTTTCGCACAGACTCCTCAAATCATTGAAATAACCCTTTGACATGTCGCTAGGTTTACCCGGTCAACAATTCACAGATTCCTCAAATTCAAAAAGAAAAAAGTTATTTCACACAGACGAGTTTTCGCAGCAAAATAAATAAAAATTCGTAAAATTCAAAAAAAATAAAAAAATTCAAAAAATTCAAAAAAAGACACAGAAATGTATAACAAAGAAGATTGTTGAATGTTTTTTAACTGTTTCGACTTTTTTGAATTTTTTAGATTTTTTAATTTTTTTGAATTTTTTTGAAGTGTTTTGACTTTTTAAAGTGTTTTGACTTTTTTGGACTTTTTTTTGGATTTGTTTTTATTTTTTTTATTTTTTTTGAATTTTTTAGGATCTTTTGAAACTTTTTAATCTCCTTTTCAAAGTTTAGAAGTTTTTGAAAAATCTGAACTTTAAAAACGCACATTTATAACACATAGGTAACATACACACATACAAGACTTAAGAGGATTCATATGTTATATATATCAATAAGAACTTGAGTAGCACAAGGGTAGGTGAAGTGGGTGGAACTTAGAAGTTAAGCGTGCTTGGGTTGGAGCACTTTGAGGATGGGTGACCTAGCGGGAAGGTGGAGTTCAAAAGATTCAAAAAATCTAAAAATAATTCGAATAAATAGGATTTTTTATATTTTTTCATATTTTGATTTTTCTGATTTTTTTGAAACTTTTTTTTTTGCAGTTTTTGAATTTTTTGAAATTTTCATAATTCTGTGGCGCACATTTCTGTGGCGCATCAAGGCAGGTGCGCCACAGAAAGTGGATTTCTGTGGCGCATGCCATGGTGCGCCACAGAAATAAAAATTTAGTGGCGAGAATTCTGTGGCGCACCCAGCAATTTGGCCGGGTGCGCCACAGAATGTTGATTTGGTGCGCCACTAATAGTGGTTTTCCCACTAGTGCCCTCCCCCATGGTAATTTTCAAACGGTTAACATGATATGCAAACTACTTCAACGTCGTATGGCTCCTTTACGTACATAACGCAGATAACTGTGGGTTGCAGCATCATGTTGGCACGACCAACAAAATATAATTCCATGAACGGAAATGACAAAGTCAATATTGTTGGCATTTGCAAAAGATAAGGTGTGCAATTGATTTGTCATAAGAGTTGTTAACTTTCTTTCCATAAAATATGAATATACCTACTAGATGTACAAAACAATTCTCACTGTTAGTCTTGATGAGCGGGTGCGCAGATGAAGAGACTGCGGCAGTTATCTTCAAGTACAAATCATAATAATTTTTCTTGTATCCAAGTGAGTTAGGAAGGTCATGAGTTGATTGTTATATCCAAGAAAAAGATAAACATGTCATGTGACCTCCCCGCATTAACAAATGGTCGTATCCTCCATCTGCAAGATATGCCAATGTTTTTCTTAAATGCACGAAGGTAAGTTGTTCAAGGTATTGTCCAAACACTGAAGTGTTAATGTGGAGCAGTTTCCCATATACAGCTAGCCGCATAGATGCAGGGGGTGGAGGGGCACTACAAAGAAAGTACAGATGCAAATTTTTCGATAAATTAACATTATTTGATGGGCCTTAATTAGATATACAACAGAAAAATCATTTGGTCTAACAGAATCCTTTCTTGGGACATTTCTAGGGGAGCCAACAGATATATACTTATTTCAAAAACATGTATATACTACTTAGGTGAAGTAAATAAATAACCAATATATTGTAAGAACCATACGTTTTGCTTTTTATTATATATGTCCATCCAGGTTTGTGGACGAAAAACCCATTTGATTAGGTGATCCAATGGCTTAAACAAACCTTCCAGCTGCTACACTTCCATGTTCAGGACATGTCAAAAACATATACCATTGTTTAATTAGGGTGACTGGGGGAGGAGATGGGGGTGGGGGGGCAATTGCCCCTTTCCTCCACGGTAAGAATGTAAGAACCATTTAGTGTAGATTTTGTCTAACATGAATAAGCCTGCCGACCCCGGAAGGAAGAATGAAAGCCAAGCAGTTTCAACAAGTCAAGGAAAGATTTACTAAAAGGATATGTGTCTGGAATGGAAGGTTTATGTCCATGGGAGCAAAGTCTGTTGGTCAAGCTTTGCCAACCTATGTCATGGGAGTCTTTAAACTTCCTGCTTCCCTTCCATGAGACTATATGACCGTGAGAAATTTTTGGTGGGGAGAGGATAGAAAACAACACAAGGTTCATTGGTTTTCTTGGGAAACCCTCACAATGCCTAAAAACCAAGGGGGTCTGGGCTTCAGAGAGACCACGTTGTTCAATCAAGCTCTTCTGGCTCGGCAAGCGTGACGTTTGGTGCAGAACCCTACAAGCCTGGCTGCAAAACTACTGAAATTTATCTATTACCCTAGGGGAAACCTGTTGGACATGGTGTTTAAAAAAGAAGCTTCTCCGGTTACGCATGGAATTGAACATGGCATCGAGCTGTTAAAACAAGTCATCGTCAGGAGAGTGGGGGATGGCAAAATCATAAAAATATGGAGAGATAATTGGCTTCCTAGAAACTATGCTTTGAAGCCAACTCAAGGTAAAACAAATACTAGGTTCAGGAGAGTAAACAAGCTAGAAAATGAAGTTCCAACACTTGGAACGAGGCTTTAAAAGATATTTCATCCTCATGACATTGAGCGTATCTTACAACTCAATGCCCCTGCAAGTACCAACACAGATTTCATTTCCTGATATTGTGAGAACAATGGCGATTTCGCTGTCAGGAGTGCCTACAAACTGGCTTACAACCTTGCAAATGGGTGCCAGTAGAAGGCTAGCTCTAGCAAGGCAAATGAGCTTGATAGAAGTGTGTGGAAAAACATTTAGCCACAATCCCAAATAAAGTGAGAATTTTTGGATGGAGGACAACAAAGGATAAACTTGCTACTAAGAGGAATAAATTTAGGAGGAACTTGGTGATAGACAGTACATGTCCTGTGTGTGGTCTTGTAGCTGAATCGAGCTACCATGCTACAGTTGGTTGTACTAGAGCTAGAGCTCTTAGATGTGAGATGTGGAAAAATGGGACCTGCTAGAGGAGGAAATATTCAGGTATACTGGACCCGATTGGCTTCTGATCCTGCTAGCTAATTTAAGCAGTGATAGAAGAGGCCTCATCTTGATGGTCTTGTGAAGATCTTGGCATATGAGGAATGCTGGTGTACATGCAAAAGGGGATTGCAGCATTGAAAATTCAGTCAACTTCCTTGATAGATACCTCCAGGAGCTTAATGTTAACTGCAGAATTTTGGAGAATGCTAGGGCAAGCTGTCAATCCTGTACTCGGGGAACTCCACGATCGAATGCCATCAGGTGGTATGTCTGTCACCAAAAAAGAATACCAAGGCTGAGTGGACGACACCCACAAAGGATTGGATCAAATTAAATGGTGATGCTTCCTTTCTTCAGGAGCGTGAGGAATGCTCAGTTGGATGTGTTGCTACGAACTCTGAAGGGAAAGTGTTATGGGCAAGCAACCATTCAAAAATCAAATGCAAAGATGTCTTTGAAACCGAAACCAAAGCGTGCCTCTTAGGCCCCAAAGGTTTGCATGACTTAAGTGTTAGCTCTGTTGCCTTGGAATCGGGCAATGTTGGAGTGGTTGAAGCCATCACTAGACAAAACCAATACATGTCTAGGTTATGGAGACTGTTGGCTGAGATGAAAAACCTTAGCTTGAGTACTCAGCGTTTCGTGGTTCGGAAAATTGGAAGAGAGAGCAACATGGCGGCTCATTTACTAGCTGAACTAGCTAGCAATATGTCCCACCAGCATTTGATGAAGTTGTCACCATGGAGTCTGTAAAAAATGTTCCGTTGGTAATTGATACTCTCCCTTTCTCGCAAAGAAAAGATACTCGAGAAGGTAAATTTAATCAACATGGAATGACCGTGTATTTAAAAAAATAAAAAAATCAATGTTTAGACATATACATGATTTATGTTGTATGTGTGAAGGAGTAAACTATCTAAAGATATAAACGGTGAGACCATTTGAGCGCACCACAGCGATTTGACCTTTCTGGCCATCCGATCTTTCCTGCTCCACACCTCCGCACCGTCCGATCCCCGCCGGTTCCTAGAGTCGGCATGAACAGGGATTCGCAAAGTCGCTAACTGTACCAACCTTCGTGCACACACTCTCGCAGACGCCCTCTCCCGATGCACCCTGGAGCCCAAGGGGCCAGCCGTCGGCCTCACGCTGCGTGTTTAATCGGTGTGGCAGGGTTGTCAGATTCGCACAACGTTCCTCCCATTGGCTGATTTTGTTCATTACGTTCTAGGTTTTTAGCGGATGCACTGCGTGCCTCTCTGGGAGAGTGATCTTTGTACGTGGTTCCTTCCCCCTCTCTCTCTCGCTGACCATGGGGCCGTCCCCTCCCGTTATCCACATGTCGGTTGCCCTGTACGTTTGCGTCACCGATCTCTCCATGCGTGTGTAGCCGCTGCATATTTTCTACAGTATGTTGGGCACATGTACTCTACCGCGCACCACAATCTTTTGTCGTTTTGATCCGGGCTCCAATTTGCGTGGGAAACTTGCTCTTGTATTTGTTCTCATATATGTTCGGATTTTCGCATAAACATATCAATTTCTACTAGGAATAAATAAACAAGGAGATTTGCACATCATTACATTTATTTGTGATTACTGATTGGTAAGGAGTTTGAAGAATCACAAAATATCTTAGAATCTGGTTTAAAATGAACATACAAATGAGTGTAAAATCAACTCATCACCACTCACTTAGGCAACTATTTGCCCGTTTACAATGGCCATATAGAACCTGGTGCAATCCTAGGAAGGTGCATGGAATCAAATCTGCGTCCAGAGTTTTCTTCCATCTCGGATTGGTGGGACACACTTCATGGGGGCGTCAAAAGATGTCTAGCAATGCACCAGTGGTCATCTCCCTTATGTCCTCCAGAGCGCGTGGAAGGAAGAACCCATCGAATATTCACCAGACAACCCGTCTTATCCCACCCGGGCCAGACTAGGGTTTTTCTGTTTGCTCCTATGCACAATTGTTTGTTTCTTCTATTCTAATTGAAGACATCGCTCAGGTCAGTTGCTCTAAACAAACCAGAGGCGGGGCAATGTTGTTTCGTTCTCGGTAGGAAAGAGATCCTGAAAACATAGTCGCCACCACCACCTCCGCCTCCACCATAGTTCGGTTCCCCCTCCTCCGGTCGGCCACGCCGGTGTTGGGAGGGGTGGGGAACCTAATATATGAGTGGAGTTTTTAATAAAAGTAGTGTTTTCAATAGTTTGAGTTAGGGATTTGATATCCATGTTCTTCATGACACGGTTTTTTGTGCCCACCCGTCTTATCCCACCCGGCCGGACTAGGGTTTTTTCTGTTTGCTCCTATGCACAATTGTTTGTTTCTTCTATTCTAATTGAAGACATCGCTCAGGTCAGTTGCTCTAAACAAACCAGAGGTGGGGCAATGTTGTTTCGTTCACGGTAGGAAAGATATCCTAAAAACATAGCCGCCACCACCACCTCCGCCTCCACCAAGTTCGGTTCCCCCTCCTCCGGTCGGCCACACCGGTGTCGGGAGGGGTGGGGAACCTAATATATGAGTGGAGTTTTTAATAAAATTAGTGTTTTCAATAGTTTGAGTTAGGGATTTGATATCCATGTTCTTCATCAATGGAGATGACATCGTCTACAATAAGTAATTTTTGACTCTTCGTTCAACTACGAGATCTCCTTACCGGCGTCAATGGTGGTGTTGAAAGATTAAATTTGTTTAGGTTTGGTCATTCAGATTTTGCTTCGCCAGATCGATTTTGAATCTTTTCTCATGATTGTCGCGAGGAGGACTGTCCTCGCAATATCTGTCATGGGTGCTACGTCCTCGACAATGGGTGTTCATACTCTCGGCTCCCAACGACGTCGACTAGGGCGTTCGGTTGTTTTTCCCTGGAGTACTGGTGTTGATACTCTTGCCGATGTTGGTTGATTACTTTAATGGATGTGTGCGTGCACGTAGCCTTGACACAACGGTTCAAAAAAATTATGGGAGAACCCTTATTGGTATTTAAAGGTATGTGGTTTGCTATCTTTGTCATTTTTCTACGGCTATCTTCATAAAAGTAGAAGATTGTGTCGTGAAAGAAGAAAGAGTCTGAAGATATCAAAGGTTTACTCGTTTATCTTAAACTTTATTTTGTAATTGTTATAGTCAGTTCATATATCTTCTACCATGTACTATTGGCTACTATAAATATATTATGGTATTGATTGTTCAAAAAAAAAATAGAGGCAGGGCAAAAGAAAAATTGGGAAGAAAACGAGGCTAGCCTTTTTCTCTTCAAAGTAAGAACCCATACATCAGACAAGGGAATTTCCCCAAATCTTCGTCAATGTTTTGAAAATAAGAACCTAGACATTTGGCAAGGGAATTCCCCCAAATCTTTTCGAAAGATCGATGAAGCCCATGTCACCCATAGCCCAAAATTGCAATCTATTATATTTTCATACGGAGGGAGTAATAGTCCGGCACCAATGCAACTTGTATTCAAGAGCAAGGCGTCTTGATGAGCAGCGTCACTGTAGCTAAGCATGTCGTGTTTTGACCTGCTAACTCGTTATGCTGGGGAAGTCTGACTTTCTGAATCGCGGGGTTCAGGCGGCGGAGCCGAATTACGGAGTCCACTCACTCCGGGATAATGCGGGCATGCCACCGTAGCCGCCGTTGCCCAGTGTGTCCTTCTGCGGCTCATCCGTTCTCAGCTGAAGCCGAGCTTCGGCCTGCACTGCTGCACATACAGGTTGCTGCACCTCGCTGTCAACGTAGATCTACCATGTTACATCAATCCAGGCATGCCGAGTGGCGGCGCACTGGCACCACATCATCCGTGACGCAGCTAACACTCACTGATTGATTTGGTTCCATTTCTATAACCTCATTTTATCTGACCAGAACGAGCGTAAAGTTCAGACTCCAAATCTTTGAACTCCTAAGGATCAAACAGCAAGCATCTCGTTGGATATTCTGTCCAAAGCTTTGATCGGATGGACGCGCAGAGCGGCGGCAAGATGCACGTCCTGATGCTGCCATGGCTCGCCTTCGGCCACATACTCCCCTTCAAAGAGTTCGCCAAGCGCGTGGCCCGGCAGGGCCATCGGGTCACCCTCCTGTCGACTCCAAACAACTCCCGCCGGCTCATCGACATCCCTCCGAGCCTCGCCGGCCTCATCCGCGTCGTGGACATCCCGCTGCCGCGCGTCGACCGCCTGCCGGAGCACGCCGAGGCGACCATCGACCTCCCCTCCGACGCCCTCCGCCCGTACCTCCGACGCGCCTACGACACCGCCTTCGAGCGCGAGCTCTCCCGGCTGCTCCAGAAGGAGGAGTCTCGGCCAGACTGGGTACTCCTCGACTACGCGGCGTACTGGGCGCCGGCTGCCGCGGCGAGGCACGGCGTGCCGTGCGCGTTCCTAAGCCTGTTCGGCGCCGCGGCGCTCAGCTTCTTCGGCACCCCGGATGCGCTCGTCGGCCTCGGGGAGCACGCCAGGACGGAGCCGGCGCAATTAACCGTCGTCCCCGAGTACGTCACGTTCCCCACCACCGTGGCGTACCACGGGTACGAGGCGCGCGAGCTGTTCGAGCCGGGGATGGTGCCGGACGACTCCGGCGTGTCGGAGGGCTACCGGTTCGCCAAGTGCATCGAAGGGTGCAAGCTCGTGGGCATCAGGAGCAGCACGGAGTTCGAGCCGGAGTGGCTGCATCTGCTCGGCGAGCTCTACCAGAAGCCTGTCATCCCGGTCGGCCTGTTCCCTCCGTCGCAGCAGCAAGACGTCACGGGCCATGAGGCGACCATGCGCTGGCTGGACAATCAGGCGCCAAGCTCCGTCGTGTACGCGGCCTTCGGTAGCGAGGTGAAGCTGAAGAGCGCGCAGCTGCATCGGATCGCGCTCGGCTTGGAGGCGTCCGGGCTGCCGTTCATCTGGGCGTTCAGGCCACCAACCGATGTCGTCGCCCCCAGTGGCGATTGCACGGACGGGCTGCCGGATGGCTTCGAGGAGCGGCTCGCCGGACGTGGAGTCGTGTGCCGAGGCTGGGTGCCGCAGGTGAGGTTCCTGGCCCATGCATCGGTCGGAGGGTTCCTGACGCACGCCGGATGGAACTCCGTCGCCGAGGGCATCGTGCAGGGCGTCAGGCTAGTGCTGCTGCCGCTGGTGTTCGAGCAGGGCCTTAACGCCAGGAACCTGGTGGACAAGAAGATCGGCGTCGAGGTGGCGCGGGACGAGCAGGACGGGTCGTTCGCGCCCGACGACATCGCCGCAGCTCTGAGGAGGGTCATGGTGGGAGACGAAGGTGAGGAGTTCGGGGATAAGGTGAAGGAGCTCGCCGGAGTGTTTGGAGATGACGAGGTGAATGATCAGTGCGTGCGAGATTTTCTCAGGCACCTGTCCGAGTACAGCAGAAAGAACGAACGATAGTACCGATTTCAGGATTTGGCTGGATGAATATAGGATAGGGCTGGATGATAGTTGGCTCAGATCGACTGTGTTCTCGTTGTAATCAGTTGGCTCTCAGTTGTTCTTCTCGGTTCCTGGCTCGAAGATTTGTGCTCGGCTGTGGTAAGACAAGGTCCTAAACCAAGCACAGCTGTACAGGAAAATGTTCTGCAGGTAGCAATTGCTTGTGTCACTAGTAAGTAGTGAGCATTTGGAATCTTTGGATACTACCAGCATTATGTTCTGAATTCAAATGAGAACATGGAATGAACTTGCAAACACGCCTTTCAGGGAAGTGAAGCATGATGTATGTGATTTTCAAAAGCTATCGCCATTACAAATTTACAACCCAAGAAACCTTGATGTTCCTTTGACAATCAACATAGGGTGCGTGTACAACCAAAACGTCAAATTAACAGAGCACATAACCGATACCTTGCGGCCAAATCTGTCACATAACCGATCACTGTCACTCATGGGCAGCTGTCCGGTAATATATATGTTAAAACATCTTAAGGGCGTGGATATATTTACCGTTTCACCGTGGAAGCCCCAGCAGAGTCCTTGTTCTGTTCACGAACAACTCCCGGGATTTCCACATCGCGGGAAGGTGGCCTACGACCATGGCAAATGATAACTGTACCACGGCATCCGTCTTACCCAGTGACACCATCGGCATTGTCGATGAAGGTTTGTATTTCAATAGCTTACTGTCTTTGGCACCATCCATCAAGAGCTTTACGTTTTTGGAGACTAACATGGCATGCCTCTGCACGAAGTATCCTTGATTGAGCTCCTGCAGCAAAGTGTATTTTCTTTACAGGCCAGAACTTTCTACAACCATATGTGCAGTAAATAACGACCAAACAGTACTATACTAACCAACCTTCTGTTGCATAATGGAAATTAATAAATCTAGTTACGCCAATATTGTGATAGCATGTGCACTAACCGGTTGAACTTAAGTGGAAGTTCAAAAAATGACATGGAAATTCAGTATGAACTTACAGGAGCATCGGTGATATCACCGGCAGCAAAAATATTACTATGGCCTTTCACTCTGAGATTTGCATCAACTGTCAATCTTCCATCACTGTCCAAGCAATCTTTCAGCTCAGAATCTCTAATCCATGATGAACTCAGTGGTGTATCGAGGCACGAGAAGTAGCAATCAGCTGTTATCTCTATCCCTGACGACGTTCTGTAGAGCATGTCTCCCTCCGACATGGACTCTAGATCGACTGATTGCTCCAAATGAACTTCAACATTCTTTGATCTGAGCCAACGTAGTGCCTTACCACCAGCTTTGTGACCAATAGATTCTAACAATCTTGGTCTATCATGCACCAATGTGACCTTCTTGTCTGGATGATGCACAGCTATTTCAGTAGCAAGCTCAACGCCAGATGACTCACCCCCAATAATAAGAATCGACCCTGAATATTTTATCTTCATGTTATCTGGAAAGGTAAATGAGATCAGATAATCAAGATCTAACACTATCCATTGCAAAGAATCAGTCATACCCAGGAAATATTCACCTTACTGTATGTACAAGGCACGTTACATTTAAAATGTTATATAGAAATAGCCTGGATTAAGTGTAGGATTATCTCTAAGCACTGAGTTGTGAGTTGTGACATTTGTTTGCTATATTTGATCCTCGTCATGCTAGAGTAGAAAATTCAATTAAGAAAAAACAAGGATTTGATAGTTGTTTTCTAGAGACATTCTTGTTGCTACATAACATATCAAATGATATGGGTTGTTATGTAAAAAGATTCAGTTCGAGCAAAAATATTCACAAAATATTCACATTCCAAACGAATGAGTGCATCTTTATTTTGTTTAATGAACTATCAGTGCATCTAAATTATAGACAAGTGGTTATAAAACATAAACTTGTGACAAGAAAGCAACAATTGAGAACAAGGTGACTTGCCTTCTTGAAACTGTTCTAGTCTGTCTCGTCTGTTTCGTGGACCCTGATTTGTGTGACCTGTGGCAATAACAAGGTATGTGTACTCCACCAAACGACCCTCTGCTGTGATCACAGCCTCTCTCCTTACATCAGCAGCAGATGCTGTAATGACTTGAGTGCTCCCTAAGTAATCATTGTGGTTAATTAATGACTTCTGAGCAACAGATGGCTCCACCTTTGATATAATGTTAGTCCATGGAATTTCAAGGTACTCCTTCCTAAAATCAAGCAAAAGAAAGGCACGCAATTATATCTTGGTTAAGATGAAGAGAGTACAACTTAGGAAGTTGGAGTTATGCTCTTATGCTAGCATTCTCAAAATAATGCTCTTGAAAGAAAAAGAAAAAAAAGCATTATTTAAAGATGTTAAATAAGACTAGGTGCTTTCCCAGCATTCCTCCATAGGAAAATTTACGAGTTTTAAAGTACACAAGGTGCAATGCTGATGAGCAACAATGAACACAAATAGTTGTTTCAAGACTCCATACCAACCGACCGCATCCGTCGTAAAGTTAACAGGTTAAGGTTGACTGTTAGGTTTTATCCTTACACTAATTCGTCGGTGTTAATTTTGCATGGACATCTCAAGCAGGATGGAGCTATAACTTAAGACATGGATAACTACATATTTCATATACTTAAAAAACTATTGTTGTTGCAAATTACCTAAACTAATTACTAATCTCTCTCCCTTTAAGGTTCACAGACGGTGATGTCTAATATGGTAACTAAAAAATGTTCTATATAACAGGTAAGAAAGCCTCTTCACCCCTCTTTTCACTCATTCAACTTGTTGTGGATTCCTCATAAATACTTTTCTATATAATGTGGGCATCCAATGTACATAGTAACACGGCCTCGGGAACAGTGATGGATATTATAGGTGACTCATAAGTTTCTGTCTCAATGTGGAGGTAGTGCAATAACTGAGTATCTGAATCCAAGAGATTTCCTATATATTCATTCTGAACCCCTCTCCGACACACACAGAAACACACCTCACCAAGAGAATTAACAAGTGATCATTATTGTCCGAGCATATGCAGATATACAGGTCACGTCCTCCACATTGAGATTTGAGATGTTTATTGGCGACAGAAAAAAGTGGTGAGGCCAGCAGATCAATTCTTATTTAACAAGTGAAAGATCAATCCACCAAAGCAAAATCAATTCGAGTTCTCTGAATCATGGGGTTAATGGACGAATTTGTCATTCAATGACGCGCGAAAAATCAATCAGCTATGCGCACGGTTCCATCAACCGCCCCACAGGTTCGGCAGCAGCTAATCAACAATCTCATCATACAACTGTGGCACCGGCAAATCCAATAGCAGAAGCAGATAGGTGTAGAGAGAGCGGCGGGAAGGGGTTTGATTTTATGCTTACGGGTCGATCAGGACGACATCGGCGTGGTTCTGGAGGGAGTTGGCGACGAGGGCGCCGGCGACGCCGCCGCCGACTACCACCACTACCGCTCGCCGGCTCCCGTAAGGATGGATCCATCCGCATCCGCCGGCCATCGCTCCCGGCCGGCGAACCGGACGAGGAGGAAGGGTAGGAGCCGGGAGTCGTGGCAGCGGCGGCTCCCGGTGGTGGTGGGTGCTGCCAAGGACGGGAGGTCGGGGACGCCATTCTTAGGAGGACAGGGCAATGGGGGCTCCGGTGCCTGCGCCGCGCGCAAAGCGGGGGCCGCCGATGGTTCTCACGGCGCGCAGCAAAACTCTGTTTTTTAGTCCCACTAATAGTCGTGCACGTGCAACGCACGTCTTTACAGTACAATAATAATTTTATGTCTAAACCGTTTAAAGAAGTGCGAAGAACATATAATCGACACACATTGTTTAAAATCCACAAAGTACAAAATATTACAATTCAACACTGTTTGAAGTGATAGTTTAAAAAATAAATAACATAGTATCATCCACTATTTATTAATTCATGAAGATCCATCCCTTTATATGGTCAATGATTCCTGGTTCCAAGTCAGGAATATTGTTTATCGCTTCATTGTCCTGGTATTTCAGGAGATGTACCAAAAATCGCTTTCTTAACTCCAGACCATCCTACATGTGCATTATACAACATTGTCATATAAAGTTCATGTTCAAAGTGTACAAATGAGCATAGTTGAGAATATTCACCATGGGTACCGGAAAATATGACGCTCCATCATGCCATGAGTGCATTAGATTAAAGACCAAATAACCAGACAAAGCACTGAATACATTTAAAATGTCAAAAATTGAGCGTAAAACAAATAAAGCAAGGTTATATTTAAGTGAAAAGCTTCATACCCGTGCGAGTTTGTCGGAACAACAGGTACTTTGCGTCCGCATTTGGAGATGTCGTCATTCCATTTGGGGTTTGCCAATCGAAGCGCAAGGTTTATCTTATTGCAAATTTCCATATGTTTTAATATATGTACCCCCCAAGTTTGTCTCGAAAGCGGGTCCAAAATATGGATAACCTTCTTCTTGTGATCCAACACGAATAATATAAATAGGCCAAGAATGTCGTAAGGCAAGAAAATCTGTGATGAAAGGTTTATAAGTAAAGTAAATCATATTGATATAAAATGAATCAATATCATGAGCAGGGAATATAATCTCACCGTGTCACATTCTGATATATGATACTCTCTACTATTAGGCCAGCAATGAAATAACCGTGCTAATTGTTCAAAATCAAGTCTTCCACGACAACTCGGGTCTCGTGCAATGTGAGACATCGTCTGAAAAATAAATAAAAATATTAGTAATAACAAAGATAAAATTTGTAGGTAATTATATTAACTTACACAAAAGTTTAGATCCATATAGTGAGCAGGAATGTCACGGAAGAAGTTGATATCGTGGCACGCAAGTACACGCACAGCCATGTTGAAACAATCTACGTCCATATATTCATCCATCTTTAATATGTTCTTTATCTTTCTTAAATTTAAGCTAATAGGATAAGGCATTGAGCTTATCACCCATTCGTTCCTGTGAAAGAGAGAAATTTGTGACTACAATGACACATATATAACATGAAATGAAGTGCCAAAAAAAGATGACTTACTCCAATGAAGGGACATCATGAACCATGTTTATGTATAAGCAAAGCTCATCTATTAAGTCACCGTTTGTTGGTTTGACATATGGTGAAAGTACCGATGACTGCGATAGAGCCTCATCATCATACGATGATTTTATCAGTTCTCCTTTCGGTGATGAGTTTGATATTTTAATTTTTTTGGGAGGATGACCCAAAATCACATAATCTGTGGGATCTATGTTGCTTTCCTCAGTTTCGAAGACTCGATTTCTCACGGCGTCATCGTTCAGTTCCGAGTCGACTAATATCACAGCTAATTTTGTCCTAAATTTTGTCATGTGAACCTGTCAAATAGTAATCCAACTTAGTTTCAAAAAAAATAACAATACAATATATATCATGTGATATCGAGATATATACCTGCTCAGGAATATCAGATAAAAAGTCTCCTGTCCAATACTCCATCAAATTTAACATCCACAAACCACATGATGACCTGCTCGATTGCACATTATAATTGTTAATATATTCAGTTTAAATAATAATCATAAAAAATGAATATCAATTTTAAGAACCTTTGATAATAAAAATGGCAGATTTATTTTTTTAAAGGGAGAAGGAAAAAAAGGCTTCTTTTCCCTACTCTCTCTGCCTCTTCACTTCACCCATCTGCTTCCCGTGAACACTGCCTCCCCATCGCCGGAGACCTGCGCACCGGTGGACTCTCCTCCCCTCCGGTAGCATCCCCGCCGCCGCTTCGTACTCCCCGCCGCCGCTTGCAGTACCTTGAGCCGGCCGCACGCACCTCCCCACCGGCCGCACCCTGCCTCCCCACCGGTGGCTCAACCCCACCGCATTCCTCCACCAGATCGTACTTCCGGCCGTGGAGGTCCTCGACTGCGTCGGCAGGGTCGTCTTCATGACCAGCGGCGTCGCGGCCACGGCCGAGGAAATACGCGCGATGGCGGCGCCGGAGGAGATGGCCGTCGAGGAAGCGCTGCTTCCGAACACCGCCCAAGGGCTGCGACGCCTCGTGTGCCGCTCCATGCACCGCCCGCCGTGGCTCCCGGTCTTCGTGCTCCACGACTTCATCCAGGTTAGCTAGCGCCGTTAAATTTTGTCTGTGACTGTGTGTTTGTCTGATTTAAGCCACCGAGGTTCATCTTTAAAATACTCTCTCTAATCAACTAAGTTGAAGTTCTACTGTCGATCTGAGGTTGCTCATCATTCTGGATGTGAGCCTCGGTTGGTATGTCGCAATTTGTTCACTTTTGGTTTGTGCTGTTATGGATGAACGGATGTGTGATTGTGCTGTGCTCCCTCACTGTCAGATATGCTCACTTTGTCAGTTAAGCTACTGTCTAATTAATATATTCAGAGAAGAAATCTAGGTGATTTACACTCTAGCAGATATAGTGGATTGTTTGCTTGATGACTTGCTAGATAATGTGCAATCTGAGCGTGAAATTGTTGCGGCGTGTGTAGGTTTCAGTGGTAGGAGAGCTATTCTACTATTCAGCAAAGGCAGGGCAAGTCCAGGAGGCAAATCATCCTCAATGCAGGTTGAGCCACTGGTTGATGAGGTAACCAATGACATTCATAAGTCTGCACATATATGTTTTAATGTTTCTAAAGGGAAATAACGGATAAATTGGCTATTTTTCTTTCAAGCTGATCACTTAAAGTTCCTATGCTGTCTATTTGTCTATCAATAGAATTATCTTTGCTCGTAAATTATTAGTGAACTTGGTTGACTATAATATATAAAGAATCGGAAGGTACTAATGGTAGTAAAACAGAATCATCTTCAAATCGTGCAATTGTGTGGTGTGGACACCATCACACCAGGAGATGATGGTTGTTGTCAAAACTCCAAATAACCAAACTTTTATTTGAGGTCATCTATTCTTTTCCGGACAGATTTAATTTTTTGTTCGGTTGTTAAGGAGGACATTCAAAAAACACATAAAATAGACATCTTTATGTTCACCAGTTGAAGTTCCTAATGGAATGTTGCAATTTCCTAGATGCAGTAATTTTTGAAGATATGCGACAGTGAACATCTTGCTTAATGCTGAGTAGTTTGGTGAGTTCCGAAGTACTTATAGTTTTGTTGTTATCTTGAGTCACACAAGCAACAAATAAACATGCACATAGCAATGATAGTGCTATTGTTGCTTCCATCTTATATGCAAGCACGTTGCTCATTTGTGAAGGTTTGCTATTTCTGAAGGTTAAACGTGAGGGATGAATAATCTGCTTGTGACGGACACATTTACTTGAGGTCATCTATTCTCAGTTGGTACGTGCATATGCATACTTTATTCTTTTCCAGAGAGCTTTCATTTTAATTCAATTATTAAGGGGGACATTAAAAAAACACATAAAATAGAGAGCATTGAGTTAGGAGTTGTACCAGTTTTCTGCAAACTGCTTTTAAAAATCTCTATCCTTGGCCATGTTGTGACGTTGAAGTCTTTCCACTTATCAGATTTCAGTTCCATGTGTTGCGATGCAAATTTGAATAAATTTTCCAGTCCTTTCAGCTGTTGCTGCTAATGAAATCGACACTTATTGATAAATTGAGTATACAAGAGCATATGGCATCTTTCATCTATTCATTTATTGGCTACAACAGCAGTTTTACAGGTACAAGCTTCTTTCATATATTGATTTTAGACGTTGTAGAATATGGCATCCCGTGCTGCTCTCCTGGTGTTCTTTTTTCCTTCTGTGTCACATTAATGTCTCTCAGTTTCACTGATCTGTGAGTAACAAAAACATAATATCAAATTGAATAGTGGTATCAATTAATATATGAAAGATCATTAAATATATTGAAAAAACTGTATCTTTTATAGGCTGAAACAAATGATGGTTCATTAAAATTTAGCATTAAGATGGATGAATATAAGAGGTCCTGGACTGCTCTTAATGTGATTGCCAGAGCCATTTGTTTTGTTATAATAATATGAAATGCATACCTGACGGCTGATTTAAAGATGGTAGTAGCAGTAGCAAGCCATTTGGTCAGACCTGCAGAGGAAATTAATTCAGAAATATAATATAGAAGCAAAAAGTGTTGTTGACCTCAATTTAGCTGGAATAAAAAAACAGGAAAGAAGAACACACCTATCTCATCCCTCTAACACATCTCTATAGACAATGTTCTTGGTGCTTTTCCCGGATTTATCAACCTCCTTGTTCGGCTTTGCCAAAATGCGCGTCGTCTTTCTTGACACACCCCTGGACAATGCAACATATAGCTGCCCATGTGAGAAGACGGGTTCGGGAAGGTAAATACCGACGTTTGGGATGGTTTGGCCCTGTGCCTTGTTAATGGTTATCGCAAAACTCAGGCGGATGGGAAACTGTTTCCTCTTAAGCTTGAAGGGAAGTGAGGTATCCTCCGAGGGAGACATAGGGATCCTAGGCTTGATTTGGCTGTGCAGAATTATCTGCTGCATCTTGCGTCGTGCCATCAGGGGCCCGAAGATATGGCATCCAACGGTTCCAACCGGTCTCCCCACGCGGGAAGTATAGTGGATATGACAATGGGTCGTAGCACCCATAGTATGCTCTAATATAAAGTGGACGGTCACCTTTTCCATACACGATAACACTCCTATCAAAGCAATTTTGTGGGTCGCTCCCTTCAAGAAGTTGGGGCATTATACCTTCTTTGATCAAGTTTGATATCTGTGTTCAGTACAATCTTATATTCATCTAGATTTGGAACAGCACCAAGGCTTTTAAAAACTTGAGCATAAGGGTTTCTCTCTAGTATTGTCATAATCCTCCGTATGAGATCCAGGCGCAGATTTGGAGACCTCTTAATTCTATGAAACAAATTTTCATCTGTATCATAAAAATATATAGCTGCAAATGTCGAGGCCCATTATCAGCAGACACCAGATCATCAAGAGCAAGGTACAAACCCCCACACGCACGAAAGGTATATACACCGGTTCCTGCCGCAGTGCTGACTCGACGATCAAGTGTGACACCAAGGCTTGTGAATGAGAAGTGGGAATTGAAATACCGTATATTATCTCTAAAATACTTGGCATCCTCATCAACTTGACTTGTGAACAACCGTTTCAAGTCCTCAGGAACCTCTGGAGTCGCAATATCCACTTTCCCCTTTCTGCAACAGAATGCAGGCCCTTCGTATTGAAACCGCAATGCTCCACAGTGACGACAGTCGGGTGTTTTTCTGAGGACATGATGTTTTTTGGGCAGATTCATGTAAATCCTGTCATGAGGATCATTATTTGGAGTTCTGTTAGCATGGTGACGTTCCACTCGAACGGTTTCAAATTCCACATCTGCAAGTAAAATGAGATTTGCAATAATTAGACTTATTTACACAAACCACAATAAGAATTTATATTTGCATTAGTGAATCATGATAGCAATGATGTACCTTGTTGAGCAAATATCCTAGCTTCATCATCAGGGTCAATGTCTCCATCTGCTCCAAGATTTTCGTCTCCCAAGCCGTCTAGACGGCAGTGATTTACTTTAGTACACAATACCCTAATACATAGCTAAGAGAAACTTAACATGACCTTTGTGCGTACCATCAATGTTTATCGTGTTGACATCAGGTTCCAGAATTCCAAATTCATCTTCACCGTGGTCGTTGCCTGTTAACAATACACAGAACATAATATGTATAAGTAGCAGCTCATAACTGAAGTTATATTAATAACAGGAGCATAGTATTCAATGAAGAAGTCATAGGTATACCAATAGTACCTATTGGATTATGATTAGTTTGGTTCGGAACTGGAGACGGTTCCAATATAATGGAGTGAGGCTTATGTTGGTTGTGTTGTGGTTCACTGTCGCCACAAACCGGCTCTGAACCTGATTTAACATTGATCAAGGTTGATAGTTGAGAAATAATAATAGAGAAAAATAATGAATACACTAACCGTGCTTTTCAGCAATGCATTCTGGGATCCATGTGTCGAGGAATGTATTGCTTTGCGGGTTGTGAACCCCTGATGCCCGTGTGAGGGGCACTGCATTGTGTTGGAAAAACGACGGGGTTTAGGTTAGTGCTGATTATAGTGGTATTGTTGGGAACCCATAAACCCCCTCAAATGACATTACCTTGTGTGCTATCGGTTACGAGGGACGAAATTGTTTGTGGGTCAGTACCAAAAGCGTGAACAACATCTCTCTTTCGTATTGAATTTTGCTGCATCTGGTAGGAATCATTCCTATGCAGCCATTGATCATCATCGTCCTCATAAATATTTTCCTTGTCCAATATGAGTTGTGACGGTCGTAATGAATTTGATATCACCCCATCTGCACATATTCTCTGCTGCAATTGTGTGACAGCTGACTGTCCGGTAGCTGGTGTATGTGACATCATGTTACACACAGGTGTCATATCTTGCAATGTGTGTGTTCCATCTTCTAGGCCCTTGCTTTCGGCAGTGGCCTTTTTTTCTGTTGGTAGGCTTCGCGTCGTCTCTTATTAATCTCATCTTTATTTTGTGAATAATGCTCTCTAGCCCTCAGTCTTTTTAGTTCTTTTGGGTCTGCATATACGACACAGTTTAGCATGTTAACAAACTTCCCAAGCATGCATTAGGCATAATTCTCATGAGCAGGTACCTGGTTCTGGGGTGTTTTCCTCATTGGGAAGTTTGTTATGTTCACGGGACTGTCGTCGTTTAGCTAGTATCTCATCTCTATTTAGTGCATACCGTTCTTTGTCCCGCTGCCTCCTCAATTCCTTTGGGTCTGCAAGGATTACAGCAACGGTTTAGCACTATAGGCGACAAGTGCGCTCTGAGTGTACTTTTTTGATGATCTACTTACCCAAGGCTTGACCGTTGCTCATATCTTGGAACGGGGTGCGTGCACCATTAGGAGTGTGATTGTTGCTTCTATCTCGGAGCGGGCTGCGTGCACCATTCGGATTGGAAGATGCCATACCTGCGAAATAGTCAAAATATTAGATACCTTTTGGAATATGGCACCAACAAAATCGAAATGCATATTTTGAGATGCTTAATCATTTATTTTGGCCAACCAGCAGCGAATGTACCCATCTATAAATTGATGATCTAAATGTTCTCTTTTTGTGTGTCTATGTGCAGTCCCAAAAGGTGTGACCAATATATTACAGGATTTAATTGTTAGCTCCTCCCCGACTGCCGCTACCCAGCACCTTAGTTCTGGAAATTTTGAAGGTGCGTACTGATGCATCTTCTCATTGTATGATCTGTTACAGTGCATCGTGTTTATGTATATATCCAACCATGGTAGTGATTGTGGGAATTGGATATATACTTTTCTGTTAACTGATAAGAACAATTTGGTATGTCTTCTTTCCATTGTATTTATCATTTTGGGAGAAACATGTGTTTAGCTGGATTAGTACATGAAAGCTATACCTCAATCTTACATAAGTTGCATTTTGACTTAGTATCAGTGTCATTCAATGGTGTTGCCTATGATTTGCTAGCTTAATCTGTTGACTTCATCAATTAGTTGCTAATTGCTGCCTTTTGATGAAAATTGGCTGGTTGTTGCTTGTTGTCTCCTTGGGTTAAGTAGTACCCTCTCTAACAATTGAGCTCAGAGTAGTACACTCTCTAACAATTAACAATTAAATAGATGCATCATGTGCTGAATTTTTTTGCAACATTGGTGGAAAGAATATCTTTTCCTGGAACTAAATCATCGGGTGCATGTGTCTTATAGAGAATTTCCACCAACACGCCTGTTAAATTCATGTGGAACTAAATCACTGCGTGCATGTGTCTTATAGAGATTCTAGGGCAAGACACGAATATAGGTTATGCAGAGATTGTACTTTTTAGATTGCAAAATTATTCTTTTGAGAATGGTACAGGTCATACATAAGCAATTTACACAGGTATGATATTGCACCTGGCGACGGTGAGGAGGCGATGGTCGTCGAGATCGCCGGTTGCGCGTGCCGGCGCCGGCGCAGGACTGACAACGTCAATGGAGGCGGCGGCGGCGGCAAACTGAGGCGCAGCGGCGCTGGCGCATGGTAGGGAGCTGCGGCGTCAATGGCGGCAAAAATCTGGAGCGAATGCAAAAAAACTGGACGTATGCCTCACCTGGAGGCAATTGATTATTTCCGTAATTGTCGTCTTAATTAAGCATGCCCTTAATTGATCATTGAATAACATTTTGGAGCGATCCTTCCTAACTTCTTCCTAACTTATGCGTCCAGGTCATTGTCGTCCTAATTAAGCAGGCCCTTAATTGAGGTATCTTTTTTTTAGATGAATTGCGTCTGCTGGTTTTCGTCTTTCGTCTGCTCAAAAACGTTCCACCAGACAAAATTGCTAGATGCACACACGAAATAGGTGGGATGAATCTGGACCATTGGATGTAATCAAGTGGGCCTGATTGTTATGTGGAAGTAAATCTGTGTACATCTGTTGGGGTGGCCGTAGCAAAGAAAAGTTTGCTTGTTTAATAGTAGTGGAGATACCGGAAGTTTCGTGAGAGCGCGACCGGTTTATTAGATGAAATCATGACCGCATTATCGCCACCATGGGATAGATGCACGGCTGTCAGCTGGCAAGATGCCGAAGGGCACAAACAAAAGAGGCCAGAGGCCCAAGCCCGTGACCCAGCACCAATAAGTGTGCGCACGGGACAAAAAATATGCAGTGAAAAGATCTCCCCCGAGAGTGGGGTGCACAGTCGTAAAAAAAAAAAATGCGCAATTGCATCTTCCTAGGGTGGCATGTGCTAGACATTAGCACCTGGCTTTTTGTTAAAAAAATCGATTTACGCCGTGATGGCTAGCTAGTTTGCCGAATGATCGTGAATATTTTATTTCTCATCCCGCCTTTTTCCCCACTAAAAAGTTAAATATTTGTCAAGTGCTTTGAAACGAACACTTGTTAAATAAACAAGGCTGGAAAACGAGTTTTGCTCCCTCCTTGTATATGTGTGGGCGGAAACAGGGTTTTCCACCATATTTTTCTCGTCACCTCTGTTGTGTGCCATTGCTGCCTTGTCTCTTTCCCGCCATTTTCTCATAGCAAAAAGTCGCTTGACTCCGTGATGGCTAGCTAGTTCGCCGAGTGTTCGTGAATTTCATTTCTCCTCCCTCCTTTTTCCCCACTAAAAAGTTAAATGTTTGCCGAGTGCTTTGAAACGAATACTCATTAAATAAACAAGACTGGAAAACGAGTTTTGCTCCCTCCTCATATACGTGGGGCGGAAACAGGGGTTTTTCACCATATTTTTCTCGTCACATCTGTTGTGTGCCATTGTTGCCTTGTCTCTTCCCCGCCATTTTCTCATGCTCATGTCGGCCCTATGACACTATATATGATGATGATAACTCTTTGGCACCGTAAAAAGAATAGAATCATCTACTTTGTTGCATATGAAATTGGTAGTATTGACCCCAACAACATTTCCAATTTATTTACTGTATTCAAATACTAAAACAATCTACATAGTTATTTAGATATTTGAGGATGATACTCTAGAAAAAATACACATATACTATAAACTGCAATACTTTAGAAAAATCATAAATTAACATGTGGTGTAATGTGATAGTATTGGTTTTCTTTAATCTATGGTAAAATTAGCTGTAACAAATTATTTCTTAAAACATTTGAAACTAAATAAAAAATGTAGTAGTAATTAAATTTAATGATAATTTGTACTAAGTAAAAAGGTTCATTATAAATTGTTGCTCTAGGAAGTTTAATTAGAGTGTGACCTGTTTATTAGACGAAATCCCGTAGGCTTCATCGCCACCATGGGAAAGATGCATGGTTGTCAGCTGGCAAGATGCCGAAGAGCACAAATAAAATAGGCCAGAGGCACAGCCTGTGATCCGAGACCGAGCTTTAGCTCGAGTGGTTGAGGTAGCTGGTGAGCACCCAGCCCGCCAGAGATCGACTCCTACGGGAGCGAATTTCTGGGGTCTCACTGCTACACTGTTCACCTGCGCACTGTAGCAGCACTGTTCACTGAACTGTGCAATAAATCGCAGGTGCCTCTCTTCGTCCACGTGCCACAGGCGAGGTCGACGTGCCCGTCGGTTCCGGAGCGCTGGTCTTCGGATAAGTCTCTCAAGGACGTATTAGGAATATGTGTAGGTCTAGTTTAGACATATAGGTGGGGTGTGTGCGTGTGGTGTGTGTGCGTGTGGTGTGCGTGCCTGTATGTCCGATCAGATACTACAACTTGTACTCTTAGGAGAGGTCTAAAAAAAAAACCTGTGATCCAGAGCCAATAAATGTGCGCACGAGACAACAAAAAATTAAGCAGTGAAAAGATCTCCCCCAAGAGTGGGGTGCAGAGTCGTAATAAAATGCGCAACTGCATCTTCTCGTGGTGGCATGTTCTACACATTAATTAGCACCTGGTTTTTTTCCTAGAAAAAATAGCTTGATATGATAAAAAATAGTACAAACCAAATGCTAAGTTTACCTCAACGAAATTTTTTCGTCTTACATGTGCCTCCTTCTCACTGGGTTGGACGGAGCCGTGACGACGCTCGGTAGTTTAGGCGTGAACTTCTTTTCCCTCCCGCCTTTTTTCCCACATAAAAGATAAATGTTTGCCGAGTGCTTTGAGACGAATACTCGACAAACAACAAGATCGGGAAAACGAGTTGTGTTCCCGCCTCGGAAACATGGGGTTTCCACCTTATTTTCTTGCCACCTCTTTTTGGTTCCATTGCCACATTGTCTCTTTCCCGCCACTTTCTCATGCTCCCGTGAGTTGTATGAAACTACATATGATGATGATGACTCTTTGGTAGATTCTAGCTCTTGTCCATCACCAAAAATCCCCCACATACTGCAATGTACTTTCTATTCGTCAAATACAAATCATTTGGATGAGATGGGTATGTCAAACAGGGACATGTGATATCCTATATATGCTAAGTGTATAAATGTTTTTTTTCGAATCTTGTTTTGTTTTAGTTTAGTGAACATATGCTTTTTCTAAATCTTGTTGAATAGTGTACATATAACACTTGTTCTTAATGGCCTAAATACTTCACAAGAGAATTGTTGAACACCAAACGAGTGTGCCAACAAACTAGAGCAAAGTGGAGGGTGTCCGAGTACAGACTAATCTTAGGCACTACAAAGTAAATATAATTATCTACTTTTTTGCATATGAAATTGGTAGTATTAACCCCAACAACATTTCCAAGTTATTTACTCTACTCAAACACTAAAGCAATCTACATAGTTATTTAGATATTTGAGGATGATACTCTAGAAAAATACACAAGTATTATAATTTGCAATACTTTAGAAAAAACATAAATTAACTTGCGGAGTAATGTGATAGTATTCGCTTGCTTTGATCTATGGTAAAATCAGTTGTAACAAATTGTTTATTAAAACATTTGAAACTAAATAAAAATGTAGTACCCCCTTTGTTCCTAAATATAAGATGTTTTAACTTTTGTCCACATTCAAATGTATCTAGATGTATGTGGGCATGTTTTAATGTGTATATACACTCATTTGGGTTTGCACCTAACCATTATGTGAGCTAGCTAGAACATCTTACATTGTGCAATGGAGGGAGTAGTAATTAAATTTAATGATAATTTCCACTAAGTAAAAAAGGTTCGTTATAAAAATGTAGTTGCTCTAGGTACGGTGTGAAATACTATCCTCCTTTACATTAAGCCTCCAGTATTTATTTACAAATGTATATATACAATATATCTTACTTTATATTAAGTCTCTAGCATTTCTTTTAAATTTCGGGAAATGACCAACAAAGTCTCAGGAGGGAGAAGCTGTTGATCACTACACTCAGTAACAATGTGTGCAACATCAATGTGCATAAGGCTCTTGTGAAATATTTTCAAATCAAACTCACACTGCATCAGACCAAGACTTGTGTAAATGTTACCTAATGTCGTAAGACCTCTTTATCATACTGTAGTTTTGGCAGATGAGACGAAGGGAATTAATGGTGAAATGTTGTGCAGAACGTCAATGCTAACACAAATATTATTCCTTCATCGCAATTGTTTTGGCTCCCAATTTCTAAGAGTAATTGTGAAAGGACAAGGATGTCGCCTAGAGGGGGCGTGAATAGGCGATTAAAACTTTTCCGGTTTAGTCTTGATAATTACGGAATAAAACTAGGTGTTTAAATTAACAAGCCAACAACCTAAATACTAGGCTCACCTATGTGCACCAACAACTTATGCTAAGAAAGACGAGCAACAAGGTGATAGCAATAGAGAGTACTTCAAGGACGAAGGCTATCACAATGTAAAGTGAATAAGTAAAGAGCTCGGGTATAGAAATAACCGAGGCACGTAGAGACGAGAATGTATTCCCAAGTTCCTCCTTTTTAGGGGAGTATGTCTCTTTGGAGAGGTGTGAGCCACCACAACAGGTTGGTCTCAACGCCACAAAGGCTTCACCTTCTTCTCCGATGAACCGCACCACAAAAGGTTTGGTTCCCCTTCCACTATCGGAATCCTTCGAGGCGGAATCCGGAGCCTTTACAACAACAACACGGGGCACAACCCCACAACTAGATTGGGGGCTCCCGGATGGCTACCAAATGACCACAAAAGGTCTCAACTACCACAAGGGCGTCTAGGGTCTAAAGACCCAAGAGTAACAAGCTCACAAACTTTTAACTTCCACGAATCCTTGTGGAGAGCACAAACTGATGCACAAAGCAATGGCAAGAGCACAAGTGCTCAAATGCTTCACTCTCAAATCCTACCAAAAGCAACTAATGCTTATGGGGGGAGAAGAGAGGAAGGACAAAGAAGAAATCAACAAATGAAACTCCAAGATCTAGATCCAAAGGGTTCCCCTCACTTAGAGGAGAGATGGATTTGTGGAAATATAGATCTAGACCTCCTCTCACTTTTCCCTCGAAGATATGCAAGAATGATGGAAGGATTTGAGAGAGAGGCATGCTTTTCAAGGTCAACAATGGTGGGAGAGAGAGAGAAAAGCGTGCTGCAGAAAAGCCTTCACTCTTTGGGGAAGAAGGGGCCTTTTATATGTCCCCAAAAGAAAGACCCGTTGCACGAAATCTTACATCGGAGACTCCGGCCTGGGCCGGAGACTCCAGATACATTCCGGTACAGGTCAAGCCGGAGACTCCGGCCTTCCTCCGGCAACATTCCGGACTGGGTCTAGGGGGTGAACCACTTTGAGCTTCTTCGACAGATTCCCCTGAGTCCGGAGACTCCGGCCTAGAAAACTAGCAAAACTGTAAACCCAATAACTTTTACGTATGAAATCCAAATGAGGTGAAACCAGTTTTGTTGGAAAGATAAAAGCAAGAGCTTCCTTACAAGGATAAACCAATAATAGAGTAAAGTCACCACACATGGGAAGGTGTGGAACTTTTCTCAAGGATAAACCGATAATATTTCCAACATGAAAACGCAACAAGTTTTCCATACGAAATCCGTTTATGATGAACTAGGACTTGGTATGGGGATGAACACAAGCTCTAAATTCTCACATGGATAAAAGCCAAATAAGAACCAAGAAAGATGATATGCCAAGTATACAAAGGTTTGAGCTCTCCACAAAGATGCGATCAAGTTACTCACTTGAGAGCCCCTCTTGATAGTACGCCGTCTATCCTATAACCCGGTCTCCCACTAACACCAAAATAGAAACCCTATCAAGATCATACCTTTACCTTGCGCATTCTACTTGAGCTAGATGATGACGATCTTGATCTCTTCAAGTGGACCACCTTTCTTGATTACGCTTCGCTTGATGAAGATTCGCATGTTGCTCCCCATACTCCAAAGTGGGAGAGCCTCTCATAGGCATATCTTCACTTGACCAATATCTCCAAATGGGTGGCAAGCTTCAAGCATAGGATTTCTTCGAGATGCTTCTCTTAAACTTGCACTGCATTCCACTTGAGCTAGATGATGACGATCTTGACTCCCTCAAGTTGGAACACCTTTCTTGATTGTGCTTGCTAGCACATGCTTGATGAATACTTCTCCAAATACTCCCCCATACTCCATTATGGGAGAGCCTCGCTAAGCTCCGTATTCATGTATCCATTGCAAGCTTCAATCAAATGATATATTCCGAGATGGATCATATTGAACTTGCATTTCATAATCTTCTCTCTCTTCACAAAGATGATGTCTTGAATCCTTAAAGACATACTTGCAATATGCTCAACTCTACACATGACCATTCTTCATATAAATCCTTGAATAGAGCATTGATCATCATGTAATCTTCTAGAGTCCAACACATGAACTCCAATCTTTTCCTATGGACAAGATCTACAAGTATATCTCAATGCAAACATTAGTCCATAAGGATTGTCATTAATTACCAAAAACACACATGGGGCACCACGCACTTTCAATATGTTCGACAATGTCACACATCGACCACAAAGGCACCATATCCGATAACATCGATGTATAGTCTCTTTAGTAGCCTCCTGTCTGATTTATGTGAATGTGAGGAATTCATATATTACGTGCCACAAATAACAATTTCATGTTAACAAGCAGTAGCACACACCTTGATGGGAGGTCGACAATGGCGGAGACGCGGATGACCTACAAAGTTTAAACCACACTTGTTTGTATCAATGTGATGTCCACTTCTGGCGACGTATGTCGACCACAGTCTCCGGCGACCAACCATTATCATCCGTTGACGAGACTTAAAGTTGTATCCACCCGAATATCATTAACCCCTGAATGGTTTCTCTACGTCACCCCAAGTACCCGTTATCACATGGTAAGTATGTATGTGCTTTTAGGTTCTATCCGTAGAAATCAAAGACGAGCGGCACAAATAAGGTGTCGATATCGGAGGCGGCGGTGAGAAGTACATACTTGTGGTGGCTGTTTCCATCACTGCGGAACTCAGGCCGCTTCCATATGCTCTGCCGGCACTAGATGTCCCAATTATTTCTCCTCGAAGCTTGTATTGTTTGTCTCCCAAATTGCCCCGATCTGCTGCCTCATGTCCTCAATACATTTATTTCCTAGGAGCATGGAACGCTTTCTCGGGCTTAGTAATTGAACAACAACTTTTTCGTAGTTGCAAGAAATATTCTTAACCCACTCCACCGCATCAGGCCAAAAGAAAAGTAGATAATTGCCTGCGAATAGTACAAATGATAGAACATTGCACTCCATTTTCCACTTAATCAATCGACAAAGACCGTCCCACCACGAGCAAAAACAAGTAGGGTGACGAACACTAGGAAGAAGAACACGTGGTAAAAGGTTTTTTCGTGGCTAAAACGGTGTTTACCACGATAGGGGTGCCCCGTGGTAAACCCTCGTGGTTGAACAATCTACCACGGCTTTCAAGATCTGTGGTAGATGGTTTGCACAACAAGATCAATTACTGCACAATAGGAAGCTACAAGATGCATATGAATGTGTAACTGAATTTTCCGGTTAAGGTTAACCTATAAAGTCTGAAGGCAGATTCCACACAAATAAAAAGCAACCAAAATGAAGATTTTGTAACTGAATTTCTTGAGGTGGTTGCACTCGACAAATCAGATATCATGCGATTATAGAGTATTGCATACATTTGTTGTTTTCTGAAGTCATAGCGGAACGAGATTCAACGAACATAACCACAAGAAATAGTAGAAGACCATGCAAGGCGCAGACCGTGCCCAAAGAAAGAATAAAAATGCCCAGGTTCCCCATGTACTGTCAATTGTTAATAGTTAATAGCGTAGCAGAATGTGAAACAACACAACCCTTCCATTTTTGAGAGAACGTTGAAGAGCAGATGCCAAAGATAAAGTGAGAAACCAAACATTTGGGTGCTCACTACCGGTGCTGAACTGCTGATACAATCTAGTGCTAAGCTCACCTTGCTACGTACGCAAGTTCACTTCCCTTAGAAAATTTAGAAGTAATAGTAGGGAAACTAATTGGAGGGTTAAGAAAACTAATTGAAGGGGTAGGATCAAAGAGTTCAACCCAACATGGTTTTCATCTTCTTGTGGTGGCATGTGCTATACACTAGCACCTGTCGTTTTTTGCTTTTTGCAACAACAACAAAAAAAGATTGGCTTTGCTAAAAAACATACAAACCAAATGCTAAGTTTATCTGAACGGAAAGATTTTCGTCTAACATGTGGCACATTATATCGCTTAGCTAGCGGTATACAATAGATTAATGGGTGAATCAACGAACTAAAATATATCAATATACATATGAATCAAACAAACTAAAATAGCTTATAATTTCGAACGGAGAGAGTACTTCACTATATTAAACTCAATGTTCTTCCGCGTAGTCAAATCGATCGGCACGCGAGACGTGATGGCAATTGGCAACGCAAGGCCTCAGGCTACCAGCCATCACCTGTTTTAAGCAACCGGAAAGATAAGTACGTACTAGTTCGTTAATTAGAATCAGCAATCATCATCCACGCAGTACCCAAAGAAAGTCGGAAACAACGGGCCGGCCGCAGCCCCTACACGCAAACGATGGGCGGCACAGCAGCAGCTGCTACGTACGGGAGGACCAGTCTGTGTCTGTGTGCAAGCAGCGGTTTTTTCTCGTTTAGATAGACATTGCTCCGATCTGTTTGTTACTGCAACGTGCCATTAACCTAGACCTACCAATAAATAGCCGAACAGTCCATTCTGCGTAGCACAGGATGGTGTGTTGTATTTAGTGCGAGGCGACGTTCTTATCGACAACGAGATGTGCGTGACTTCATCAATCTCAATACTCAATTCCGCCGGCTTATTATTTTAGATGTGCTAATAGATATAGGGTGTGTGCGTACGTTCATAGAGATGAGTGTATAGGCGTGTATGTGAACGTCTGCAATTTTTTAGGTGTTTCGGAAAAAAAAAACTCGATAGCGTCGGAGACGTACCGATTCGATCCACTCCGAGGTCAGCAAACTCGCGAGCGAATGGGACGCTACAGTCCGAGTTCCCGACACGTGACGTCCGCCTCGCCCCCACCGCTCCGGCGTCTCCGTACAAAAGCTCCCCGTGCCGTGCGGGCGCATCAGTTCCGATCACTCCCGCACGCAGGCGCACCAAACTCGCGCGGCACAGACACAGATCGGATCCCCTCCCTCTACCCAATCCGGCGGCCATGGCCGGGCGCTTCGACCTCCAGGGCAGGCACGGCAAGTCCCGCGTCCGCGTCTCCCGCGTCTGGCGCCGCCCCGCCGCGGACGGGGGCCACCTCTTCGTCGAGTGGAGCGTCGCTGTCAGCCTCGTCTCCGACTGCCTCCCTTCCTACACCTCCGACGACAACTCCGCCATCGTCGCCACCGATTCCATCAAGAACACCGTTAGTTTACTCTGTTTCCCGCGATTCTCGCCGTCCGTGGTGTGGCTCTTGATTGCTTTTCCTTTGTTCGATCGATCAGGTGTATGTCAAGGCCAAGGAGTGCACGGAGGTGGTGTCCATGGAGGAATTCGCCGTCATTCTCGCAAGGCATTTCACCGCCTTGTACCCCCAGGCAAGGAATTCCCTCTGCTTCTGCTTCTGCTGCTGCTGGGGTTCTCATTTCGATTTATTTATCTTCGGGTGCTCTTGTGTGTCTGGCAGTGGCAGGTCTCGGAGGCGACAGTGACAATCGTGGAGCGCCCGTGGGAGCGCGTGGTTGTCGACGGGAAACCTCATTCGCACGGTGAGACGAGCTTCCCGCTTATTCATGCTGTTAATTGTGCTGTCGTGAGGAAGAGGTGCTTCTCGACCTCGCCGCTGCCGCCGGCCAGGCCGCGGTGGCGGCGGCCCCCCTTCCTCCACAAAGGCGGCAGGGGGGGGGAGCTCGCGGTGAACGCGCTTTCCCGTCGGCGTCCTCCTCGGGCGCGACGTGGGGGCGGTGCTCGTCCTCGAATGGATGGCCAGCGGCCGTCCTTGGCTCGGGGCGCACCGCCTCGTGGTACCGCCGGCGCGCCGGCTGGGTGGCGGAGGTGTGGCGGCCGCGCGGGCCCGATCTGGGCTGCGCGGGCTGCGCTCGTCCCTGTGCCATGGCGGCCGTGTTCCCGCTTGTGCGGAGGCCGCCCAGGACGGCGCCCTGCGGCGTGCTGCCTGCGGCCCAGCGCCTCGCCACCCCGGAGCGTCAAGCGTCCCGTGCTATGGCGGCGGATCTGGGCGGGGCCGGTGTGCTCGACCCGGTCGTCCCTGGCTGCTCCGGCAGTGCAGGAGGGTGGCCTGGGCGTCGCTGGCTATGTTACTGGCTCAACGCAGGCCGGTGGGCTCGATCTGGGCCAAGGGCCCGATCTGGGTCGGGAGGGCCGAGGCGGCTCTGATGGCGGCTGTGCTCCGTGCCCCTCCTCCCGCTCCCCCCACCGACGCTGCGGCTGTTGGTGGCGGCGGGGAGCTCCCTCACGTGTGTGCGTGGGGTGTCCCTCCTACCTCTCCTCGAAGGAGCACGGCGGCGAGCTCCGGCGTTGCCCCTGCACTCCGTCTTTCCCGGCTTGGTGCCGATCTGACGTGTTTTGCCGGTGCGCTAGGGCTAGCGCACCGAGGTTTCCCGAGGTTCGGAGATCGGTGACGTCATCCTTTGGTGTCTTCTTCGCGTCCTCGTGAGGGTGGCCGACGTCTGGTGTTGGATGGGTCGCGGTGAAAACCGTGCACTGGTTTGTCCAGTGATGGCGATGACGACACCTTCGGGTGTCGCTCCCTTGTTGAAGGCATCGCCATGAAGATCTTCCTTCTACTGGACGGTCGGAAACCGTCTCTTCCAAGTGCGTGTGTCCGGTGTAGGCTCTCATAGCGGCTTGTGTATCGCCCTACTTCTAGGGTTGGTGTCTCAGGGTCTTGGCGAAAGCTTTGCAGGATCTCTGCCGGCAACGACGACGTCTTGGACGCCGTTTACCTTCTTGGAGGCGTTGCTGCAAGCCCTTGCCTTCGGATTCCCAAGCTTTGCTAGGCTCCTCGACGGCGTGTCTTTGGTGGTGACGGGGATGGCGCAGTGGAGGTCTGTTGGTTTTGATACCTCCGACGTCGTCTTTGGGCAACAGAAGTCAAGGCGTCTCCATGATCAAGCAATCTCTTTTAGTTTGTGCCTCTTGTAGTTGCTTGGTTGTTCTCCCTTGTAATACTTTGTTGCTTATAGGGGGTGCATGTGTGGCTTGTGTGTGTTGTTTGTTGTAACTGTTAGCCGGTTGTTGACTTTGTTAATTCAAAGCTGGGCTCATCGAGCCTTCCGTCTAAAGAGGTGCTTTTCTGGAGCAGTTCTTATGTTATCTGACAGCAGAGCAAAGATCAGTTAATCTTGGGTAGCAGTACTAGTAGGGCTCGCTCTCGAATGGCTTTGCTAACCAATACGGTACTACATTGCACACATTCCATTGGGCATACGATTGCATGAATAGCGCAAAAGCTACGGACCATTACACATCCTGGAACGGACAACTTGCTTACAATATGTATGAAACAAGTATAAACCAATGTGACAAAAGCCTAGTCCTCAAACAAGTATAAACCAATGTTACAACTTGCTTACGATTGCATTCTGGCGAGTAGTTGTCCTTAGAGATAGGCAGCCTTCGCTGTCTTTCATGTTGTTTTCTCTCTGTATTTTGCTAGATACTCTCTAGCGTGTAACTGAACTACTTTCTATCTTCTGAAATGAATTGGCGTTATCCCTCAAAAAAAAAAAAAACCTAGTCCTGTATAGTCGTGTGTCGTTTTAATGATCACCGACTCACCTGCAAACAAGTGTAGAGCCCTTCTAAAGTATTCCTGAACCGCCTCTTCTAGTTGACCAGCACAGTTTATTGAATACAGGTGCAGTTTAGCATTGACGTAAGAAATTATAATAAAGATCATACAAGCAGTATCTGTTGAAGTAAAGATAAATACACGGGACCTAGTTTAGCGTTTTCATCTTCAGTCTGCATAGAGAAGTGCACATTTTATTTTGAAGTAGCGTAATGAACAGTTTTGCATGTTGCTTTGAAGTCCCTCATCCAACTATCAATACTTAATCATTATTAGAAGGCAGAGCCAAATGAGACTTAACATTAAGTTGAATGATAGACCCCACCTTTGTCAAAATTGCAGCGTGCAATCACTATTGGTAGCCCTGCCTATGCAAGAACCTTATATTTCTGTGTGTTGGCCAAAATTAATTTTCCTATGGTACTCGAAAATAATTTCACATCTCTGTCATTCTGACCACAAGTTGGATGGTGCAGTGCAAATAATTAATACCCTTTATTTCTTCCATTTTCTCCTTAAACTCACATAACTGCCTAGTATGATTCACTCAGAAAGGATGGTGATGAGAATCGAGCAGATATTTTCTTCTGAACTTACACAATTATTTTTCGTTTGACATATAAATTCCCTGCTGAATGACAATTATTGTGGTAAATATGTCACATGTACATAACTTGTACTGATAAATGTAACATATGGTAATGGAAAACGCTCCCTCCCAGATGAATCATATCAGAGCTATCTGGTATCTTATATCTTGACTTCTTTTCAGGGTTCAAACTTGGTACTGAAAAGCACAGCACAGAGGTCATCGTGAAGAAGCCCGGAGGCCTGCTTATAAATTCTGGGATACAAGGATACTCCCTGCTAAAGACAACTCAGGTGTTTATTAACTTATTTGTCTTGCTTCTCAGGCCACCATTCCCACAGAAATGAGCTCTACCATATTTTCGTTGATCTCTGGTTGAGTTGGTGCTGTATTGTAAATAGAAGTTCGGAAATTGTTGTTAATATCAAGGAGGTCACTCAGAAAGCATAGTTGCGTAAGTTATGAATTCTGATATGATAAGAGATTTATAGGAGATTGTTAAGTATGAAGTAATATGTAGTCTCACCAGAAGTTACTTCTTTTAGTGGTTGCATGGGTTGTCAAACTGTCCTGTAGAAGAACGGTTAATTAGGAATGGACTTGTAGTTGCGTCAAGCTGTCATGTACTCATGCTCGCTGCTGCATTTCAGCAAGCCGGCACTTTGTTAGCTGAAGTGCCACCAAAGCAAATTTATCAAACTATAAGTTCCACCGTGTGAAGAAGGGTAAACAAAAGTTGTAACTGAAGAAGAATTGTTTTACTTTAGTATTACAGAAATAGGCTGCAGTTGCAAGTCATAAAGCTCTAAAATTTCACCACCTTGTCTATGTCAGTCTGGCTTTGAAGGATTTGTGAGGGACCGCTACACGCTTCTTCCTGAAACAAGAGAGAGAATTGTAGCGACAGAAGTAACTGCTTGGTGGAGGTTTGGCACTCTTTTCATCTGCCTGAGAAATTCTCTTTTTTCGCAATGCTGTTAGTTATTCGACCCTTTTTATTATTTATAAATTCCAGTAGTAATTCCTAGCATTGTAGGCAATAAATTAAGTGTACTCAGTATTATAAGTTATAAACGGTCGCTTGTTTGTCCAGTAGTCACATTTCTCTTGCTATTCGTCTTGGAGGAGCATAGTTCTTTACGAATACTGTTGCCATAATCTGTTGGGGCATCAAACTAATAGGAGCTCATGTTGCACGTCACAGTTTTCTAGTTTTGGAATGGCAATAGCATGCCAGAATCAAGCCTCTGATTTTCATCTATATGCTTACTGTTTTGATCTTCTGTATCCAGGTATCCATTCGAGCATATTTCCCAGCTTCCATCAAAGCCATTTTGCTTCACACAAAGGTACCAGGATGTAAAGAAAGTTCTCGCGGACACATTCTTTGGTCCTCCTGATGTTGGAGTATATAGTCCATCGGTGCAGAATACATTATACCTCATGGGTAGAGAAGTTCTTACCAGGTTTGTAACTTTTAAGATCTGGCCATTAGCTTGTTATCTGCTGTAGCTCTTTGTCGGCCATATTTTTCTTTTTGTCCTTCCTATTTAGCCCCTACCTATATATACGAACTGAATATACGATGTTTTGATTTGCAGGTTCCCAGACATAGCATCGGTTCAGCTTAGGATGCCAAACCTCCACTTTCTTCCCGTGAATCTATCAGGGAAAGAAAACCCAGGATTGGTGAAGGTGAGGAAAAAAAGGCTACTAGGCATATTAGCAATTGTAGTTAAATTTGTAGTGGTCATTGGATTTTACAATTTTAGTTACCGCTGAATTCTCATGTGGTGCCCACTTTAACTGAATTATTCCTATGCACAGTTTGCTGATGATGTGTACATGCCGACTGATGAGCCACATGGAACTATTGAAGCAACGTTGAGCCGTGCCAACTCAAAGCTGTAATCTCTGTTCTTTTCCTTGTCCGTGAGGAAAATACTGCAATTTCATATCAAGGCTGATAGCCAAGTTCATGGTTCGGTTTGGTTTCTTCAAGATCAAAATCACCAATAAACAAAGTGATGGGAGGGAAAAAAGCAAGCAACAAACCCTTGCCAAAGGGAAAATTATGTAAAAACTTTGCACGTTGTTCAGCTAAAATGACTTGCACATGGCCAGCTAGAGTTGTACCACTGTAAATTCCACATGTTGCTGTAAAGAACCTGCAATATCCCTTCTGGACAGCGGACCGCATACCGTCTCATCTATGTTGTTAGACGCAATCTCGCAGTACTTCAAAAATAGTCAACTTTGTTTTGACTGAAAGACTGCTGAACTTGGAAAAGAAAACAGGTATTTTTTTACAACGGCAAAGCGGGTCAATATGCCACACGATGCTACTATACGACTGCTGGGCCGACGACTAAAGACCGCGTCGACTGTGTGGGCCGTGAATATGGGCTACACTACATAAATCTGCTCGGTTACGCACAGAACGATGAACTGAAAAGTCGATTTTCAAGCTTCGACACAGAATGTCTCAACTCTATGTTTATTTTAAAGCCTGTGGAAGAACTCGAGATGGACTCTAATTTCGACCCGGTGTAATCTAAGTTGATTATACGCAAATCACCTTGCCACTGCAGTACTCTAGTCCTTGTTTTCCATGTCCCTGGTGTTTCTGGCGGAGCTCAAGTCTGCAGCAGCAAGTACGTACCACTATTTGTCCAACTGGTGTGTGAGAGCAACATTGACCGCTACCTACTACTCGTGCGTGGCCACTGGCCAGTACATGGCTGTCTCCGCGTGGCCGAGGAACGACACACGAGAGCGTCCGCCGACGCAGTTATTCGCCGCCGGTAGGAACGTACTGGACATGGAGAGTAGATCGACGACCCTATCGGCACACGCCCAGAAGATATAGATAAACAGAACATGGCCAAATAGGCCTCCCCCACATGCTACAGCGGTGGCGTATACCACCTATGATGCGTGCAGAGAAATTGTTCTTTCTCCGGCCACCTGCCAACGGAGAGCAATAAAATCGGAACGAAGGAAGGCCGCGCACGCCGAAAGCCCCTCGCCGCCGCCCGATTTTCCTACTCCGAGCCGTGGAGGACCACCGCACGTTTTCATGGCGCTCCACCGGCCCCCGCCATCGCCGGTAGCGGCCCCAGCCCCAATCATGAGCTCCGCCTCCGCGCCGTGCGGCCGGCCGGTCGTCCTCCATGCACGCATGATCCAACGCCCTCTTCGATTCGCGGTGAAAACGAGACGCGTCGCCCCGCCATGCCAGGTGATGATGCTCGACTAGACGCACATGGCAGCCAGGCGCCATTGATGCGTCCCCGCTGTGCTGCGCTCCACCTCCAACTCCAAGCTGGCTGGATACGGTACTTGCTGCTGCATCCGTCTCGAGCTGGAGCTGGGGCACATGACGGAGATGCTCCTCTGACCAGCCACGTACGCTAGTCTTGAGTCTTGACGAGAGCATCATGGACACTGAAGTTTGAACCCCGTTGGAACTGGAGTGGGAGAGTTCTGGCTTCCGACCTCCAGTCCAGTGGTCATGTTACTTTAAAACGTTCAAAAATTATATTTACGAGTTTTCAAAAATAAAAAAATCGGAGGTAGTCAATGGTGTATCCCACGAACTGCAAAATATCAATGTCAAATACTTTGTACTATAAGGCGCGGCTTTGGGCCACCGCCGGGGTAAAGCATTTGAGTTTTGTAATATTGGGAGAGTAATCCCTTACTATTTTCCTTTTTTACTTTCCATGTCAAAACTCTCTCTCTTAATTAATGGAAAAAGGCAAATCTTTTGCCTCCATTAAAAAAAAAAGGTGTGTGGATCTCAATAAGCATATTTTTAAATCTCTAAATTTTGTCAGATTGTGTTAGTTTTTGTGTAGTTCATAATACAAATAATTTTGCATTGCGATTTCCCATGCGTGTAGGATATATCATTTTCTACGCAGTTTTTTCAGAAAATTTTAAACTTTTAAATATTATTTTGAAATATTTTAAAACGAATGAACCACTGGAACTCAGAAGGCAAAGATAAAGACACTTTCTAAAAAGTATTACTCATTTTTCGCACACAATTGTCGTGAGGCCGTGCACTTATATATCTGGACGGTCCGCGTGGAATGTGCTTGAGATGTACTGGTCTTGCGTACAGAGAATTTCAGATTAGATTAGCGCACAAATCGCTATCGATCGCAATGGGTTGCTACAGGATAGGCATATACTACCGGTGATAACACTGGGGTCAGGATTCAGGAAACTTGATTCAGACGTGTAAACAGTTAGGTACACAAGAATTATTCATGCCATCGCTAGTTTGCTCTTTTTTTTCCTGCGTGTGAACGAATAGAACCACTCGGTCGATTTATTGTTCGCCGTACTTCGATTTTCTTTTTAATCGAGTGTGGTGCACAGTGCAGACTTTCTATTATGGTGATGGTTGCACCATCCTTTTCTGATCTCGTTTCCTTCATTAATAGTGTGGTGCACAGTGCAGGCTTTAGTTGAGGATTCTGAATTTTCGTTATCAAAGTGCGCAACTTAAAAAAGATTTAGGCATCTCCTTTCGCTTACAAAAAAGAACGAATTACAAAGGAAGAAGATGATGTTAGGCATCTTGCTTTTCCATTGACTCCGATAGTGCACCTACCTTCAGATACGACTCCTACGAGTATTTTTTTTTTCCGATAAAGCTCCTAAGAGTATTTAATCCGAACTTCTAGACAAGTTAGTTCTGGTAATCAAGAGATGAGAAAAGCTAAGCAGCTCGGAGGATCACTATGAACTGTACGGGATACGGTCACTTTCGGGTCGGAAATGTAGGCTTTAACAGTACTCCTAAAGAGATGATCAACAAGCCCAAAAAAGACATAACCAATGTCATTGTAATGATACGAGTTATGTGCCATGGTGCTTGTATGACCATTACCAGGTGCTTAAGTACCAGATGCACTGACACAGAGCGGCAAGCTCTGTCAGCACACTCAAATGGTATAAGCAAGTACCAGATGCACTGTGATTAAAGGCCACCGCTTAAAGTACCCGGGCTAGACTTACGGTGTCCGGCGACCGACGGACATGATGACAACCGAGGACTAACCAAAAACTTTGTTGAAGCCATCATTGTGTCTTCAACATCACATTCATGGGCACCTCTACCACTTTGCTAGGGTCGTCGATCCTCCGCAACTACCAATATGGGGATCAGCCGTTCCTTGGTAGGTATTGGTGACCGATAAGCCGTTCTGTGGTCGTGTGCATTAGTGCCTAGTTTTCGGTTTTCTCGCGTGATGAAGCAGCTGAGCTATTTGTCCACGCTCCATCTCCCTGGGAGCTCAATTACAGAGCGTATAAGAGTTCCATAAAACTAACGGGAGTAGTAATAACTACAGTGTTCTTCTAAACCCTGATTCTTCTGCACCCTGTGCTTAAATTTCAAGAACAGTTTCATGAGAAATTCCAGCGTTAGGATGACTCCAACGGGGCGACCCAAACGGACGCGCGTTTGGTCCGCGGTTTGTCCGTTTAGGTCGGCAAACGGACGCGCGTCCGCCCCTGGTCCGCCCCTTCCTACGCAGTGCGCCCAACGGGGCGACGCATCGAGTCCGCCCCCAACTTTTTTGTTTTGTTTAAAAGGTCATATATGGGCCATTTTCATTTATATATAAGGGGGTGGGCCACAAACGGCCATTTTACATATATTTTTTGAAAAAGAAAAAAAAACTGCCCTTCGTGGGCAACTAGTCCTCGTCGTCGTCGAGGATGTAGTTCGGCGGCTCCTGGTAGAGGTGCGCCGGTGGGCCTTGTCGCGGTGGGACGGCGGCCGGCGGCGTCGGCGGCTGCTCCTCGTCCTGCTCCGGGAGGGGCGGCGCCCGCTGGAGCTCCCAGCTCCCGCCATTCCAGGTCCAGTTCTGCCCTAGCAGGCCGTCTGGAAGGGGCGGCGCCGGTGGAAGATCCACGTCCATGGGGACCAGCCACCATGGTTGTGGCTCCTCGAAGACCGCGGCCTGCTGCGCCGCCAGGGCCTCCTCCTTCTCCCGGGCGACGGCCTCGAGGACCATCTCCCACCGCTTCTGCTCGTCCTCGACCATGGTGTGCTTCGAGGCTTCGAGGGCGGCGGCGAGCTCGTCTTCCACCTCCATCTTCACGGGAGGTGGCGGCGGCGGCGGCGGCGGCGAGCCGATGCGGAGGGACCGCGACGGAGCGTCCTGGCGCCGCATGTGCGGCGGCTAGCCCGCGGCGGCGTCGGGGCCCGCGTGTAGTAAGCCTGGCGCCGCAGGCTGTGCTCGCCGCTGAACCACGTGTCCCAGTTTGGGAACTCCGCGGCGTAGGCGGGGTCGTCGCGGAGGGAAGCCGGGAGGCGCTTGCAGCGGCGCTCCACCTCCAGATCGCGGGCGCGTTCGCTCGTGGGCATGGGCGGCACCGGGATCCGCTGCGGGTTCAGATGTCAAAACTTGGGGAGCTTGACATCTGGCCATGGCAGCGGGCAGGCGTGCTCCCAGTACCACTCGCAATCCTCGCGCCGCACGTAAACGCGGTCACGCCGCGCGATCTGTGCGCCCGACGGCGCGAGCTCAAAGGCGGCGGGGGCCTCCGGCTCCGGGGAAGATGGTGGCGTCGGGGAGGGCGTGCGGAGGCGGCGGCGGCCAGACGACGACCCCGCCTCGCCGTCGTTCTTGGCCTTGCCAAATCCGAGCCACCGTAGCGGCATTGCGTCGCCGGTGAGGGTTGTGGCTAGAGTTGCGGCTAGGGTTTGGTTGTCGGTGAGGGTTTAGGGTTTAGGGAGCGGAGTGGGGCAGTGGGAGTGGGTGGGGGCTGGCCGTCCCTATCCCCTGGCATTAAAAAGGACCGACCAGGGGAGGCTGACCGGCGCCGTGTCGCTGACAGGTGGGCACGGGGAGGACCAGCCACGTGGGCGCGCGGACGCGTCCGCGCCCGACGCATCGGTGACCCAAATTTGGGCCAACAATGGATCATGGCGGACAGAAAACTGGACCGTGATCCGTTTGCGTCGCCCCGTTGGGCCATGATTTTCACAAAAACAGACTGCGACGGACCGACGCGGACTCGATGTGTCGGCCCATCCTTAATACCTCAAAATTCAAGCTCTGCTCTCGCCTATCGGGTGTCGGTGTGGCACCGGTGAGTAGTCAGTCACTGTGGATGAGAGCTCGTCGGTACAGCAGGAGTATCTAACCAGCAGTTGCCATTACAAGGACTGGTCTTACGATCATTCAATACCAATGATTCTCACTAGCCTGTTGGACAATTAAAGAAGGGACAGTGATGCATTAGTCTAAACCTAACCAGGTTTACCTGTGGATAATTTTGGATGATGAAATAAAATATATACCCATTATTCTTCACTGCATTCATGAAATGCAGAGATATTTTTTTGTCTAATCTGAGTCAGACGATAACTGTCAGAGAAGATATGTCTAGTACACTCGGAATAGTTCAGATTTTGTAGCATCTGAATTATTGTCTCTGTCTTTCATTTCAAACAGGACAGGGTGTAAGTCTAAGCCAAGTTCTTGACTTGAAACCTTGTGGTCGCTGAACTGCTTGGGTGTCCCATTGCATGGTCGCTGCAAACCTGCAACCATCATAATTTGGTGATTTGTGACTACGTTTTGCACTAATATAGCTGCTCAGCTATATTAAAACAGTTGGTTCTGTTTTGGGCATTTCTGGAATTTTGAGTAATGTGAAGAAAAGAATAATAAAACGCTATGGCGCTCCTTGGAGCTGCAATTTGCAACTAAACTCTACTGATTAAACGATGCGCTGGCATTGCCGACACACCACAGCAGTACGTCCCGCCAGCTCTATTAGTGTTCATCTGATTTGACTTGCTCTAAACAAAAGGCTGTTGAGTAATGAGTAGTACTCCCTCCGTTCGATCCTAAAGGAACACTAGTTGAATTTAGAGCGGCGACACGCCGCGTCCTTTAAGAGAAATTTTATGTATGAAATGTTTTGTTATAATGACATAATAAATGTTGAAGGAAATTCGAATTTGATGAAATTCGTGAAATGTTTGTGCGAATTTGGATCTAAAATTGAGGAGTTAGAGTCGACAAAACTCGGAACCGTTCACGGGGGTGGAACTTACTCGTTGGCGCACATATATTTCGTGTATATAATTATTGGAAAACGTGGGGTTTTTCCTACAAATTTTTTGGCAAAATTCGTGGAATGTTTGTGCGACTTTGGATTAAAAAATTTCGGAGTTAGAGTCGATTGAACTCGAAAGCGATGACGGGGATGGAACCTACTCGCCGTTACTCATATTTTTCATGTATTTAATTTGTGAGAAGCGCGAGGACTTTTCTGCAATTTTTTTACAAAATTCGTTAAATGTCTGTACGAATTTGGATCCAAAATTGAGAAGTTAGAGTTGACACAACTCAAAACCTTTCACGGGGGTGGAAACTACTCATCGACGCGCATATATTTCGTGTATATAATTTTAGGGAGAATATATTTTTTTTTGTAAAAAAAGTGAACAGTACCCTGTCGGGTGCTGTAACTTCGCGAAGCTACAGTGACCCGAGCAAGGAGAGAGCGAGGATTTGCTCCTCGTTTATATATAGAGAAAAATTGAGAAGTTAGAATCGATTAAACTCGAAAGCGATGACGGGGATAGAACCTACTCGCCATTACGCATATTTTCATGTATATAATTTGTGAGAAGCGCAGGGATTTTTCTGCAAAATTTTTGACAAAATCAAATTCGTTAAATGTATGTACGAATTTGGATCCAAAATTTGAAGAGTTAGAGTTGACAAAACTCAAAACCGTTCACGGGGTGGAAACTACTCGTCGACGCGCATATATTTCGTGTATATAATTTTAGGGAGAACAAATTTGTTTAAAAAAAACAAAAAAAGTCAAAAAAAAAAGGTGAACAGTACCCTTCGCGAAGCTACAGTGACCCGAGTAAGGAGAGAGCGAGGATTTGATCCTCCTTCATATATAGATAGAATTTGTGGGAAGCGCGGGGACTTTTCTGCAAAAAAATTGACAAAATTAGTTAATGTCTATGCGAATTTGGATCCAAAATTGAAGAGTTAGATTTGACAAAACTCAAAACCGTTAACGGGGTGGAAACTACTCGTCGACGCGCATATATTTCGTGAAAACTACTCGTCGACGCGCATATATTCGTGTATATAATTTTAGGAAGAACAATTTTTTTTAAAGGCAAAAAAAAAGCGAACAGTACCCCCGCCGGTAGCACTGTAGCTCGAAGCTATAGTGCCCGGAGCAGTCCACTTAGCGAGCTGTGAGCGCTCGCGCTACTGTAGATGAACAGTGTTGAACAGTACCCCCGTGGCATTTTTGCGAAAAAGCCCCTGCGTTTTATGAAATTACGGAATTGGTCCTTCTATATATAAACCGAACCCTAACCCTAAATCCTAATCGGTGTCATTTCCTCACCCGGCTCCTCCTCCCCGACGCCGCCTCCCGCCTCAAACTCGACACCGTCGCCGCGTCGGCCTCTCCCCGCCACCTCTGCCCCGTTCACCGCTCCGCCACTGAGGAGGAGGCCTCCGCCGCCACCGCCTTCGCCGGCCGCCTTGCCGCGGCGGCCACGACGGCCGCGCCCCTCCGGTTCAAAGGCGACGCCGCCCCGTTCACCCGCTCCGCCACTGAGGAGGAGGCCTCTGCCGCCACCGCCTTCGCGGCCGCCTTGTCGCGGCGGCCCTGACGGCCGCGCCCCTCCGGTCCGACGGCGACGCCATCCGCAGCACCGACGCGGCCCTCCACGACGGGCCGCGGCACCCCTCCTTCTCCTCTTCCTCGCCCTCTCCATCTTGGTGGAGATGGCACCGGAGGGAGCTGCGGCGACCCTCCATGACAGCCACGAAGAAGATGCCGCCACTGAAATCGACCAAGGTTTGCCTCATAATCGCTATTGGTAGTGAATTTATTGTTCTTGAACAACATTCCTGGCCTAATAATTTTTCCGTTCGTATAGATCCTGTTTGTTGACAAGAAATGTCCGATCCAAGGGAGCTTTCAGAGGTATGTTTTAGTGTGGTAAATTACTATCTAATTTCAAGCTACGAGGTATGATCAAAGTGGAAGTAATTAAGTCCTCTTCTTTTGGAGGACATAAGACATACCTTAGAGACTAAATTTCCTATACGTAATAGTCATGTCTCAACTTCTTGGATTCTCACATTATGTTTCATTCTTTCCTTTCAAAATGTATCGGATAGAGACATGATGCAAAATCCAACCATGTGCATGTTTCTAATGCTACTGCTTATGTCATTGCAGGTGCACCTCCATGTAATTTCTGGTCTTATCATGCATGTGGATGAGCCCTGCCAAGGAGCTCTTTGCATTATACATGAGTTTGCGCATTATATTGTTCAGTTTGGTGTTTCTTCAACGGATTTGCCATGAGATTTCCTGCAGTTAATGGTCAGAAAAAAATGGAAAGAGTGTTTGTCCATCATGCAGTTATGTGTTGTCTTCTTCATTGCTATTGTTTCTCTTCTTTGCTGCTGAGAGCAACTAAAGTTTATAATCCAGCTATTAATGTTATGTAACTTCTTTCCCTTTAGAGGTATTGCTCCCGGCCATCCTCAGAAGTGATGTAGCCAGATAATAACTTTGTAGATTCTTGAAACCTTGGCCTAGATTTGAATCTGCATCGACTAAATCTATGATGTGATAAGCCACATATACATTTTAGCGCTTACTGAATATAATAAGTGTAAACATTTTATGTTCTTAATTTCTTTTGCTTTTGCTATTTAAGAATTTATGTGCGTAAGAATATAAGTTTGCAATTGAGTGTGTAGGATCTCAGTTCCATCCTTCCCTGCAATGGTTAATATTCTTCCAACAATTTTTCAGTGTGACTTCTTCTGCTATAATTGTTATTTTGGCATCATCAAATTGCCGTCCTCACATTTTTTTTCTATGAAATGAAACATGCAGCTACAGTTTGTATTTATTTATCCAGTTTAGATTTATTTCTTTGGTTGAATTTGATTGTACCAAGATTTCTTTTTTAACATGATCTGTTACTGTCGATGAGATGGCATTAGTGCTTTTGGTTAGCAATGTCTAGAGAACATCATGTTTACATGAATTTAGTTTTGAGTTATCGTGTGTGTTGGATCATTCAAACCTTGCTGGGATATTGGATCCAGTAAGTACAATGGTAGTTGACTTTAATCCAGCTACTATACAGTTGTAGTCCTGTGAATGCAGTTCTTAATATATAGGATAAGTCAATATGCTTTATTATCACCTCAACCGTAATTTCGATAGTGATTACCTCCTTTAAGGACATTCAAAATTCAGCGGCTCTACACTATCTTAGTTCTTTTGTACATGTTTTTCCAGCGCCATTAACAACCCAGTTGTTACATTTTTGAGATAAAGAACTACCTTTGATGTGTTTATGAACATAACACATTTCCAGTACGATCAAGAGTTTTTGAAATGCTTCTATTGTCTTATCAGTTTTGTTTACTACATACAATTTATTTTCTAGATTATTACCTTGCTATTTCTGGTAGAATGTATTATTGAGCTCAACAGATGGTACACGCATTTCATGCGATTTCCTAACATGATAAATTCAATTTTGTGCTCAGGGACATATATAAAAGATAAGTTGACCGACACTTATGTAATTGTGCTCACATGGTTCATTGTCGTGGAATAACTAAATTGCTCACTGTGTGGTGTGTTGATTCAGCCATATACTGCCACTGAACAATTGGGATTCTGCCATTGTCATGAGCCCAAGATTCAGGGCTAGACATCAATTGCTCAGCCTGAAGTCATATTCAGGTCCTGATTAGCTACTTCTTTTGCTTCTCAATGGTTTGTCCAACGCTATCAGTTGGAAGTTGATAATTGAACCTGTTAAGGTACTGCCGTGCCAACTATCCAGTCTTTTGTGCATTGTTTCCACTTTTTATATTTTTTTCCACAATTTGTATTACATATATTATATGCCAACAGAACTATATATCTACATGCCGTATGTATTTGAAAACTCTAATCTTTGTATATCTGATGTTGTGTGTCTTATGTGCTTGAAAGTTCTAATATTTGTATATGTGCTATCACAGTGGCTATGGCAACCAGTTAGAGCAACTTCTCGAAATTTAAGAATATATTTGCCAAAGCACAGGTATTTAGATATGTTCAGTTAATTCACAAGTATTTCTAACTAATGGTCAACGAAAAGAAATTATATCTCTCTGCCAGCCATTTGATTGTTGCATTTCATTTACATACTTGCTATGCTTTTTTTGTGCATGAGACCATTCCTGTAAGTATCACTGACAGAAAAAATTATTATACTTGTAGTATGTGGAGAACATGCTGGATCTCACATGGAAAAACTTCAAGTAAGCTGCTTCTCTCACATGGAAAAAATTCAAGTAAGCAGCTCTGCACTTTCCACGCCGACCCAATACAAGGGCACTGTGACAGATTGTTTTTACGATGCTCCTTCCACTTCACCATCCAGCATCGTTTCTTTCGCCACACCTTCTATGCAGACCCAACACCAGAGTGACTCCAACAATACAGTTGGCTAACACCTTATTTCTATCCACTCTAAACAATGGCAGCTGCAGGTACCAGCCTAGAACCCTTCAAACACATGAATGCATCTCCTTTTCATTTCTTTATACGATTTCTTATTCAGATTACTGTTATGCATTTCAGGTTACATCTTTTCTCCCTTGGCGATATCAATGTGCCCACTATATTGATGAGGCCAATATGAAGATCGCACTCAACATCAGTTGGCCAACCATTAATATTAAGTAGTTTCTTTGAGCAACGATCCGATAAAAATAATTATCAGTTCAGTATCCGTCTTTTGTTTATAACCGTCGCATGGTGCTGTTTCATGTATCGCCTATGCGAATCAGCATGACCATACTGTCATGTGAGTTGCAACGGATGTATAGATCATCATATGCTACCTTATGTAACTATGTAAGTATATGTACTTTTTACTATCTATTAGTTTTTCCAGACGTTCTCAAATTTGCACTTAAAGATGCACTTACTACTGACATCGGCTAAATTTACAATAACCTTCCGCTAACTATGATACTAAACACATAGCTAACAAAACAAACAAGTAAGCCAAAAGCAGAAAAAATACCAGCAAGAGCGCGGCGTGACGACGCGCCAAAATTCAACTAGTATCCATTTGATGGCAAGAAGAAAAACTTCTTTTGGAAATGTGTGATGATGCCATAGTGCTGCGGACCCAACCAGCATATATGGATGTTGATGCGTCACCTCACTAAATCACTATCATCTTACCATTAGTAGGATCCTTTTTGCCCGATTTATAACACGATAATGCTTTTGGATCGCTAAAGTACCCCCACGAAGCGAAAAGCATCACACGCGAACCTAAAAAACTTCTATCAAAATATGCTTTGCTCAACACAGCAAGTAAGACGTACGGATTATATCATCGGGCATTAAGGACAATTGTGCTGTGGCACCTCTAATCATACGAAATATGTAAGCTGCCCATTAATTTTTTTCCTTTGAGTTTCCGATTGGCACCACCTATTAGTCACGAGCTGACAGTCTGCTCAACACTTAAAAAATGGACTAATTTGTTCTACATTTTACTTACAGTTTCGATTTGCATCGCTTGTTTATTATTCGACAACCGGGTCTGAAAGGATAAAACCATATTCCTTGGCCTCGCATGGTTCGTCATTTTTCAACCACTCACCCTCAAAATAATAGTGCATTCAGAGGGAACTTAAGTGGTGTCTATGTGGTCGTGAACCGTTAGAGTCAGACACTTGAGTTTTTTTGAACCTTGGATCCAAGTGGAAATGGGATTAGAGTCCTACGGGCATAACAGTTGTGTAACCAAGAGGACCTCTACGTAAGTTGGAGGTGTGGGTGGAACCACATATGTTGGTCAAGGTCAAACAAGAGTTGCTTCAAGTTTAGAAATCCTGGACTAAGTTGTGCAATTAGATCTAGAAATTCGCTGCTTGATGCTCCTCCATGTACGTGTGGATACCTAGATATCGTTGCAAGTTTAGTCAGTCCGGCTAAATCAGATTCCACGTATAAATTGTTTTTGCAGGATTGATATGAATACTATGACTCATATGTATGTGATATATGTGTTATATGCATAAAATGTTTGTCATGTGCTTAGAGCCAAGATGTTCTCATTATAACCTATAACGACATGTGCGTAGACATGTGATGTCTATCTTATTGTATTCATTGCTAGTAAGTGTAGCTTGTAAGTGCATGGAAGACAAGGGCACCATGAGGCTTGACAAACATGAGGCACTGTGAATTTGTGATAGGGACCGTCATGAAAAAGAGTCATACTGTTGCATAGTTAATGTGATAACATGTGATTGTTATTTTTATGTTTCACTAGTATGCATTTTGATGGTATAAGTAGAATGATACCTCAAATAATGTCAAGTAAATTTTCCTCCCCAAATCTACACCATCACAAGTCAAGTATATTTACATCTAGCTCTCCTTGACTAGAGGGATTTGTGTTGTGCACTTACATGCGGAAGCATTGGTTAACTTGACAAGGCTATCCAATTGGGTTTGGGCCTCGGGGCAAAGGAATTGGGAGCCAGAGCATGTGATGCCGCCCAACAAACAAGAGTAGCATGTAAATACAATTAGAAAGTGTTGCTTACCGTGCTTATTTAACCACTAGCAGTGATGCTAAAAGTCACTAGTGGAATTTATTAATCTCGGGCTTTAAATCACTAAGTATCAATAGATGGATGTCGATTTTAGCAGAGGTTTTTTTAATAAAGCGTTTAGTATAAATTACTCTTCGTGAATACATGTCTTAGTGTTGTTGCATATTTGTGTTGTAGATCGGTGCCACCACCCAACCATCCACCTTTTTTTAGTTTTGTGTGTTTAATCCTCGTGAAAGGTAAACTTAGTGGAAGATAATTTAGAATCTGGTTTCGTAATCTAAAAAATGTTCTCATACACGACAAAAAGGAACATATTGATGAAACTAATGAGATCATCTATTTGATTCTTACCTCTATGGAACCGCATTTGCAACAATAGTTAAGAACATTAAGGCTTACGATATGATCAAAACTTTCAAGAGCATGTTTTAGACTCGGACTAGGACCGAGATGTGAAATGTCTCTAGGGTCTTACTTGAGTGGATGACAAGAAAGTCGACCCATTGATTGCACATGTAATCAAGATGGTTGGTTTGAGAACTTCAAAAAGCTAGGCCAGAACAAAGCTAGCTAACTTCGAAAGGAGTTTTTGGACTAAGAAAAAAGCTAAGTAGAAGATCTCGACACTTTCCTCCTCGCGACTATGGCCGGGCTGGTTTCTAAGATTATTTGATTTTATTCTAAAGACCCTGAAACACCTGGAGAAGAAAAACAATAAATGTGGAAGTATGACTTCTACTTCAGTCACACTTGTCATAAATATAGACATTTATCTTGTTGATGCCCTTAGTAGCTCTTGGATATATGATAGTGAATCAGTTACTAACATTTGCAACACAACGGATAATAAGAACAAGGGGCGAGATGAAGTTGACATAAGGCCGGCTAGTCTGATTAACGGTTTACGACATAAATTATTTACAAAATTTAAATTTAGAAATAAATACGATAATATCAGCGACGATGTGTAAGATTGCGCATCCATGTGCTCTTCCTATAAGACTATAAGGGGGTGCTCCCATTACCTGCCACATCATAAGGCTAATTAGTAACATGCTTGATTAGATTAGTCGTAGTATTATTTTGTTGTATCATTTTTATTATTAGATTGGTATTATATCGTTGTATGCGATGTATCTAAGGTATGCACATAAATCCTTTTTAAACAAAAAATCTCCTTTGACTCCCAACTCACCTACTCCAGGCTATTTTTGAGATTAAAAAAAACACTTCCAAAAATTATGAAAAAAGGTCAAGAAACATAAGCTAGTTTCTAAGTATGTGCAAAGTTTTGTGGTAAAATGACATTTGTGCTGCTCGGTGAGAAAAAGAAAACAATGCTCATTTGTGGCAACAAATATATCCCAAAATGAGCACTGGTTATTTTTTTCATAGTTCACCACACATGTCAATTCAGCACGAAACTTTGCACATGCTTAGAACATTAGCATATGTTTGTTGCCTCTTTTTTCAATTTTTTTAAAGTGTTTTCATATTTGTTTTGAATTTCAAAATCTGGCAGGAGCAGGTGAGCTCGGAGTCAAAACGCTGCTCTGTTTTTAGTTGTTCCTCGATTAAGTTTCGTGGGCTCGTGGCTCCTGGCGGCCATGGCGTATTTAAGCTGCTCCTCCCACTTAACCCCATTTGACGATTTAAATAACCAAAAAGCACACGAGAACAAGAGAGAAAGGGAAGCAAGCGCGCAACTGCGCGAACCAACAGTAATCAAAATCCCAAAACGGAGGGGAGCCTCGCAGCCTAAGGCGAGGGCCGGCGAGAGCTCGGTTGCGGCAAGCGGGAGAGTACAGGCGTCGGCGTCGGCGCCGTGACGAGACGCCTCCCCGCCCTACCCCGCCGCCGCCGGATTCGGCCGGAATCAGAGTCCCTCCCCGCCGTGGAGCATCCGCCGGCGTCCCCGGAGCCATCCGCCGGCCTGTCCAATGTCGGTGGAGCGAGCCGCGGTAAGGTCCCTGTCCCGGCCAGTTGTGGTTGGTGTGAACTAAGCGGTACAGTTGCGGAACTTCTCTTTTTTCCCTTTTCCTGTGCGTAGCACTGCCGCTAAACTCTGCCACGGATTTGTGTGTGTGTGTGTGTGGAGATGATATGTGATTAGTTGTTTGATGTTCTCGTGTGAGTCAATTAGGCGTTTAGGAATTAGGATTCTAGTGGATGGAACAGGAGTAGGTTTTGATCAAATTCGAATGCAAGTCTTGCACTGATGCTTCCTAATTTCCGACTGTTTATATATGCATTTGCAGAAATCTCCTAGGACATGAAACTGATCGGAGCTGTGTCGTCTATATGACATGTTAGAATTTGGGTATTAGAGCCTAAATTCTTTCTGTAGCAACTGTGCTGAAGATGTTGGGTACCATGGAGTCGCGGATGGATCAGTACGAGATTATGGAACAGATTGGCCGCGGCGCCTTTGGTGCTGCCATCCTCGTGAACCACAAGATTGAGAAGAAAAAGTATGATGTGCATCATTGCTTGTGTTTGGCTACAGAGCTTGTTTCCCCTTCAAGAGGTAGGTGGTTGACATCTGACTGGTTTGCAGGTATGTTCTGAAGAAAATACGGCTCGCCAGGCAGACAGAGCGTTGCCGCAAGTCTGCTCATCAAGAGGTTAGTGAAGCATGTGCCTTGTTGGTTCGACGATTCGTGTTGCCATGAGGAATTGATAGATGAATGGAAAGCTGCAGATGGCCCTTATTGCTCGCCTGCAACATCCTTATACCGTTGAATACAAGGAGGCATGGGTTGAAAAGGTTTGTTCTCTCAGAGCATGTATGTGCGCGTGCCTTTTGTTTCGTTTCATCTTTCCTATGGCTTACTGTGTGAGCGACGACAGGGTTGCTACGTTTGCATTGTGACGGGATACTGCGAAGGTGGCGATATGTGAGTGTATTTTGCGGGTTGTGGGAGATTGGTTATTGCTGTTGCCTTTATGTTGACTCTGTTCTGTCTCGCTGTGTCCTTTCTGGTAGGGCTGAGCTGATGAAGAAAGCAAACGGTACATACTTCCCAGAGGAGGTTAGTTATTACCAACTATTTTCTATTCCTTCCGTTTCATGCTTTGGGTAAAAAATATTTAATAGTGTGCTAAATGTTGAAAAAAAACCCATCAGAAACTTCTGAGATGGTTTGCTCAACTTGCTCTAGCTGTCGATTACTTGCACTCGAACTATGTTTTGCATCGAGACCTCAAGGTAAGTGAAATAGAATAATCATGCTGTCATTTACTTCATCAGCAGCCAGTAATATAATGTGTCCTTGTCCTTCCTGCAGTGCTCAAACATATTTCTCACAAAAGATCAGGACATTCGTCTTGGTCAGTGTCTCATTTTAAATCAAATAACTCTTTATCTTTTATTGCATCTGTACTCCCCACAATGTTTTATGCCGGAGTTTAAATATATGTAGTTTACTTGCAGGGGATTTTGGCCTGGCTAAGACTTTAAAGGCAGATGATTTAACCTCTTCGGTAAACTTCTCAGCTATTTCACCCATCTTCTATCACTCTTTCTGTCTTAGAATCTTGCAAGGAAACACATGTAATGATTAATTAGTTACGTCATATTCCCAGAATCTTATATGTTAGCATGGTTCTTTTTAGGTTGTGGGAACACCAAATTACATGTGCCCAGAGCTGCTTACTGACATCCCTTATGGATTCAAGTCAGACATATGGTCTCTTGGTAACATTTCTTACTTTTATGGAGATTCTTAGAGAAATTAATGTTATATATCTTTATTATATAAGCTGCAAATATCTTGCTTCTAAAAAGTAATGTCATACACATACTTTTATCTGATACAGGATGCTGTATGTATGAGATGGCTGCTCATCGACCTGCTTTCAAGGCTTTTGTGAGTCCTTATCAGCTTATGTTATTAAATCACTACAATCACTTGCGCCACAGTAATTTTTAGCCAGAGATCATTTAATTTTTATCATTTCATACATCACGTTCGTTATATCACTATAATTGTCTGCCCATGGATGTTATGTACTGTAGCTTGTAATAGCCTGTATGCAGAAACTTCCCAGTGACTGCCCCGTAGGAGGATAAGGTTTACTAGAACACTTGAAGATAGGTATGTAGGTTGAATGAAGAGAATGTAAGATAAAAGAAACCTCATTTCCACTTTTTAGTGCTATTACGACTTACGAATGATATTTGCATACAGAAATTAATGTTATATATCTTTATTATATAAGCTGCAAACCTCATTTCTTACTTTCTGTATGCAATTTTTTTCGAATTGCTGGACTGTAGTTCTTCAATTCTTTTCTCTCCTAAATATTCATATTAGTGGATAGCATTTACCAATCTCATGGGGTTATTTTTTAATTTTTTTTAAAAAATTCAGCTGTGCTTAAATTTGCTCCTTATTTGTTTCAGGATATGGCTGGACTGATAAGTAAGATAAACCGTTCCTCCATTGGCCCTTTACCTACGTGCTACTCTTCATCTATGTAAGTGCACCTTCATGGTATATATATTAGCCAGGAATGCAAGTTTTGCTTTCCTTATCATTAATGTTTATAGTAATATATCACAATCTTTTATTGTTCTAGTGGATACTGTGATATTCTGAACCATTCTCCAAACGTACCATATAGTTCGTTGATACATAGTCTTTCAACCTTTTCAGAGTTCAGATCATGTCTGCTAGCAGATGCCATAGTTCTTACACCATTACAAAATATTACCTATCTGTTGTCATATTGTGATGTGATTCCAAGTTCAGGACTAGCTAAAACGGTTTCCCCTTTTGCTGTTGGTTGCAGGAAAACGCTCATCAAAAGCATGTTGAGAAAGAGTCCTGAACATCGGCCTACTGTAAGCTACCATGTGCATATAAACCTCCCTGCAATACGCATTTACCGCCTTTACTCGTTTTTTGACATTATTTATTACTCTTTGCAAACAGGCATCTGACATCCTGAAAAATCCATACCTGCAACCTTATGTTAATCAGTACCGCCCATTTGCCGCTGTACCACATCCCATGCGATCTCCGGAGAAATCCATTACCAGTTCACGTAGTAGTCGGAGAAGCATGTCTGGGAGCCAGTGCAGTAGCATTTCTTGCACTGGCAGTGACATGGATAGTATACAATCAAGTGAAAGAAACATGTCAGGGCCAGCTTCAAGTTCCAGCAACACCATTGACAATGAAGGTGCCGAAGCTACTAATAATATGTTGGTTAACAGATATCCAACACCAAATGATATTAAAAGCCATAAGGACATTGCAAGTCCTGAACTAGAGAGACAAGACTCGTCCAAATCCTTACATGTTGATCAGCATCCCAAATACGCGAGTAAGCAGCCAAAAATCATAAAGAAGATACTAACAACTCTAAGAGAGGAGACTAGTAAGCTCAGGGTAAATAATTCACCTTTGAGAGCGAGCCGTGTAAAGCTGCATCCACCTAGTCATAGAGAGCGTTGGTCTGATGATTCAACGCACAGCAGTGACATTTCCTCCAGTTCAAAGTCTAGTGAAGTGACATCACATGAGTCAGCAAAGGTCAACAGTGATACTGTGAAACAGATACAAGCATCTCCTCCACCAAAGCATTTGGTGAGGATTCATATTTTTCCTTTGCTGGCCACTTTTCTTGTGTTACTAATTTTTCCCTGGTTCCATCCTGCAGTCACCAATTGTTGAACATTCTCCAAAATTTACGATTAAAGCGGACGAGATGCAGCAGCTAGACCTTACCAAACAGACAACTGGAGATGTTCCTGCAGCTGAAGGAAAGGCCAAGAACAGGGTGCTACCCACTTTTGCTAGACGCCCTAGCTTCCCTCCTCGTAGACCAGCGGGCTCAGAGAGTCCACAGCACACTGGCACAAAGCGAGCTTACAATAAGGCTACTGCCGAACAAGCAAAAAGTCCGTGTCGACCTGCCCATGGTCCAAAGAATCCTCCCACTGATCTTCCAGGTGTTGTAATGGCTCCTCCAAGTCCCCTGGGTGGTATTCAAATGAAAGTGGGTAATTCACAGGAGAAATCTGCTCCACCCAGGGCTGCGGCCACGAAGGAAGACACCAGTGCTTGCTCCAGTTCTGCAATTCGTTATACTGACAGTATCAAGCAGTCTGAACCATCTGAACCTGATTCAGTAGCCAACTTGGTTTCATCCTGCAACTGCTCAAACCTTGAGGCCGCCATAAAAAAGCATGACCTTACAGATTTGCCAAGCTTAGAGAACCTCCGCACCACCACCGATTTGAAGAGTATGGCTAGTAATGATGATATTAGTCTAAGCTCAGCCTTGGACCCATCTTTTGATACAACTGAGCAAGAACTAGTTTGCAATGATGATGTTCCGTGCAGTAAGATGGGGCAGACTACTCCCACGGTCAATGAACAGAGTGATGAGGATAAGTTCACAGTTCAAGAGCTGCTCTCATCAGTACCATTTATTACCCCCTTTGATTCAACAGAAAAAAACATTGCACTAGATGAAGGATCCACTTCTATCCACCAGTCATCGGAGAAATCACCAGCTCCTCATGTGAGCCCTCCAGTTGACGACGTTATACATGTCATAAGGCACAGTATGCCTTCCAGAGTTGTTGGTTCTGTCGCTGCCAAGCCCAACATTTCAGAAGCTAATACCATCAGCCCGAAACTGGCCAATTCAGATGTGGTAAAATTGTCCACTATCCCAGAACTAAATTCAACTTTTCCTGAGACCAACATTAGGTTTAAAGAGGAGGCAACCTCAACAAAGGAAATACTGGATGTCAAGTCATTCAGGCAACGATCCGAGGCCCTTGAAGGGCTCCTGGAGCTCTCTGCTGATCTACTGGAAAACAATAGGTTGGAGGAGCTCGCGGTTGTTCTGAAGCCGTTTGGGAAGGCAAAGGTGTCCCCGAGAGAAACGGCCATCTGGTTGGCCAGAAGTTTTCAAGGGATGATGAATGATGAAGCGAGTCGCAGCTCAACGTGAGTGCTCGCACCATTGACCTTTTTCTTTTCGTGCTCTGAATCTCCAAAGTTGTAAAGCTTGACCACCTCACGCCCCTTCGTTTCGTGTGATATACTAGTCCCATGTTTGCATCTCAGTGGATTTCCAGTTCCATACCGTACATCCTGTAAATATCCCAGACTTGTAAACAGAAATAAAGACATGTCAGCTTTGCCACGATTCTGTCGAAAACTGGAGATATAGAGCCTTATCTCTTCGTCTACAGTAGAGAGGAGGCGACCGAGCGGCGACCCGCGAGTTCCAGCTTCCGCCGGCGTGTTCCGCCGCTCCCCTCTGCCTCCGGCTGCCGCTTTGGCGCCGTGAGGTGGGGGGGAGCTCCGGCACCTCGCCGTGCGTGTAGATAGGGTTAGTTAGGTGTGTGTGCTCCCCGGCGTCGTCGAAGACGGCGACGATGGCGGCGGAGAGCTGGTTCTGGTCCTTCCCCTCCTTTCGCCGTTCCGGCCGTTGCGCCGGGGGGTCGTGAAGGTGCTCCGTCGGACGCGGTCTTCCTGCTGCGTTTCTCCGGCCGGCCGAGGCGGCGAGGGGAGGAGCCGGTGGATGCTCGTGTTCCGCTTTTTTTGGTTCTGGTGGTGGAGGGTTTCTTCTCCGCTGTTTCTGCTCTGGCCGGCCTCGGTGGCGAGGGGAGTGGAGGCTGGAGGTGGTCGGGGGTTGGCGGTGGTGGTCCTGGACGACGGCGGCTCGGCTGGAGGTTGGGCGGTGTCGGGGCGCAGGCGTTGTGACCGTGCTCGTTCAGCGTGCTTCAGCTCCGTCGCGCGGCGGCGGACGGTCCATGCGGTCATCTACAAGCTGTGGCGGCGTCTGCTCTCCGGCGGTTTGCGGTACGGCGACCTCGCCGGCGTCTAGGAAGCTTGGGGCAAGCTTTGGATCTGATTGCGTTCCTTTCCGACGGCTGAGGGTGCTTCGTGCACTTTTCCAGGGTTCTTTTGTAATTTTCTGTTTCTTCTGGACCTTGCTGTAAAAGTGTCTGGCCTCCTTAATATATGATCAGATCCTTCCTAAAAAAAAAAAAAACATGTCAAAGATGATGTATAAAACGAAATAATCAAGTTATTGAATGGCCAATTTGATCTAGTTATATATATGTGTGTGTCTGATTTCCTTTTCGAAAGGATATAGCCGGCTATTTAAAACTTTGGCTGGCAGACAGCCGCGCCTCATGCTCTTATTTCCCAAAGACGGAAACTGGATAACTATATTCTCTACTGTTAGATAATGTAATGCTATCCGTATACGAGTACGTTGTAGTACTTCGCCTCGTATACGGTACCCTTGTACAAGCCACGATGGGGGCGTTTCCCATCTATATAACACGAAGCCGATGCCTCCAACGAGGCTATCGTTCCCGCATAACATTAATATGGTATCAGAGCCTTTCTCTTCCTAGACCTAGCCGCCGGTTTCGATCTACACAAAAAAAACCCTAAAACCTGCCCCGCCGCCGCCGCCATGAGCTCGTCCTCTGCGATGAACTCGCTTGCCGCCGCCCTGGGAGCCCCTCCGACACAACAACTCACCTGCAGCAACTTCCTTCTATGGAAGGCCTTGATGTTCCCCGCTCTGCGTGGAGCTCGGGTGATGGGCCTGCTCGACGGTTCTGACCGTGCGCCGGCCGAAACTCTGGAGGTTGAAGATAATGACAAGAAAAAGACAACCGTGGAGAACCCTGCGTACGTCGCTTGGATCGCACGGGACCAGCAGGTGTTGCGTTTTCTTCTGAATTCGCTGTCTCCGGACATTCTTTCCCATGTTCTAGGGATGGAAACCACCGCTGAAGCTTGGGCTGCTATCACCGCCATGTTCTCCACGGCCTCTCGGTCGAAGGTGCAGCATCTGCGGTCAGCCCTCAATGACACGAAGAAAGACACAATGACGGCTACCTAGTACTTCACCAAGATGAAGGGGTTCGCTTCCGAACTCGCAGCAGCCGGAAAACCACTCGAGGATGATGAGCTCATCGGGTACCTGCTCCATGGACTCGACAACTCCTACAACGCGCTGATCACTGCGGTCGACATCAACCCTAACACTACTGTTGATGATTTATTTGGCTTAATGTCTTCATATGATATGCGCAATGACAATACAGATAACCCTCCCGAGACCTTTGTCTCTTCGGCGAACGCTGCTAGCCGCGGCCGTGATGCACGGTACCGTGGCCGTGGAGGAGGACGCCATGATGGAGGTGGCTCACGCGATCAGCGTGATCGCCACTTTGATGCTCGCCATGATGGGCGCGATGAAGGACGCCGTGAGTGGCGCGATGAAGGACGCCGTGAGTGGCACCGAGATGATGGTGGTGACCGCGGTCACCGTGATGCACGGTACCGTGGCCGTGGAGGGCAGGGCCGCTCTCGTCAGTACCGTGGCCGTGCTCCTACGCCTTATGTGGACATCACCTACCAGATATGCAAGATCCATGGCCACCCGGCAAGCGAGTGTTGGTGGCGGTACCAGGATGACAGCGATGATGATGGTGATCAAGGTGACAGCAAGGGTGCTCATGTGGCATCCTATGGTGTTGATACGAACTGGTACCCCGATACGGGGGCCACCGACCACATCACCGGGGAGTTGAACAAGCTCACTACTCGCGACAAGTACAAGGGACGTGACTGCGTCCGCACAGCTGATGGTAATGGTTTGCACATCAGTCACATTGGTCAATCTATTTTGCACACCCCGCATAGTTCCTTACATCTTAAAAATATACTACATGTTCCTAGTGCATCTAAAAATCTCATGTATGTTCATAAACTTGCTCTTGATAACAATGTTTTTCTTGAGTTTCACCCTTTCTTATTGATAAAGGACCGAGCCACGCGAAGAATCCTGTTTAAGGGTCCCTGTCGAGGTGGCCTATATCCCCTGGTGCCCATTGCCAATGCGTCATCCAAGTCATCCAAGCATGCTTTTGTTACAATAAAGCCGTCGTCGTCTACATGGCATCGCCGCTTAGGACATCCATCTTCGTTTGTGGTTCAGCAGATTCTTAGGAAAAATAAACTCTCGTATTCCCCTGAAATAAACCCATATGTATGCGATTCATGCCAATTAGCCAAGAGCCATCAGTTACCATATCCTGTTTCCACTAGTATTTCTACTGCTCCTTTGGAGCAAATTTTCTCAGATGTATGGGGTCCTGCACCTCTTTCTGTTGGCAAACATGCATACTATGTAAGCTTTATTGATGATTTTAGTAAATTCACTTGGATATACTTGCTTAAAAAGCGTTCTGATGTTTATCAAGTTTTTCTCAATTTCCAACAATTTGTTGAACGTAAGTTTGATAGGAAAATTATTACTATGCAAACTGATTGGGGAGGGGAGTATGAGAAGCTACATGGGTTCTTCCAAAAATTTGGTATCACACATCATGTTTCATGTCCACATGCTCACCAACAAAATGGTTCTGCTAAACGAAAACACCGTCATATTGTTGAAGTAGGATTTGCCTTGCTTGCAAATGCATCTATGCCACTCAAATTTTGGGATGAAGCCTTTCTTACAACCACTTTCCTTATCAATTTACTCCCTAGCAAAGTCATCAACTTTGAAACTCCTACAGAACGTCTCCTTCACGTCAAACCGAACTATGATGCTCTTCGCACTTTTGGCTGCGCTTGTTGGCCCAATCTTCGTCCCTATAATAAGCGCAAACTTGCTTTTCGTTCTAAACGGTGTGTCTTCCTAGGATACAGTCCTCTTCACAAGGGTGTCAAATGTCTAGATGTTTCCACGGGACGTGTGTATATATCTCGTGATGTTGTCTTTGATGAAAATGTTTTTCCATTTTCTTCATTACATCCCAATGCTGGTTCTCGCCTTCGGCGTGACATCTTGCTTTTACCTTCATCTCTATCTCATGCGGGTGTACAAAATAATGATGACCATATGTCTCCCATTGTGCCTCTTACTAATGTGCAGCAGGAAAGTGCAGCTACTGGTGAAAATCTCAGTGAAAACGGTGGTACAAATCAACCAGAAAATGAAGTTGAAATCCATTCGGAAAATGACGAAGCAGACAGCGCTGATCCCGAGGAAGATCTGCCTTCTGATCACAGCGATCCCGAGGCACCGGGATCCGAGGCAGATGCTGCCTCCTCCCCGCGTGGAGACAGTGCGCCTGTCGCGCATGGCGGGCATGGACCCGACGTCGTGCATGGAGTTGCGCATGGCGTGCATGGACCTGACGCGTCGGTCGATGCACATGGACCTGATGCTCCCACGCCCGGATCCTCTGTGGCTAGCTCCACGTCTGCTACGGCCACAAGCACTCCTGCCAGCTCGCCGACCGGATCTGGTGTGGCTGGTCCAAGCACACGTCCAAGCACAGCAGCTTTTGGTAATGATTCAGCTTTTGACAATGATTCTGCTACAGATCCCGATGCTGCTTCTGGAGAGGATTCTTCTGGATCGTCTACGCCTGGCTCTCCTACCGTACAACCTGCTCCTCCACCAGTTCAAGAACCTCGTACTCGTCTGCAGAAAGGTATACGTCAGCCCAGAATTTATAAAGATGGTACAATTGCATATGGCCGTGGCCGTGGTCGTGGTCGTTTTGGTTTGCTTTCATCTACAGGTGAACCCCGAAATCTGACGGAGGCTCTTGAGGATAATAATTGGGGTTGTGCTATGAAGGAGGAATACAATGCACTTATTGAAAACAAAACTTGGCATCTTGTGCCTCCGAGTACAAACAAAAATATAATTGACTGTAAATGGGTCTATCGCATCAAGAGAAGGTCAGATGGCACTATTGACAGATATAAAGCACGTTTAGTTGCAAAAGGATTTAAGCAGAGGTATGGCATTGACTATGAAGATACATTCAGTCCAGTGGTTAAAATAGCAACAATTCGAACAGTTTTGGCTCTCTCTGTTTCTCGTGGATGGAGTTTACGGCAGCTAGATGTCAAGAACGCGTTTTTTCATGGTGTTCTGGAAGAGGAGGTGTACATGAGACAACCCCCAGGTTTTGAAAACTCTCACGCTCCGCATCATATTTGCAGATTAGATAAGGCTCTTTATGGCTTAAAGCAAGCACCTCGAGCTTGGTACTCTCGGTTAAGTTCCAAGTTGTGTGCCCTTGGTTTTCTTCCCTCCAAGGCAGATACCTCTCTGTTTCTTTACAATAAGTCAGGTATTACTGTGTTTGTTCTAATTTATGTTGATGATATCATAGTCACAAGCTCTTCAGATGCTGCCATCTCTGCATTGGTTCGTGATCTTACTCAGGATTTTGCCATAAAAGATTTAGGTGACTTGCATTTCTTCTTAGGCATTGAGGTGCAGAAGATAAATAATGGTCTGCTCTTAACACAGAAAAATATGCCACAGATTTACTTGATAAAGCTGGTATGCGTGGTTGCAAATCCGCACCAACTCCTCTGTCTTCTTCTGAACAGTTATCTCTTACTGGTGGGATGCCTCTTGGTTCAGAAGATGGTACTGAGTATAGAAGCATTGTTGGAGCCTTACATTACTTGACTTTGACACGTCCAGATCTGTCCTTTTCCGTCAACAAGGTTTGTCAGTACTTGCATGCTCCAACCACAGTACACTGGACAACAGTTAAGCGTATACTTCGATATGTTAGTGGTACATTGAATATTGGGACCACATTCATGAGATCATCATCTATACTTCTCAGTGCCTTTTCAGATGCAGATTGGGCAGGGTGTCTTGATGATAGACGCTCCACAGGAGGTTTTGCGATATTTGTTGGACCAAATCTGGTCTCATGGAGTGCAAGAAAACAAGCCACAGTCTCTCGTTCTAGTACTGAGGCTGAGTACAAAGCATTAGCAAATGCCACCGCCGAGCTGATTTGGGTGGAAGCACTTCTTTCTGAACTCGGTGTGAAATTGAAGGATAAACCGTGTTTATGGTGTGATAACTTAGGTGTCACATATCTCTCAGCAAATCCAGTGTTCCATGCTCGTACTAAGCATATTGAGATTGACTTTCATTTTGTACGAGAACGTGTGTCGAGCAATGCTTTGGACATCAGGTTTATCTCCAGCAAAGATCAAGTGGCAGATGGTTTTATGAAGATTCTTTCATTCAAGAAATTAGATGAGTTTAAGCGTAATCTCAACCTTTCCAAGGTTTAGATTAAGGGGGATGTTAGATAATGTAATGCTATCCGTATACGAGTACGTTGTAGTACTTCGCCTCATATACGGTACCCCTTGTACAAGCCACGATGGGGGCGTTTCCCATCTATATAACACGAAGCCGATGCCTCCAACGAGGCTATCGTTCCCGCATAACATTAATATCTACAAGGATATAATATGCCTTTCTTGCGAGAATTGATGCTCATATTATCACTGGGGCTTCTCACAGCTGCTCCATTTGATTTGCTCATCTCGATTCTCCAGTACCAGACTTCCATATGTACTTGCACACTCTGTTCCTTGGCTTCATCCAGTCTTTGTTATTTCCACCTCGTGATCTGCTCGACCTCTCCTGCCGCCGGCATTTCTTAAGCATCCATCTCTTGTCGTCGCATACCTGTATAGTCTTGTAGTGCAGCTACGTGCCTTGAGGGCCCCGTCAGATTCTAGCCATCACATGTTACAATCACATTGTATCTGCCCACGAACAACGCCGCGACATTTGTCGTCGACCTCGAACAACTTCGCCCGCTAGCTATATCTATCAGCTCCTCGTGTAGACGTGTCACGTCACCTCATCCTCCCTCTCCTGCCATGATGAAGCAACCGCAGCAAGCCCAAGATCAAGACATCCACGTCGACGCCGGCGACGCGCCCGGCTCCGACGCTGCTCCTCCTTCCCCGCGCCACCGCCGCCGTGCGAGCCCGCTTCGCGTCTTCGCCATTGCCTTCGTCGCCGTCTGCGCGCTCGTCGGCGTCATCGCGCTCCTGGTCTGGCTCATCTACCGCCCCAGCACCATCCAGGTGTCCGTCGACGCCGCTACGCTGTCCCGGTTCGTCGTGAACTCGACGGCGGCGCTGTCGTTCAACCTCACGGCCGGCCTCACCATCACGAACCCCAACAGGCGGGTGGCCGTCTACTACGACCTGCTGCGCGCCGAGGGGATCTACCGGGGCGAGCGCTTCGACAGGATCGCCCTGCCGATCTCGTTCCAGGGCGCGAAGCGCGCCGACGCGGTGCGGGCCGTGCTCGCGGGCACCTCGACCGGCGGCGACGGTGACCGGACGCCGGCGGTCTTCTACCCGGTGGACTTGTGGCTCGACGGCGTGGTGCGGTACAGGTACGGCGGGGTGATGACGACGCCCAGCACGCTGTCGGTGAAGTGCCCGCTGGTGCTGCAGCTCCTGGTCGCCTCGGGCTTGGTCGAGTGTACCGTGAACTTGTGATCGGCTCGTGAACCTAGTTTTTCTGCCTTCTCGTCGATCTTGATGTCCTTGTTCTCTAGAAAAGACAATTGGGCAATTGGCACGACCGCTGACCGCTAAGCGCTAAGGCTCGTGAACCTAGTCTTCCTGTGCCGGTGAATTTGTTCGGCCATGGACGCAACGCGAGGGACTTTGTGCGTATGGGCCCTGCATACAAGTTTTCTTTTTGACAGACAAAAATTGTGGACACTTTTTTTTCTATATAAAAGGGATTTTGTTGAACACACTGGTCACATCAAGACGATACTACAGTAAAGAGTTTGAATATCCAGCCTAACAAAGTAAAAAGCAACAAGATCAAGCTTGACAAAAAGAAAACAACCAAGGTTGTTGGAGGATTCAGGAAGCCTAGTAGTTTTCCTTCTTTCACGGCCATCCCTTGCGGACAATAACAACGATCTAGTCTAACTTGAATTCCAATCAGAAAATAAAGGAATTAGCTTTGGTTGTTTGATCAAGAGAGCAAATCAAGCTGCCAAGTAACCAATTCACGGGAAAAGCGCCATCCATACGGGATAAACATTTTCTTGGCTGCTCACTTCAGCTCGGTACATGTAACCTTAAAAAACTCCTTGTGCTCTGCGCCATTGACGAAGCACATACGAAGCCAATGCATACGTGACCAAATAACCTGCAGTGAAAAAGAAATGTTTCTTTTGTCAAACACCATATCATTCCTACATAGCCATATAGGCATATAGCCCAACACAATGCATACACTTCCACCATGATAGCACATATTTTGCATCCGTACCATTGTAGCCAAATATCAAACACACACTTCAAGGCAGATACGAATATGAAGCCAATTGGTTAATCGACCACACAAGCGAACTTATACTCAAAGAAGAGATGCTTGTTTGGTTTATCTTGGGGACAAAACGCATTTTACTTCCTTGTAAAATTGCGCTTGGTAAAGATTATATCTAGTCAAAATCACCTCCCTATGAAGATACAAAAGGAAATTCTTATTCTTAAGAGGAATCAATGAACTCCATGATTTCTTATTGTTCATTAAAATGTCAGAATGAACCATCACAAGAAACAAAGAGTATGCCAAAACTTCCAATTCTGGTGTAAGCACCAGAAGAACTCATCTATTCCTTGTGCTAAACCAACGAAATGAGACATTTGGCGAGGCCCCATGACATTTCTGTTGTGGATACCTATTCCTCAGACTAGCAAGAAGATTAGGATATTGCTCCCTAAAAGGCTTCATTTCCCTCCGATGTGACTTCAATTTTTAAGTGAGAAAAACTCGAATTATAAGTCTTACTTTACCTTCATTAATTCGAGCCAATAGTAAGAGTTAGAAGGTTTTCCACTAAACCTGCTAAAGTTTTTTGATGCCAATGTATTTATTCCATAGCAGTTTTTGCCACACACCATCCTCAGTAAGACGGTTGAATAACCATGCATTTACTAAGAAGGGATATATTTTGCCTCGAGATTTTGAATTCCTAAGGCTCCTATATACTCCCTTCATCCCAAAATATAAGGCGCCCTTTAATTTCGCTGGTCAATGACGTACAACTTTGACCATAATTTGTACTCATAATATGTCTTTAAAATTATTATTTAGATATATCAAATGAAAGAGTTCTGCAAGACGAATCCAACGGTATCGTTTGTACATTCTCAGTCTATATATTTTATTATATATTGGTGTTCAAAGTTGATCATCAAAGACCAGCATAAAAATAGTGTGGCTTGTATTTTGAAACGGAGGGAGTAATAATTAAGGATGGCAATGGGTAGGGTATGGGGTGGGTAGAGCAATACCATACCCATACCCGTGTAGTCAACAGGTGAAAAAATTTACCCATACCCATACCCATGAGTATGAAACTTTACTCGTACCCATACCTGACGAGTACCCATACCCTTGGGTACCCAATGGGTAGATTAAATAGTACACAAGTTATTTATGATTTTACATTCACCAATAGCACATTTCAAAAAAGAAAATCATTTATATCAACTCAATGAGTACATGACAATTATCTCTATGCAAATTAACAATTGATGATAATTTTTACATAGGTCCATGAGCTCGCGAGAATGAATGTTAGATCTCTATGGGTAAGTTCTACATTTTAGTACAAACGGGTAGGGTATGGGTATACCCACTAGTACAAGGCTATACCCGTGCCCTACCTGCGAACTTAGCGGATAGAGTACGGGTACTACCCATGGGTATAAAATTGTGACCATACCCTACCCATGCGGGTACGGTACCCGCGGTTACCCGTACCCTTGGGTAAAATTGTCATCCTTAATAATAATGTCGGCCCTATCTACCTAAATAGTACTTCATTCTTTTGCTGTCGCTCTACAATAAAAATATGGACCTATAATATTAAAGTCCGTGCAACACACCTTTTGGGATTTGGAAGGAAATCACCGTATATAAAAAAACTATATTGCTGTATAAACAGTCACTCTTCTTTTAAAATATCAATGAAATGTATCGTAACTGCTTGTAATTTGTAAATAATTTAGTGGAAGTTGGGGTGGCCCTATACTTGACAAAACGGTGCCACCTTATTTTTTCATCTGGACACAATATGAGTGTGTGAAACTTATCTCATTATTATTTTATCTGGTTCGATGCCCTATGGTATTTATAAAAAAAATCCAGTACGCAAAGTAAATAAAAACAGAGGGAGTACCATTTTTACGTCTTCCATCATTAAATAGTGGCACGCCATTTTTTAACTTGGCAATGCATCATTAACTAGTTGAGGTGGAATACTGTGAGAGGCCTCAAGCCCTTTGTTATGTCGCCATCTTTGACTTCTTGCATGGTCCGCGCCACAAACTCGATTAGGATTAGCAGCAGCGCGGAGCGGAGAAATTAAAATAAAAAAAATCCTACAACAATCTATTTCAACCACATCGGGGATCCACTACACTGAAATTTTCACAAGCGCCAATCATCCGAGAAGAGAATAAAGGAGGCAAATATGCTTGAAATTGTTTCTTTTTTCGAATGAGAAAGCTTTTAGTCTCCTGGATACGTTAATACACATTCGAGTGGTTGCAGCTAGCAAGCCGCCTCTGACTTTGAAATGAACAAGTTTGGTCACGCTCTCGCAGCTCGGGGAAATATGCAAGTGGTGTTGAATATATGAGCAATTTTCCACATGATTTAATCCATAAAAACAGTAGATAAAACATGGCTAGAGAAATAAGAATCAAACTAGTCATGCAATCTAACAGAAAGTACGCATAAAGCAATTGTACACATATTGCTAGAATCAAAGTCTGAAACATGATCTCTAATAGGCAGAATAGGATCACATACGGGCCAGTGGAGGACGACCCGTTCGCATTGGCTGATGAAGACATGTTGCCGAAGAGGACGTCGACGTCAGGGAAGAAGTCGTCGTCCGGGAAGTAGTCGTCGGAGTTCGTGTTGGAGAAGAAGTCAGTAGTCGCGTGATGACGCTCCCCAAAAACCTTATCGCCTCTCTCCCGTACAGGATCGCGAGAGACGGGGTTCCGGAGGCCTACTGTTCTGTCACGCGGTGCACGCCGCGGAACGGAAGGAGGAAGACTTGATCGGCGGCGCAGTATTCGAGAACCAGGAGGCAGGCGCATAAGATGTGGCTGTGTTGCGGTGTGTCTAAAAGAGAGGAGCGACCTCTGTTTTATAGGCACAGCAGCAGGAGGCGAACAGGCACCGCAGGAGAGGAAATGAAAAGGCAGGAGGCGAACTGAACAGGCAACGCCCGTTAGCATTCGGTTCAGTTCTCCACTACTGCAAAGCGTTTCACCTTTGTGCAACCGTTCATATTCATATTCGTCCATTCACGTGTGGCAAAAAGAACACATCGGCTCGGCGAGATTCCCGCAACCCGCGGCGCGCGTGCGTCGTGACGAGGCGAGGCGTGTGATGCATGTAAAATGCATACATGAACTTTGCATTATTTTACTTATATTCCAATCATATTTGCATCATATAAGGGTTATATCAATGTTTTATAATGATTTTTGGGAATATTTCATAGTTTTCCCATTTATTTGGAATTAATCATGTTTTCCAGAAAACGTCTTTTTTAGTGTTTCAGACTTTCCGGGAGCTTCGGGACTCCAAAAAGGGCAAGGTCAGAGAGCACGCTTCAGAATTTTCGAGACGAACGCAATGGGCTCAAAATGAAGGCCAGAATCCCAACCAGTTGGAAATGAGAGGGCCCCACGTGGCCTAAAATCTTGGCCGCGTGGGCCTACCTATTTTGGGCCTCGGAGCTCCGCCGTCGTTGATCTTTTCTCCACCGACCTAGTCGTGACCTAAAAACGCCTATAAAAATTGTCCCCCGACGTTCTCTGGAGGCAGCGCCGCACAAACACAGAAACACCGAAACGGAGATCAGGAGCTGCAGATTGGAGGGGGAAAACTCCGGCGGGGCGCTGCCGGGGTGGTCTCCATCTTCTCCAACGACTTCTCCACCGTCTCCATGATGAAGGGGGAGTAGTCCACCCCCTGGACTTGGGTTTGTGGTGGTAACTTATGTATCTCTCCTCTCTTTGAGCTTCACTAATTAGTACCGTATGAGCTGCTAAACATGATTACGGTCATCTATGTAATACCTTTGTGGTGAATATTGTGGTATGAGATGATTTGTTATGCATTTACTGTTGTGTTGGAACTTTTATGACTTGTCATGCTTTGATAGAATATTGTTCTTTAAGAAGTATGATGTATGTGGGTACGGGATGGCCGATGTGACACGGCATAGGTATTAAGTGACACGGTGCTGCCCAACATCCTTTATCCGGGGGTAAAAAGGAAGAGTATGATGTGGGAGTGACAACAACCACGCTAGCCTTACGAGGGTGACCTAGCAACACAAATGAGTACTTCTTTCAACTATGTGTTTTAGGACATATAGCCGTTATAAAAGCTACCATTAAAACATGACAATTGTGTGTACTTTATCTATAACATGATAATCACAGTAGATGAGGGACAGAGGATTAAGTGAACCCATGAACCCATGTCCATTGTTTCTATAGGAGAAAATCTTTGTCTTGTCCTCTTGCATTGAAAAGGATTGGGACACTTTTACATTCTTGCTTGGTTACCTTAAACTTCCATCCATCAAATCAACCACCTTGTTCTTTAAACTTGTTGAGTGCATAATCAACTAAAACTTGTGACACTTTAGTTGTAGGGAATAGATAACTTTTACTTCTTTCTCCTGCGGATCGATACCTTACTTTCACATTGAGAGGTGCTACGGTGATCCCTTGCTCTTGGGGGTAATCAAGTACTTTTCTGGCGCCGTTGCCGGGGAGTGTAGCGCTTAAGTTTCTATTCTTGTGTGCACTAGACTTTATATCTTGCAATCATCTAAGCTTGGGGAGGTTCCTTTAAACTTGTTTGGTTGTGAGTTTTCTCATTAGTTTTACATATATCAAAAACCCATAAAAATAGAAAATGGAAAACAACAAAGAAATTAGAGAGCTTTATGAAATTTATCTTGAGTTAGGACATGATGTGTTTGAGCAGAAAATTAAAAAATCTATGGAAAATGATTTGCATGATGGTAGCAATGTTGTTACTATAAATTCTTTGCACACTATTGCTAATGCTATGGAAAAGCCTAAGCTTGGGGAAGCTAGTTTTTATGAAAAAGGATATTTTTGGTTTCCCAGCTTTAAAGGAGAAAAATTGCTTTGATAATACTTTGTCTCCTATATGTGATAATTCTAAGGATGCTTGTGATATTCTAAATCCACCCGCTGAAAGTATTCCTTTTGAAATACCTACGAAAATCGTTGAAATGGTTATGGATGAACGTTATGCAGGGGATGGAACAGTCCATCCACAAGATCACTTGTTGAAATTTACAGAACTTTGTGAGTTGTTTAAGGTTGCAGGTTTATGAAGAGAAGATTTCATGAGGAAATTATTTCCATTTTCACTTAAGGACAAAGCAAAGGAGTGGTATAGGATGCTGGATGATCGTTCTTTGAATTGGAAACATCTTGAATCTCTCTTTTACTCTAAATTTTGTCCTCTTCGTGAAGTGCAACTAGCTAGGAGTTACATTTTTAATTTTTATCCTCATGATAGAGAAAGCATTGCTCAAGCTTGGGGAAGACTAAAAACATTAATACTCAAATGTCCTAACCATGAGCTTCCTAAGGAAATAATTGTTACTAATTTTTATGCAAGACTTTCAGGTCATTACAAGGATCATCTAGATGCGTGTTCAGGGAGTTCTTTCACAAGTAAGAAGGTTGAAGCTAAATGGGATCTTCTTGCAACAATTCAACGCAATACTGAAGATTGGGATAACGACAAAGGTAAAGAATCAGGTATAAACTATGAGCATGCTTGCGTTAAGTCTTTCGCTGAAACTGCTAGTTTTCATGAGCTTGGTGCTAAATTTGGTCTTGATTCTCAAATTATGGTTAATTGTTGTAAAACCTTTGCTTCTCATATGAATGTTCCAAAAGAAAATTGGGACAAGTATAACGGACCTTTTAAAGACACTTGCATGGAAAATAAAATTGCTATTAATGATTGCAATAAACATGCTCAAACTTCTGAAAATACTATTTCTTATAAGCATGTTAATTTTTGTGGAGCACTTAGACCTTGTGAAAAGAATCAAATCGAAGAAGAATATTGTATCCATCATAAGAATGAAAAAACTAGAATGTGGAGCAAAGCTCTACATGATCTTGGTGCAAAAGTTTGTGCCATATATCCTTTTGTTTGTGAACTTTGCTATAAAGAGGGGCATTTCAAATTCCAATGCTCAGCCTCTAATAAGGATATTGTGGGGGGATTTTGTGATAACATGATCACTCCTAATCAACATGATGAACTTACATTATTTTTGGGGTGTGAAGAGTTATCAAGAAAAACTTATTCGTTAGATATGAGTGCTTTTGATATGAATAGCGTGCTACATGGATGTTATCTCTATTGTGTTAATAATTGCCATGCCAACACTTACATACAAAATATTATAAAAGATGGAACTACCTTACCAAAATATGAGAGGACTAATGTTTGTTTTACTCTTATTAATGAAAAAGAGAAAACGGTATCCTCCCCTAAGCATGTTGCTCCCATTATAGTTGTTGCTGATGAGTCTGAATTCGATGATGATCATATGCCTGTTACTTATAGTAGTGATCATGATTGGGAAAAGCATAGTACTTTTGATATTGAAAATCTCTTTGGTACTAATTCCGAAAATGATCATGCTAATAATTACAATCATCCTCATGAAACTTGTCATAGTTATGGGGGGATTACCCAAAACCATCCCTTTAATATACAACTTGTCTATCATGTTCGAGTTCTTTATGATGACCCATGCTATTATGATGAAAGTAATAATGCTCCTTTACTATTTAATGCTACTAGTGAACTTATTGATGATAATGAGGAGTGTTGCTTAAATATGTTATATGATAATGCTTTAGATGATGGTCCAATGCTTATTGATAATCCTCCATGTTTAGAACTTGTTACTACTTTATGTGAGGATAAAAATGATATACTTGCTGTTGGTGAAAATACTCTTACTAATAAGAGTCCTACTTTGTTCCTGAATTCTCCTAATAACACCATAGAGGAGAAATTTGCTTATGTTGAGAAATACTTATGTGGTTTGCAATTATCTTTAGTTCCAAATCTTTGTTGCAACCATGATATTAAACTTGATATTGATCTTAATAACTATTTTGAAAGAGGGAAGCATGCTAATGAATTTCAAAATAAAGTTAATGATCCTCTTTATGTGCCTAAATTATCTAAATTGGAAGATCCTATTGGTTATATGGTTGAATACACTTCTATTACTTGCAACTATTATGAGAGAGGAGGTTATGAGAACCCTCTTTATGCTACTAATAATTATGGGCTGCAAGTAACTTTTGTTAATATGCATTGGAAAACTTCATTCATATACAAAATGCCAATGCATAGAAAGAAAGTTAGACTTCGTTGTTATTACTTTTGTTTTCTATTTTTCTCTCAACCAGGTTTCAACTTGACTATTATTTTGATCGGTTTAAGAGCAACATGGGACCCTGGTATTATGCATGGAACACTTCCCAAGAAAGAGGGAAACATCAAAGTTCAAGCTCCCTCATGAGCTTCATCTTCAATAAACAAAAAGTAAGAAGCCTAGCTATATGGCTATAAAGAAAGCGCTTTGCGGGAGGCAACCCGGTTATTTTTGTGTGTGATTTTTCTTTGTGTCCTCTTGCTGTAACAAGAGACTTTGTGTCTAGTTTAGTTTCTGGAGTTTTAAATAAGTGCCAAGTTTTACCCATTTTGGTCTTGAAAAGTTGCTTATTGAGTTCGGAGATTTCATTCCCGCACGAGTGAGTGCACGGTATGATTTGTAATTCTTATTCTGTAACTCCGAATGAGCTCATATTTGAACTGTAGTTGCAAATTTTCATCCTATGTATGCGTGAATTTTTCAGAATTTTTCGAGAAAGTTTGGTAGGGTTGAAAAATACGTTTTGCTGCTGCTGTTTTTCTGGACAGATTCTGTCCCATTTTGTTTGATGCATGCTTTGAGCTTTTAAGTTGAATCTGTTTGATCCAATTGAGTTTATGAGTAGGCATACAATATTATAAACTTTCTGGACATCTCATATGGATTTTTTTAAGGATTATATGCAGCAAGAAACATATTTATTTATCATTATTAATGCACCCCATAGAAAAGAAATGGGACAAACGGTGTTTTGAAGTTTTTTCACAGGGATTGGAGGAGATGCACCAAGAGTTATCCAAGGATGGTGAAGACCATAAGCTTGGGGATGTGAAGACAACCCCGCTGGACCTACACACTTTCGGTTTGCACATGTCCAACTTCTGTTTTTCGATCGAAACACTTTATCGCATAAACTTGGAGCGTCTTTTTGTTTGTTTTGGTTTGATTTTTTTAAGAGACCACCACACTATCATTTATATATGGGAGAGCTATTGGAAATATGGGTTGAAATATGTTGGATGCTTTTATAAGATTGGGAAAAGGGATGTTTGAGTTGATTTTTAAATGATACATATAGTTGCATGATTCATGAGCTTGTTTATGAGTAATAGTTTGCAAATCCTTTTTGAAGAGCTATCACTTATTCATGTTTTGGTGATGATTGTTATTTTACTTGGTTTAACATGGATTAGTTAGTTCTATGGACACTCATGCATGCATCTAGATGGTCAACTTTCTCCCTCTTGCTAGCCCAAAAATTCCAACAAGTAAAAACTTGTTTCCAACACCTTCAACCAAAGTTATTCCAGTGAGTCCACCATATCTACCTACTAGCTATATGCTATTCCGAGTATGTTCATCATGATATTTGTGTTATCTATACCTCTGAATGAAAATGATTATGTTATTGATTGCCATGGGAAAAGTTGGTTATATAGCTCTCACGAACTTGATGCACATTTTACTATCATTGCAATAAATAAAACATGACCCATTGTGATTAAGATTATGATGCTAGTGGCTTGATAAATGTTCGAGGTTGGGAGTTAGCCCATATGTGCTGTCACATGCAAAGCTTTCAACATGCTCCTTCATCTCATTTAGTTGATATCATGTACTTTTGTTTATGGATGCCTATCATGGTGAAATGAGTTGGAAATGAAGTAGTTTAAATGAGTTTGTATAAATGGTTAGAGAGACGCCTGGGCCGCTAATCTAAGCCATGCATCATTCATGGTGGAAATTTACTTACATGCTATGGTGAACCGTCTGTGATACACCTTATAATAAATAGCTATTCCAATGGTAAATAAAAAGGGTGTTGAGGTTGTTCATCTTGTTTGTTTGTCTTGTCATTTTGATATGGGCTTGTTCCATATCCTGGGATAAGAGGTACCCCATTTGACGCTCTTGATGATACTATTATTACTTACAATGATATATAACTTGAACTTGCTTTGTTTCCTAAGTTGAGTAATCATGGTGTAGGTACTTGTATTGAAGGGGCATGAGACACCTAACCTTTACTTTGTCAAGCACACTACTCATATTTGCTCTCACATTAAACTATAATCATTCAAGATGCTATGATAGGGGAATGAGAGCTTGACACCAAGTATTACCACATTGCAATCATTAACTTAAGTAAAAGAGTTAGGAGGTTAGATGAAACTTATGCATGCTTTACCTCTACTCACTTATACATCTTTCCAAAGTGTCCATCTATCATATTCAGATTTTCATCATCACTCTATGACCAATGTAGGATGTCCATACTTATCATTATGCATACATGTGGTCCATACTACTATCTGTTATGTTACACTTTGTGAACTATCATTGAACATCCTTACATTGAATACTTGATATCACTTCATAAACTGTTTTGCATATTGCTACTCCTTTGAAGAATGAATCATTTGACTCTATGTAGCAGTAGCAATCATCTTTGATATCCATTGTTAGTATTAAATTGCAAAGTCCATGTTAGTTTTATCACCTTCATACTCGAGGACGAGTATAGGTTAAGCTTGGGGATGTTGATGCATGTAAAATGCATACATGAACTTTGCATTATTTTACTTATATTCCAATCATATTTGCATCATATAAGGGTTATATCAATGTTTTATAATGATTTTTGGGAATACTTCATAGTTTTCCCATTTATTTGGAATTAACCCTGTTTTCCAGAAAACGTCTTTTTTAGTGTTTCAGACTTTCCGGGAGCTTCGGGACTCCAAAAAGGGCAAGGTCAGAGAGCACGCTTCAGAATTTTTGAGATGAACGCAATGGACTCAAAATAAAGGCCAGAAGCCTAACCAGTTGGAAATGAGAGGGCCCCACGCGGCCTAAAATCTTGGCCGCGTGGGCCTACCTATTTTGGGCCTCGGAGTTCCGCCGTCGTTGATCTTTTCTCCACGACCTAGTCGTGACCTAAAAACGCCTATAAAAATTGTCCCCCGACGTTCTCTGGAGGCAGCGCCGCACAAACACAGAAACACCGAAACGGAGATCAGGAGCTGCAGATTGGAGGGGGAAAACTCTGGCGGGGCGCTGCCGGGGTGGTCTCCATCTTCTGCAACGACTTCTTCATCATCTCCATGATGAAGGGGGAGTAGTCCACCCCTGGACTTGGGTTTGTGGTGGTAACTTATGTATCTCTCCTCTCTTTGAGCTTCACTAATTAGTACCGTATGAGCTGCTGAACATGATTACGGTCATCTATGTAATACCTTTGTGGTGAATATTGTGGTATGAGATGATTTGTTATGCATTTACTGTTGTGTTGGAACTTTTATTACTTGTCATGCTTTGATAGAATATTGTTCTTTAAGAAGTATGATGTATGTGGGTATGGGATGGCCGATGTGACACGACATCGGTATTGAGTGACACGGTACCGCCCAACATCCTTCATCCGGGGGTAAAAAGGAAGAGTATGATGTGGGAGTGACAACAACCACGCTAGCCTTGCGAGGGTGACCTAGCAACACAAATGAGTACTTCTTTCAACTATGTGTTTTAGGACATATAGCCGTTATAAAAGCTACCATTAAAACATGACAATTGTGTGTACTTTATCTATAACATGATAATCACAGTAGATGAGGGAGAGAGGATTAAGTGAACCCATGAACCCATGTCCATTGTTCCTATAAGAGAAAACCTTTGTCTTGTCCTCTTGCATTGAAGAGGATTGGGACACTTTTACATTCTTGCTTGGTTACATTAAACTTCCATCCATCAAATCAACCACCTTGTTCTTTAAACTTGTTTAGTGCATAATCAACTAAAACTTGTGACACTTTAGTTGTAGGGAATAGATAACTTTTCCTTCTTGCTCCTGCGGATCGATACCTTACTTCCACATTGAGAGGTGCTACGGTGATCCCTTGCTCTTGGGGGTAATCAGCGTGGCGTGGCGAGGCGGGCGGCGGAGGAGGAGGAGCACGCGTGGGACTCTCTCCTATTCTCTCCTATTCTCATACTCGTACAAGTGCTAGAAGAGCTCACCTTATAAAGTGGTGCAACTCTCTCTAAACTAGCAATGTGGGACTAAACATTTGCTCCACCTCTTGCCATGTATGAATGGGCCACATGGGACTCTGATACGTCCATTTTGCATCACTATTTTATACCATGATTTACTGTTATTCATTGATATATTTCATATTAAGATGTGTTACTTATGTTATTTTGTCTTATTTTGCATGTTTGATGATTATTAGAGAATTAACTGCCGGAGTCAGATTTTAGCTGGAAAAAGCACCGTCAAGACACTATATTTCTAGAGTGCTACAAATCGTGTCAAATATACAGAAGCTCCTATTTTATCAGAAGACGGAGGCATCCAAAAGGGGAGGCTGAGATGGGCCACGAGGGGCCCACACAACCCTAGGGCGCGGCCACCATGGGGCCCGCGCCGAGGCCTTGTGTGGGGCCCCTGGCCCACCTCTGGCATCGCCCCTTTGCGTACATCATCCCCTCAACCCTAATCTTCCAGAAGAGAGCCGGAGAAAATATTCCGCCGTCTCCACGGGACGGAAACAACAGAGAGAGAAAAAGCTCTCCGGCAGGGAGAAATCTGCCGGGGAAATTCCCTCCCGGAGGGGGGAAATCATCGCCATCATCATCGTCATCACGCTGGACTTCATCGGGATCATCATCATCTCATCTCCACCGCCATCACCATCATCACCGCTGCTCCACCTCATTCCGCTGTAACATCTAGGGCTATACTTTGTTAGTTCATAGGGGAAACTCTCCCGGTGTTAATTACTCCTTGTGGTTGATGCTATTGAGTTTTATCGGTGAATTAAAGTATATGTTCAGATTGTTATTCATCATTATATCACCTCTGATCATGATCCATATGATGTCTTGTGAGTAGTTCGTTTAGTTCTTGAGGACATGGGAAAGTCTTGTCGCTAGTAGTGGAATTATGTTGAGTAATATTTAATGGTTTGATATTTAAGTTGTGGTGTTATTCTTCTAGTGGTGTCGTGTGAACGTCGACTACATGACACTTCACCTTTATGGGCCTAGGGGAATGCATTGTGTATTTGGTTGCTAATTGTGGGGTTGCCGGAGTGACAGAAACCTAAACCCCCGTTAGTATACCGGTGCACAAGGGAGCGTAGGATCTCAGAGTTTAAGGCTGTGGTTAGATTTATCTTAATTACTTTCTTGTAACTGCGGATGCTTGCAAGGGTATAATCACAAGTATGTATTAGTCCAAGTAAGGGCGGTGCATTAGCATAGGTTCACCCACACAACACTTATCAAAACAATAAAGATTAATCAACTATGTGAAGCGAAAGCACTTGACTAGAATCCCGTGTGTCCTCAAGAACATTTTGTCATCATAAGTAAACCAACCGGCTTGTCCTTTGCTCTAAAAAGGATTGGGCCACTCGCTGCAATTATTATTACTGTCTTTTTTACTTGCATTTTATTTACCTGCTATATCAAAAACCCCTAAAAACTTGTCTGCTAGCATTTACAGTGAAACCTTTACCGAAACTCCTTGTCAGCACCTTCTGCTCCTCGTTGGGTTCGACACTCTTATTTATCGAAAGTACTACGATACACCCCCTATACTTGTGGGTCATCAAGACTATTTTCTGGCGCCGTTGCCGGGGAGTGAAGCGCTATTGGTAAGTGGAATTGGTAAGGAAAACTTTTACTGTAGTGTGTTTTTATTTCTGCTTGCTACTTTATTTTATCATGGAGAGATCTCCATTTGAATCCCTGTTTGGAAATACTACTACCACTGCTACGGTAGTAGAAGAGGAACCACCTGATCAAGTAATTCCATTTAAAATACCTATGAAAATTGTTGAACGAGTTACGAATAACCGCTATGCAGGAGATGGAACTGTCCCTCCTGGGATCATTTGTTTATTCATGAATTATGCGAGTTGTTCAAGTGTGCAGGTATTTCAATGGAAGAGGTCAAGAAGAAATTTTTTCTATATCACTGACGGGTAAAGCTGCAAAATGGTATAGGATGCTGAAGAATGGGCGTTCTATTGGCTGGGAGGAGATTGTGCCTCTCTTTTATTCTAAATTTTATCCTCCTAGTGAAATTCATCAAGATCGGAATCATATATATAATTTTTGGCCTCATGATGGAGAAAGTATTGCCCAAGCGTGGGGGAGATTGAAATCATTAATGCTCAAATGCCCCATTCATGAGCTTCCTGGTAATATCGTTATTGATAACTTCTATGCAAGGCTTTCTCTTCAAGATAAAACTCTATTGGATACCTCTTGTGCTGGATCATTTACGCGTAATAAAGAGAAGTTAAATGGGACCTTCTTGATCGGATTGAGGAAAATACTGAAGGATGGGAGAACGACAAAGGTAGAGAATCAGGTATAAAGTATGATTACGAATGCATTAAAACTTTTATGAATACTGATAATTTTCGTAATCTCTATGATATGTATGGTCTTGATTCTCAAGTTATTGCAAACTGTTACAAGGCTTTTGCCTCTTATCTTGATGTTCCTAAAGAAAGTTGCAATAAGTATCATTTGCCTTAAAGATAATACTAATTCTGCCAATATTAAAAACATTGAAGTTCATACTGTTGATCGTATCTTGCCAGAACCTTATATTGAGAAACCACCTTTTCCTGTTAAAATTAGGAACATTCTATCATAGCTAGTGTGGTTAATAAAAGTGCAAAGAAAGCTTTAGAACCTGCTGAACAAATAGCGGTTGAACCCACAATAGCAATAGTAAAGGATTTGGTAACTGAAAATGTAGAAGGAGGACATATTATCTTTTGTGAAGATGCCTCTAATATTGTTTCACATCCCAGTAGAGCTAGGAAAACAAGTGTTCCTGTGCTTTCAGTCAAAATAGGAGAACATTGCTATTATGGTTTATGTGATATTGGTGCAAGTTCTAGTGCTATTCCTTTTGATCTTTATAAAGAAATTATGCATGAAATTGGTCCTTGCGAACTTGAGGAGATTGATGTGGTTATTCAGCTTGCTAATAGAGAAACTATCTCTCCAATTGGTATTGTGAGAGATGTTGAAGTTTTATGTGGTAAGACTAAATACCCTGCTGATTTTCTAGTACTTGGTTCTGTTGCTAGTAAAACTGTCCCATTATTTTTGGTAGGCCTTTCTTGAATACATGTGGTGCATTATAGATTGTAAGAAAGAGAAAATTTACTAAATTTAATGGAGAATCTTATGAGTTTAATTTTCTAAGTTTGGTAAAAACTTTATGAAACTGAATTACCTAATGAGAATTTAAAGTTGAACAACTTGCTTCTGTTGCTATTGCTCCTAACAATGCCTTGCAGCAATTCATGGAGGAACACGAAAGTGAAGTATTTATGGAGGAGGAATGAGATTGACAATCTTTCTTCGTCAACCACCAATACTTAAGCATAATTTGCCTGTGGAAGATTTGGGTACCTCAGCGCCTCCTAAGGAAGATCCTGTTTCGATTTAAAACCTTTGCCTGATAATCTTAAATATGTTTATCTTGATGAAAGAAAATATATCCTGTTATTATTAGTTCTAAACTTTCAGGTAATGAAGAAGCAAGGTTATTAGAAGTACTAAAGAAACATCGAGGAGCTATGGGATACACTTTGGATGATTTAAAGGGGATTTCTCCTACTATATGTCAACATGCCATCAACATTGAACCCGATGCAAAACCTGTTGTTGAGCATCAGCGTTTGATCCCTAAGATGAAAGAAGTGGTAAGAAATGAGGTATTAAAACTTCTTGATGCTGGTATAATTTATCCTATTGCTGATAGTAGATGGGTAAGTCCTGTGCATTGTGTCCCTAAGAAAGGAGGAGTTACTGTTGTACCAAATGAAAATGATGAACTTATTCCTCAAAGAGTAGTAGTTGGATATAGGATGTGCATTGATTTTAGAAAGGTCAATAAAGTAACTAAGAAAGATCATTATCCTTTGCCTTTTATTGATCAAATGTTAGAAAGGTTGTCTAAGAAAACTCATTTTTGTTTCCTTGATGGTTATTCTGGATTCTCACAAATTGCTGTTAAAGCACAAGATCAAGAGAAAACTACTTTTACTTGTCCTTATGGAACTTATGCTTATAGACGTATGCCTTTTGGTTTGTGTAATGCTCCTGCTACGTTCCAAAGATGCATGTCTGCTATTTTTCATGGTTTTTGTGAAGAAATTGTGGAAGTATTCATGGACGATTTTTCCGTCTACGGAACTTCCTTTGATAATTGCTTGCACAATCTTGATAAAGTTTTGCAGAGATGTGAGGAGACTAATCTTGTTCTTAATTGGGAGAAATGTCATTTCATGGTTAATGAAGGAATTGTCCTAGGGCACAAAATTTCTGAAAGAGGTATTGAAGTGGACAGAGCTAAAGTTGAAGCAATCGAGAAAATGCCCTGTCCAAGGGATGTGAAAGGTATCCGTAGTATTCTTGGTCATGCCGGTTTTTATAGGAGGTTTATTAAAGATTTCTCTAAAATTTCAAAACCCCTCACTAATCTTCTTCAAAAAGATGTACCTTTTGTTTTTGATGATGATTGCAAGGAAGCTTTTGAAACTCTAAAAAAGGCTTTAATCACAGCTCCTGTTGTTCAACCTCCTGATTGGACTTTACCTTTTGAAATAATGTGTGATGCTAGTGATTTTGCTGTAGGAGCTGTTCTTGGACAGCGGGTAGACAAGAAGTTAAATGTTATTCATTATGCTAGTAAAACACTTGATGCCGCTCAAAAGAATTATGCTACTACTGAAAAGGAATTTTTAGCAGTTGTTTTTGCTTGTGATAAATTTAGACCTTATATTGTTGATTCAAAAGTTACTATTCACACTGATCATGCTGCTATTAGATACCTTATGGAAAAGAAAGATGCTAAGCCTAGGCTCATAAGATGGGTACTTTTACTGCAAGAATTTGATTTACATATTGTAGATAGGAAAGGTGCTGAAAATCCTGTTGCTGATAATTTGTCTAGATTAGAAAATATTTCAGATGATCCTATACCTGTTAATGATAGTTTTCCAAATGAACAATTGGCTGCGATAAAGGTAAGCTCACGCGAAAGTCCTTGGTATGCTGATTATGCTAACTTTATTGTTGCCAAGTATTTGCCTCCGACCTTTACAGCTCAGCAAAGAAGAAAGTTCTTTTATGATTTGAGGCATTATTTTTGGGATGACCCACATTTGTATAAAGAAGGAGTAGATGGCATTATGCGAAGATGTGTTCCTGAGTATGAACAGAAAGAAATATTGAGCAAATGCCATGGAAGTGCTTATGGAGGACATCACGCTGGAGATAGAACTGCACAAAAGGTTCTACAATCAGGTTTTTATTGGCCTACCCTTTTTAGAGATGCAAGAAAATTTGTTTTATCATGTGATGAATGTCAAAGAGTAGGTAACATTAGTAGACGTAATGAAATGCCTATGAATTATTCTCTTGTTATTGAACCTTTTGACTGTTGGGGATTTGACTTTATGGGTCCTTTTCCTCCTCAAATGGTTATACTCATATACTTGTTGCTGTTGATTATGTTACTAAATGGGTAGAAGCTATACCAACTTCTAGTGCTGATGGTGAGACATCATTAAAAATGCTTAAAGATATTATTTTCCAAGGTTTGGTGTGCCTAGATATCTCATGACTGATGGTGGTTCTCATTTTATCCATGGTGCTTTTAGAAAAACTCTAGCTAAGTATGATGTTAATCATAGAATTGCTTCACCATATCATCCCCAAACAAGTGGTCAAGTAGAATTATCAAATAGAGAGATTAAATCTATTTTGCAAAAGACTGTTAATAAATCTAGAAAAAATTGGTCTAAAAAGCTTAACGATGCTTTGTGGGCTTATAGAACTGCTTATAAAAATCCTATGGGAATGTCTCCTTACAAAATGGTTTATGGAAAAGCTTGTCATTTGCCTCTAGAATTAGAACATAAAGCCTATTGGGCGGTGAAAGAACTTAATAGAGATTTTAAACTTGCCGGTAAAAAGAGATTGCTTAATTTGAATTCTTTAGATGAATGGAGAAATGCAGCTTATGAAAATGCTAGGCTCTTTAAAGAGAAAGTTAAGCAATGGCATGATAGAAGAATTCTTAAGAGAGAATTTAACGTAGGTGAAAAAGTTTTATTGTATAGGTCTCGTCTCAGATTTTTTGCAGGAAAATTACTTTCAAAATGGGAAGGACCTTATTATTGAGGAGGTCTATCGCTCAGGTGCGATTAAAATCAATTCACTAGATGGGGACAGACCACAAGTGGTTAATGGTCAAAGACTCAAGCATTACATTTCTGGAGATTCTTATAATGAAGATGTTGATTTATCAAGTGGTAACTCCAGAGATTTTATAAAAAGTCAAATTCAGACAACTGCAGAAGCTGATTTGGAATAGGTAACAGTTTCGGTAAGAAAAAGTTCGCGTTTTACTTTCCAACTTAAATATTTGTCGTTTTTACGTAATATGGAAAATTGTGAGTCGAAAAAGGGTAGGAAACGGTGCCCGAGGGCACCACACAACCCCTGGGCGCGGGCCCCACCCTGGCCCGCCGAGGGTGCGTGTGGGCTCCTCGGAGCCCGTCTCCGACCCCGCTTCGACCTGTACCTTCCTTTTGTTGTTAAACTTTTTGCTATATATTCACCCGGATCTCCCGAGGTCCGTATATCGTGTTTTCGTCGTGTTTTGTTTTCGAGCTGTTTCTGCCAGGAGCTGTTTTCAGATTTAGAACACCATGGTCTCCTCCAACGACAAAGAGAACAAGGAGGCCCTGGAGGACATCATGGACCCGAAGATCGAGGAGGAGGTCAAGAGCGAAACTGATGATGAAGTAGAGGAAGACTCAACTCCACGTCCTCGCGCAACTATTGCAAGCATCGGAGTGACTGCCAATCCGTTCAATCCTAAGGACGCAAGGATGAGCACAGGTGTAAGGCACCACGTCATGTCTTGGCCCACAGGACACTCCCCTCAAACACCAGTAACCCTTTTCATACTCTCATCCACAAGTATCAATTTGAGAGAGTTCCGGAGGCAGAGTTGCCTACTCGTTGGAATATAGATCGATCTAACAATGCAGGAGAAGAAAGCTCTAAGTCTAGTGAGAAGTGGGGAAACAATTCCAAGAGCTGGGATTCACCTTCTGACAAGTTCATGAACCGCATCGAACACAATACGGAGATGATTCGCATCCTCACATACAAGATAGATGAATTGAAGGATTTGGTTGAGAAGCTTATTAAGGAGTCCTCCAAGGGATCAAGTTTAAATCGTCAAGGGGTAATGGCACTCCCTTGGCTTGTTCCAAGCTTGGGGGAGTGCCCAGTATCATCTTTATCTTTCTGTTTTATAATTTCGTGGTCATATCATGAGTAGAGAAGTTATCTTATAAGATGGTTTGCAATGTGGAGTGTCACTCTTTTAGTTATCTATGTATCCGTTGGTGTGAGTGTGTCCTTGTTTAGAATATTAATGAGAAGTTTCACCTTTACTTTCGGTACACTTTATTTTAGCCTGCAATCCTCTTTATGTGCTGATCTTGTCATTGGTATTGACGTCACTTTTGGGTACATCAAGTAAATTAGATTGGTTGTGGCAAACTTAGTATTGGTCAGTAGCAACAATACCATGAAAACTTAAGTAGAAGGAGGGAATTACATGCAAAAATATTATCCCTTTATCTTTCTTTCTTGTTAGCCAATGAGATTAGCATTCTTGAGTTAAAATATTTGTGCTTACAAGGAAGATTGCATGATTGCTCTTATTACATGTATATTTGTGTGTATCCCTCAACTCTTATGCTTGCCACCCGACCTTGCTAGCCTTAACCCTGTACTGAGAGGGAATGCTTCTCGTGCATCCAAATCCTTGAGCCAAAACCCATGCCATCTGTGTCCACCATAACTACCTATATGTGGTATTTAACCGCCACTCCAAGTAAATTTTTCATGTGCTACCTTTAAACTATTCAAAATTGTTACTATTCCTTTTTGTGTCAATGTTTACCAAGCTCATGAGGACGGGGTGGATGTTTTATTCAACTGTCAAACAGACTTTACACCAGACTAGCGGCATATACATCCGCTTATCTATTAATTTTGCAAAAAGAGCTGGCAACGGGGTACCCAGTCCCAATTAATTACAACTTTAACCGCTTAATTCTCTTCACATTTTTGCCCTGATTCATCAGACAAGCAATGATACCAGTGAAATATCTGCATGTGTAAACAAAAGAGAAAGAGGGATGATCTGCCTTGCTGGTAGAAATAACGTCCTTCATGGGAGCCGCTCTTAAAAGTCTGGTTGACAGGGGTCATATTGTACTTTCATTTTCTAATTCGTTGACAATTAACAAACACCTCTCAAAACTTAATTTTTACTCTCTGTATGATTTCAAAAACTAAAAAGCTCTAGCACATGACTTAATCCCTGCTTCCCTCTGCGAAGGGCCTTTCTTTTACTTTTCATGTTGAGTCAGTACACCTATTTCCTTCCTCCTTGAGCAAGCATTTGAGTTGTTGTGATTCAACCATATATATCATTAATATTTTCAATCATGTCTTTTATCCTTCCTTGTCTTAGTACAAAGACCTTTGCCTCTAAGAATATAACTTTGAAAGTTATCAATGACTGTAAGGAGGGTGTGATAATTGTGTATGTAAGTTCTGCAATATAAGCTCTAATATAAAGACTCCTTTCGAAAGATAAGTTTGATTGTTTATTGTTCTATGACTAAGAATGAAGTGTGCCATTACTAATTTATAATTTCCTTCGTGCACTTTTATTGTGGTTGTTTCATTACTCATGTTCAAGTTAGGTTATATGAAGAGTAGTTGTTGTTTAAAATGATTTGTGTTGTTAAGTAAATACTGATGCTTCTTGTCCGTATTCTTTATTATCGACGCTTCACTCCATAAACCTGTGGTCTAGTTTACTGAGCTCAGCTTTCGCTTGGGGACAAGCGAGGTCTAAGCTTGGGGGGGTTGATACGTCCATTTTGCATCACTATTTTATAGCATAATTTACTGTTATTCATTTATATATTTCATATTAAGATGTGTTACTTATGTTATTTTGTCTTATTTTGCATGTTTGATGATTATTGGAGAATTAACTGCCGGAGTCAGATTTCAGCTGGAAAAAGCACCGTCAAGACACTATATTTCTGGAGTGCTACAAATCGCGTCAAATATACAGAAGCTCCTATTTTATCAGAAGACGGCGGCATCCAAAAGGGGAGGCTGAGATGGGCCAGGAGGGGCCCACACAATCCTGGGCGCGGCCACCATGGCCCGCGCGAGGCCTGTGTGGGGCCCCTGGCCCACCTCTGGCGTCGCCCCTTCGCGTACATCATCCCCTCAACCCTAATCTTCCAGAAGAGAGCCGGAGAAAATATTCCGCCGCCTCCACGGGACGGAAACAACAGAGAGAGAAAAAGCTCTCCGGCAGGGAGAAATCTGCCGGGAAATTCCCTCCCGGAGGGGGGGAAATCATCACCATCATCATCGTCATCACCCTGGACTTCATCGGGATCATCATCATCATCTCCACCGCCATCACCATCATCACCGCTGCTCCACCTCATTCCGCTGTAACATCTAGGGCTATACTTTGTCTAGTTCATAGGGGAACTCTCCCGGTGTTAATTACTCCTTGTGGTTGATGCTATTGAGTTTTATCGGTGAATTAAAGTTTATGTCCAGATTGTTATTCATCATTATATCACCTCTGATCATGATCCAAATGATGTCTTGTGAGTAGTTCGTTTAGTTCTTGAGGACATGGGAAAGTCTTGTCGCTAGTAGTGAATTATGTTGAGTAATATTTAATGGTTTGATATTTAAGTTGTGGTGTTATTCTTCTAGTGGTGTCATGTGAACGTCGACTACATGACACTTCACCTTTATGGGCCTAGGGGAATGCATTGTGTAGTTGGTTGCTAATTGTGGGGTTGCCGGAGTGACAGAAACCTAAACCCCCGTTAGTAAACCGGTGCACGAGGGAGCGTAGCATCTCAGAGTTTAAGGCTGTGGTTAGATTTATCTTAATTATTTTCTTGTACTGTGGATGTTTATAAGGGGTATAATCACAACTATGTATTAGTCCAAGTAAGGGCGGTGCATTAGCATAGGTTCACCCATACAACACTTATCAAAACAATAAAGATTAATCAACTATATGAAGCGAAAGCACTTGACTAAATTCCCGTGTGTCCTCAAGAACAATTTGTCATCATAAGTAAACCAACCAGCTTGTCCTTTGCTCTAAAAAGGATTGGGCCACTCGCTGCAATTATTATTACTGTCTTTTATTTTCTTGTATTTTATTTATCTGTTATATTAAAACCCCTAAAAACTTGTCTGCTAGCGTTTGAAGTGAAAACTTGACCGAAACTACTTGTCAACACCTTCTGCTCCTCGTTGGGTTCGACACTCTTATTTATCGAAAGTACTACGAGACACCTCCTATACTTGTGGGTCATCGGACTCTAGGATTTTCAGGAATTATGGAAATGAATTATTGAGTTGGGCCATCGAGGCCAAAATTCCAGCAATCCCCCACAAGATTCTAGAGGCACACAAAATTTGCTTTTGGTTGCAAACATTGTTTATATACCGGTGCTACAGTGGAGACTGTCAAGTTGAACTTCCACCTAGACTTCATGTTACACTAGTTTGCAACTTGGACAGTGGACTATGCCTTGAACTGCATGTTTTCTGCGAATCTAGTTTCACATAAAGCCTTGACCGATACAGGGCTGCCGTGGGACTTCCTCGTGGGTGGAGCTTATACGTCATACTCCGAGGCCTTTCATGAGTTTATTAAAGAGCACCCCACTCTCATGGACTGCGACGTTTGACAGTCAGACTCATATAGGTGTGTTCCTCAAAAGATGTTCTGCAGGGCAACATCTCTGCTTTAGATAAAGCCTCTTGGTACACATTAAGATAAACATCAACCTGCCGTGCAGTTTAGAAGAGTATTGCATCTTTGCGGAGTGGTTTTATATAAATAGTAAGGATACTCTCTTCTCGGTTGATCAACAGCTTGTCTCCCAATTCTACTTCACGGGATCTCCGATCACATAGAGTGGGTTGCCACTGTGAACAACTCATACTGTGGGTCTCATACCCATCTCCCTTGATGCATTATCTATCACATTCCGTGATAGACCCTTTGTGAAGGGATCTGCCAAATTTTTAGATGTTTGGATATAATCGAACGCAATAACTCTGGAGTTCTTCAATTTTCTAACAGATTTTAATCTCCTCTTCACATGCCTTGATGACTTCATATTATCCTTAGAACTATTCACTTTCGTGATCACGGTTTGATTATCATAGTTCATCAGGATAGCGGGTATCAGTTTTTCAACCACAGGTAAGTCCATCAAAAGCTCACGGAGCCACTCTGCTTCAACAGTGGATGTGTCTAATGCTGTGAGTTCTGCTTCCATAGTTGACCTTGTTAAGATGGTCTGCTTGCAAGACTTCTAGGAGACAGCACCACCTCCAAGTGTAAATACATAACAACTTGTGGCCTTAATCTCATCAGCATCAGATATCCAATTTGAATCACTATAACCCTCAAGTACCCTTGGGTCCCCGGTATAATGAATTCCATAGCTCGTTGTGCCTTTTAGATAGCGCATGACTCTTTCAAGCGCATGCCAATGATCATCTCCTGAATTTGACACAAACCGGCTCAGCTTGCTCACAGCAAATGAAATGTCAGGCCTCGTGGCACTCGCCAAATACATAAGCGAGCCTATGATCTGAGAATATCTCAATTGATCTATAGAAATCCGTCGATTCTTTCGAAGCAACACACTAGGATCATACGGTGTTGGAGAGGGCTTGCAGTCGCTATACCCGAAACGACTCAAGACCTTGTCCACGTAGTGGGATTGAAGCAGAGTAATCCCACCATTGTCATCTCTCAAAAGCTTGATGTTCAAGATAACATCAGCTACTCCTAGATCCTTCATCTCAAAACAACTAGATAAGAAATCCTTGACTTCCTTAATCACCTTATGGTTGGTTCCAAATATCAGTATGTCATCGACGTACAAACAGAGAATAACTCCCTCGCCCCCACCATGGCGATAGTACACACATTTGTCAGCTTCGTTTACAACAAAGCCTTCAGCAGTTAAAGTCTTTTTGAACTTCTCATGCCACTGCTTAGGGGCTTGTTTAAGGCCGTACAATGACTTCAACAACTTGCACACCTTTCCTTCTTGACCAGGTACCACAAAACCATCTGGCTACTCCATATAAATTTCCACTTCCAACTCTCCATTTAGGAAAGCCGTCTTAACGTCCATTTGATGGACGAGAAGATCGTGTGAGGCAGCCAATGATAGTAGCACGCGAATGGTGGTCAGTCTAGCTAAAGGTGAGTAAGTGTCGAAGAAGTCTTCTCCTTCCTTTTGGGTATAACCCTTGGCCACAAGCCGTGTCTTGTACTTTTCAATGGTACCATCACGCCTAAGCTTCTTCTTGAACACCCACTTACATCCTACAGGTTTGCACCCGTACGGACGATCAGTGATCTCCCAAGTTCTGTTAGCTAAGATGGAATCCATCTCACTACGGACAGCTTTCTTCCAGTAGTCAGCATCTAAAAATGCATAAGCTTCTGAAATAGAACTGGGAGTGTCATCTATGAGGTACACAATAAAATCATCACCAAAAGACTTTGCAGTCCTCTGTCTCTTGCTTCTTTTAGGAGTTCCATTGTCATCCTCCACATTATTTTCGTGGTGTTCTATCGGAATGGTGGGTTCAGGAATTGGAACAAATTCCTGACTAGATGAACTTGGCATCTCCTGATTTGATGAGCTCGGCATATCCTTCATGGGAAAGATATCCTCAAAGAAAGTTGCATCATTCGATTCCACAATTGTGCCAACATGCATGTCGGATACCTCAGATTTTACTATCAAAAATCTATAACCAACGCTATGAAAAGCATAGCCCAAAAGGACACAGTCAACGGTTTTCGGTCCAAACTTTCGCTTCTTGGGAATTGGTATATTGACTTTCGCCAAACAACCCCAAGTGCGTAAGTAAGAGAGTTTCAACTTTTTCCTTTCAAACTCCTCAAATGGAGATATCTCTTTGTCCTTTATGGGAACTCGGTTTAGGACATGACATGCAGTCAATATCGTCTCCCCCCACCATGCCTTGGAGAGACCCGATGTGTCTAACATGGCGTTAACCAAATCAGTTAGAGTACGGTTCTTTCTTTTAGCCACTCCATTTGACTGGGGTGAGTAGGGAGGCGTCCTCTCATGAATTATACCGTGTTCCGCACAAAAGAATCAAATTCGTTGGAAAAGTACTCTCCATCACGATCGGATCTAAGCCACTTAATCTTTCGATCAAGTTGATTTTCTGCTTCATCTTTATATATTTTGAAGAAATTTAGAGCCTCATCTTTTGATTTCAGAAGGTACACGTAACAGTATCTAGCGGAGTCATCAATCAACGTCATGAAGTATCTCTTTCCACCTTTTGTCAGAACGCCATTCAACTCACAAATATCAGAATGTATGAGCTCTAGAGGTGCCAAGTCTCGTACCTCCACAGTCGTATGAGACTTGCGTGGTTGTTTTGCTTGGACACAAACTTGGCACTTAGGACCTTTGACAGTGGTGAAACTAGGGATTAAATTCAATTTGGCTAGCCGCGTCATGCACCCAAAATTAATATGACAAAGACGTGAATGCCATACATTAGATTCAGCAGTAGTGCAAACATGATTCACAACTTTATTAAACACGTCTGGCAATGATAGGCGGAACAAGCCTCCGCACTCATAGCCTTTACCAACAAAAGTTCTAAACTTGGACACAACAAATTTATTGGACTCAAAAACTATCTTGTAGCCATCTCGACACATAAGAGACACGCTAACAAGATTTTTATTTATGGAGGGCACATGATGAACGTTCTTCAAGCGCACAATCTTCCCCGAAGTAAATTTCAGATCGACCGTACCAACACCACGAACAAAAGCATGTGACCCATTCCCCATTAGCACGGAGAAAGTTCATGCGACCTGATAAGAAGAAAACATTGAGATATCAGCACAAATATGTACATTGGCACTCGTGTCAATCCACCATTCAGGAGAATGACATACTGAAAAGATAGTTGGAAATATACCGTACCCAGCATCTTTCATCTCAGTATCTCCAATGACAACATTAGCAGTCTTGCCGCTCTTCTCGCGCTCCTCAAATCGGTTAGGGCATCTTGGAGCCCAGTGATTGGGATCACCACAAACATGGCAGGATCCCTTCTTCCTATCGGTCTTCCTCATGAAGTTGGTAGACTGTGAAGGCTTGTTCTTTTTATCATACTTGCCTTTGTCCTCAGACTTATTCTTGTACTTGGGCTTGTAGGATTGGGAGTTCTTCTTCTGAACGAAGTTAGCACTCGAACCTCCCTCAAAGACTCGAGCTCGTGTGTCTTTCGCTCTCGCCTTTTCTTCCACATCAAGAGACCCAATGAGATCCATAACGGAAAACTCTTGTCTCTTGTGCTTCAGAGAGGTAGCACAATTCCTCCACGAAGGAGGGAGTTTGGCAATGATGCCTCCCGCAATGAACTTGTCGGGTAACACACACAAAACTTGCTCAAGTTCCTTAGCAATGGACTGTATCACATGACCCTGCTCAACAATGGAGCGCTCACAAGTCATCTTGTAGTCAAAGAACCGCTCCATGATATACAAATCACTGCCCGCGTCCGAGGCCCCAAACTTGGCCTCGAGCGCATCCCACATGCCCTTGGCCGTAGTGATGGACAAATACGGGTTGACAATCTTGTCACCAAGGATGCTGAGAATAGCAGCCTTCAAAAGGGTATCGGCTTCCTGAAAAGCTCTCTCCTCTTCAGGAGTGAGCTCTCCTTCAGGCTTGCCTTTAACAGCGTGAAAACACTTCATGGTGTTTCAAACCAGAGAGTGGCTCTCGCACGCCACTTCTTATAGTTCACCCCATGAAAAGCAGCGGGCCTCAGCGAAGCAGCAAAGCCAACAGGAGAAAATTGCCTAAAATAAGGTTTTTTTGGATTGTTGAATATATGAGCAATTTTCCACATGATTTAATCCGTAAAAACAGTAGATAAAACATGGCTAGAGAAATAAGAATCAAACTAGTCATGCAATCTAACAGAAAGTACGCATAAAGCAATTGTACACATATTGCTAGAATCAAAGTCTGAAACATGATCTCTAATAGGCAGAATAGGATCACATACGGGCCAGTGGAGGACGACTGTAGCGGACCTCCACTTAAAAATTGGCAAGTCCCTGTGTATAGTGCAAATCACTGGATCGATTCGTTTGCACACACAGTCTAAGATGAAATATCACAACATTGTATCAATTATTACACGAAGATCCAGTACTTAGGAGAATATTCGTTACACACTACTAGGATTTAGCATAGCATAATAACTTAATAAAAATTTCTATCATGCATACTACTCAAAAATTCAACTAATGCATATAGGAAAATAATGGGTGGTTTATGAATGTCACTTGCCTTTGAAATTTGTCGTTGCTCACAAACTCTTTTCAACGTAACTCGGAGCTCTCCGTTCAATCTAAACAATATAAACAACCAACAATACAACAATCAACTTACAACACAACATCAAACATGGATAACAACATAACATTTGGGTTTGGTTTAAAAGGGCTTAACACATTTTAAAACCAAGGTTTGTAAATCAAAATATTTTACAAGACTTCTAGCACAAAATAAAATATATAAAATATTAAAAACCTAAAAAATTATGGTTTTGTGTCTCTCTGGTCAGAGGCAAAGATTTGTGATAATTTGCAAAAAGAAACATATTAAAACTATTTTTAGAAATTAAAATATATTAACAATACTCAAATTAAGGCTTTGATTTTTAAAACAGTTTAAATATATCCAAAAATATATTCTAACAGTGGCATAATAATCTACAGAACCAAATGTTTCCAAATATATTTTATTTGCAATTTTTGAACATATAGAATTAAAGGTATGTCAAATTTACTCAAATCAAGCATTTGAAATTTGAATTTTTTTGAACTTGTCAAAACTGAAAACTAACATATCCAAAATAAACTACAGATCCAGAGGATCTCAAATATATAAAATTTATTAAATTTGGCCAAACAGATATAAAGTTATTGATTTTACAAGATTTGATGAAATTCTGTTTAAAACAGAAAAAAAGGAAATAAAACAGTCCTCGTGGCGGCTTCTGACTGGCTGGATCTGCTGACTGTGCTGCTGACGAGATGCTGACTGGTCGCTGACGTGGCGCTGACTGGATGTTGACGTGGTTAAGTGAAAAGATCCGGGCCGTTGGATCTGGATCTGGCGGTCCAGATCTGCTAATTCCCCTTGGCCGGTTAGATCTAATCTATTGCGTTGAAAATAGATCTAACGGTCAGGATCTAGGGTTCTCAGCGGGCGGCGTGTTTCGCCGGAAATGGAGGTCGCGGTGGCGTGCGCTCGGGTGGTTGTCGCCGACGGCGCTCCGGTGATCCCCGGGATTGGAGAAGACGACGACGACGCGCAGCGCGAGACGGCGAAGACGAAGATGGCGATGGCGTCGGCTCGGGCGTCCTGGAACACCGGTGGAGCACGAACGGGGCGCGGCGGCGGAGGCGACCTTCGGGTCGAGCACGCCTCGCTCGATTCACTGCGAACAAAAATTAAAGAAGGCCATGAGGAGGTGCGGCTGGACGTGGGGAAGCTTAAGGAATAAAAATGGGGCGGAGGGGACCTTCAAAGTCACCGGTATCGTCCTCGAACGGCGGTGGCAGTGCGCAGCTCCGGCGAGCAAATTCAGCGGCCTGGCGGCGCTATTTGGAGAGGGATGAGAGGGGAAATGCGGATGAGGGCCGAGGCTATTTATAGGACAGAAAGGCACGTTGAATTTGGTAAGGAATCACGCAAATTGAAGGAAAGAAATCGTCGGCGGTTTCGGGCGTGATTTTCGGCTGGAGGTTGAAGAAGCCTCGCCCCTGACGGGTGGGGCCCGGCTGGCAGTGGGAGAGACAGGGGAGAGAGGCCGGGGTGGGCTGGCTGCTGGGCTCGGCCCAGTTCGGCTTGTCCTCCTTTTTTTTGTTCTTTTTTTTGTTTTTCCTATTTCTTTTATAACTTTGGTTTTAAATCTCCAAATGAATTCAAACCAATTTGTAGATTTTTGTAAAATAAACCTTTATCAGTATAAACTATTTGGTAATACTTTTGCAAAACAAAACAAAGTAATAATTTTAAAACATTGCATAATTTGCTAAATTGACATCTTTATGTCCATTTTGTAAACTAAGTTTTTATAAATTCTTTTGAATTTAAAATAAAATCTAGAATATAGTATGAGTATTATCATTTAAATTATAAACCCAACAAAAGTATTTTGGTACAAAACATTTATTTAAACAGAGTTTGATAATCATTAAATACAAATACATTTATATCATGGGTTCTATAAAAATATCACAATTGTAAATATTGAGAAATAGCTATTTTAAACTTATTTTCTTTAATTAAATATAATTGAATCAAAACAAGATTTTTAAATTAGATAAAGCTTTAAATAATTAACTTAAAACACTTTATAAATATTGTTTTAGAGTTTAACAAACTCCTAATTTTTAACTCATATAGTTTAACAAAAACCATTTCTGAAATAGGCAGTCTTTAAATAACTTTAGCACTTTGCAAATGTGGTTTTTGGTTTTTAATAAATAGCCCAAAAGCTATATATTTAAAATAAAATACTTGGAAAAAGACATTTTATGAAATGAAGTTGCCTTTGAAAATTTTAAATCATCTTGCCAAATATATTGGGTTTTATGAAATACTTTGGATAAAAGAATTTACTAACTCCACTTTGAATTAATGATTACTTGGATATTTAAACTATTAAAACTTTTTGAAGAGGCCACATATCTTCTATTATTTGGTTTCCATTATAATTTTAATGTTTTCTTTAAATAAAAACAAAAGTTTCAATTTTTAGTGATTTTTAAACAAATATTTGGTTTCCGTTCGCATTGGCTGACGAAGACATGTTGCCGAAGAGGACGTCGACGTCAGCGAAGAAGTCGTCGTCCGGGAAGTAGTCGTCGGAGTCCGTGTTGGAGAAGAAGTCAGTAGTCGCGTGATGACGCTCCCCAAAAACCTTATCGCCTCTCTCCCGTACAGGATCGCGAGAGACGGGATTCTGGAGGCCTACTGTTCCGTCACGCGGTGCACGCTGCGGAACGGAATGAGGAAAACTTGATCGGCGGTGTAGTGCTCGAGAACCAGGGGGCAGGCGCATAAGATGTGGCTGTGTTGCGGTGTGTCTAAGAGAGAGGAGCGACCTCTGTTTTATAGGCACAGCAGCTGAAGGCGAACAGGCACCGCAGGAGAGGAAATGAAAATGCAGGAGGCGAACTGAATAGGCAGCGCCCGTTAGCATTCGGTTCAGTTCTCCACTACTGCAAAACGTTTTACCTTCGTGCAACCGTTCATATTCATATTCGTCCATTCACGTGTGGCAAAAAGAATACATCGGCTCGGCGTGATTCCCGCAACCCGCGGCGCGCGCGCGTCGTGACGAGGCAAGGCGTGCGGCGGAGGAGGAGCGCGCGTGGGACTCTCTCGTATTCTCTCCTATTCTCATGCTCGTACAAGTGATAGAAGAGCTCACGTTATAAAGTGGTGCAAGTGCAACTCTCTCTAAACTAGTAATGTGTGACTAAACATTTGTCCCACCTCTTGCCATGTATGAATGGGCCACATGGGCTGTAGGATTTTCAGGAATTATGGAAATGAATTATTCAGCAGTGCCATCGAGGCCAAAATTCCAGCAAGTGGAACGGCATTATGGCATCAACTGAAGCGCACTGCTCTCTCTCATGCACTGAACCTTTCAGCGAATGAAGGCATCGTCGAATCGTGAGCAAATCTCGTTATTGGCCGCCAAATAAGTGGAAGCTGCTCTCAGAACATGGATAAGCTCGGAATACTCGGCACTCATTCTTGGCCGGTCAACTTGCGACGGCGGAGCAGACGCCGCAATCACGATTGATTCAGCTATATATACACCTAATCCCAATTGAGTTGTCACCGGCAAGAGATAAAAGATGGCGAGCAAACGGTTTCCGGCAGTGCTGTTGCTCACCGTGTTGTCACTGGCAGGACTGGCCGCCGGAGCGCGCGCCGGTGGCATCGCGATCTACTGGGGCCAGAACGGCGACGAGGGCACGCTGGCGCAGACGTGCGCGTCTGGCAACTACAAGTTCGTCAACGTGGCCTTCCTCTACACCTTCGGCAAGGGCCAGACGCCGCTGCTGAACCTGGCCGGCCACTGCGACCCGGCCTCCAACGGCTGCACCTTCGTGGGCGCCGACGTCAAGTCCTGCCAGAGCCTCGGCATCAAGGTCTTCCTCTCCATCGGCGGCGGCGTCGGCAGCTACGGCCTCTCTTCCTGCGCCGACGCCAAGCTTGTCGCCAAGTACCTCTGGGACAACTACCTCGGCGGCACGTCGACGTCGAGGCCCCTCGGCGACGCCGTCCTCGACGGCGTCGACTTCGACATCGAGAGCGGCAACAGCGCGCACTGGGACACCCTGGCCAGGTACCTCAAGACATACTCGCGGCGGGGGCGCGAGCACAAGCCGGTGTTCCTTGCGGCGGCGCCGCAGTGCCCGTTCCCGGACGCGTCGCTCGGCGTCGCGCTGAATACCGGCCTGTTCGATTACGTGTGGGTGCAGTTCTATAACAACCCGCCGTGCCAGTACACCACGGCAGGCGGGTGAGCAACCTGGCGAGTGCGTGGGAGCAGTGGACGCGGATACCGGCGGGGCAGGTCTTCCTTGGGCTACCAGCGGCGCCCGAGGCCGCCGGCAGCGGTTTCGTGGAGCCGAGCGACCTGGTATCGCAGGTTCTTCCGGTAGTAAAGAAGTCGAAAAAGTACGGTGGGATCATGCTGTGGTCAAGGTTCTACGACTTGGAGACGGGGTACACCGACAAGGTAAAGGCCAGCGTGTGAGCTCATCTCAAGTGCTAAGCTAGCGCCACGAGCAACTTCGTGTATGATGACGAGCTATGCAGAAAAAAGACTAAACATAATATTACGACATGATTTTACAACTCACATTGCTAAGCTGTATTTTCAATAAAGGACACATACAAGCATAGAGAGATCACAAATCGCCTCATTTCGTATGACACTGCATATTTACGGTTTACGATGCACACAGCCTCACTAAAATTCTCAAGCACAAAATGGAAAAAAAAATACATAGTCATGTATGGCAAATATAGAGCCTAACAGGGTGGAGGGCCAAGATCCCAAGACTAAACCGCCTACATATTGGGTGAAGATATCCTTGGGCACCTGCTCCAACCGCGTACACACTACGTAAATGTTCCTGTCCTAGAATAAGACCACAACGAACCGCGAATCTAAACTTATGATTAATACAATGTAACCATATTGACAAGGTGTAATACTATAAGGCGAAGTGCATTTGGAGGCGCCACAGAGCTCAGTATTTTAATAGATTCCGAAGAAAACAATTCTATGTGTAGTTAATGTCAAGATATATCAGCGTGCAAAATCTAAATGAAAAATTTGTATTAATTTTCACAACAGAAAAATGACAAATCTAACAACATTTCAAGTTTTCCAAATTGTGTATTGTTCACATATCTAGATCCACTCATTCGTCATTTTTTTTACCAGCCAAAATATAACGTATTTTGGATTCAATTTTTGCACATTTATAGGTTATATTATTATCTACATCTAGATATGTTTTGATTTTTTTTAACTTCAAAATGCGAATTTTATGAGCTTCGTGGAGCTTGGCCTCCATATCGCCGCACTCTACTAAAAGGTGTATACAAATTATAAGCCACCTGGATAGCTAACCATATGGAGGGGGCAACCTTGATGACAAAAAAAAAACACTTTTATGCTCATAGATCACTTATGCTTGAAATTATCCTTATAATTAGGATGACACCTCTGCCCGAAGGTATCAGGCAGAGAGTTTAATAATTTGTGCTCCACTATTTTTTTGGATTTGGTCGAAGTGGAGATTTTTTGATCCCAAGCTTCACTTCTCTCATCAATTCCAAATATTTGTATTCTGAGATACCTAATGACAACAATGCGGATTTGAGTATGCGTAATTTCAAATCTCTAAATTTTATCAGATTTTGTTATTTTTTTGTATCCCATAATATAAAATGTTTAAAATTTATATTTGAAACGTTTGTGGGATACACCACTGACTACATCCGTATTTTTTCAGTTTTTTTTTAACTCATAAATGATTTTCAATTATTATTTTTGGAAAGGAGGGAGCATTGGAGCTCGGGAGTCAAATACACTTTCCAGTTTTGGTTGTTATTTTTAACTAGGGACGGTCCGAGTGAACTAACGCTTTGTAAATGAAATGCATCGAGAAAGTGCCAAATTGCTAAACTGTATGCACTTCAAAAGAATAGAGGGAACCCTAGGAGATCGATGGGAAAAGATTTCGAGGGTGAGGAGCCGCGGATATTCCTGTTTAATGCAAAGAGTATTTTTTAGCATGTTTGAACCATGATATCAGAAGATATTTAAGAAGAAAAATATAAAAGGACGTACGAGGTGAATGGGCCGGCCTTATACATGGGATCTTTAATTTGTACAAAGGCATGCGTAAGCACAAACCCTATGTATCGCCTCGTAGCGACGCGGTTAGGCTCTCGCATGAAGGGTGGCGCTGATTCGCCGGTCCATTTGCTTTTTATTTTTTATTTTCTGTTTTCTTCTTGTTTTTTCTTTCCATTTTCTTTTCTTTGTTTTCGTCTCTTTTTTCACTCTTTCAACGATTTCTGGAAAATGTTTATTTTTTAAATATTCATATTTGAAAAATGTTTAGATCTAAAAATTTGTTCGTATTTTTTGAAAAATATTTTACTTTCGAATTTATCCATATTTAAAATATTCAAATTCGGAAATTGTTTAGTTTTAAAAAACAAATTTGAAAATGGTTCATATTCGAGAATTTTCCAAATTCTGAAATTGTTCTAATTAGTAAACTGTTCAAATTCAAAAATTGTTCATAGTTTTGGAAAAAAAAATCAAATTTGAACATTGTTCATGTAAAAAAATTAAATTCAGAATTGTTCGTATTTGAATTTTATTCAGATTTAAAAATGTTCAGACATTAAAAAATAGAAAGAAAAAATAACGTACCGTTTTTATTGGGCCGCTTTTTTAGGCAGTCCATGAAGCGCATTGCTTCAGTGACGTGCCGCCCGCGTCGATTTGAAGCGATGCATAGGAGCGCTCATTCAGAAGACTGTCGGACGCGTAAGAAACTGGGCCTGAGCCCTGAGGCCTCATCAGTCTGGCCTAATTACATACTCCATATCTCCGAAGGGAAAACATGTCGAGAGCATTTACGGCTGGACGCCGTATACTCTATGAAAATTAATCGAAAATCGAAAGAAGAGGATAGAGAGAAAAGAGTATGTTGAGAGTGGGATTCGAACCCACGCCCTTTCGGAACAGACCCTCGATCTGCCGCCTTAGACCAACTCGGCCATCTCAACATTTATTAACAGCAATATAATTGGTCCTATAAAAATTTAATTATGAGTATTACAATCCGGACGTGACAAAAATTGGTAACGTGCTGAGGGATATTTGCTAACACGGCGTTGATCGTCCGATGCATCCTCCAATAGTCCATTGACGCTCATCGCTGTTTATAATTTTATATACTCCATACTACTTTTTGTACATTGTGAGCCTTTAGTATAATCGATAAGAAATAATTTGCACCAAATGTTTTTTTTGACACATTTCTCAACTGTTTTTTGACACCAACTGTTACATTTTTCAAACGTTAACCAAACAATGGGGAGCATTTGGTGCCTTCACTAATTTACTGTTCGTTGTCTACGATGCCCACCCTGAATTTCTCTATCCTCTGAACCCCGCTCAACCCGCTTTCTCTCGCGTGGATAGCACCTCCGTCACCTACCAAAATTTGAGTGAAGCCTCATCGCCCCGCCCAAATTCCCGCCACTGTCCCCCCTCGGACCAATTCTCGACCAAATACAGCTAGAAATATTTTAGGAACATCTTCGCATCGCCGATCCGTGCGCGCACCTCCACCGCTGCTAGTCCACGCTGCAGATTCTCGACCCAATTCAGCTAAAAATTGTTGAGGAACATCTTCACATTGTCGAGCCGTGCGCGCACCTCCGCCGGTGCTAGTCCATGCTGCCACCCCACAGTCAGCGTGTGATACGTCCAAAATGTATCTATAATTTTTGATATTTCATGCCTGTTATATATTGATTACCACATATTTATCTTACACTTTATATCATTTTTATGCATTTTCTGGGACTAACCTATTAACAAGATGCTACAGTGCCCGTTCATGTTTCCTGTTGTCTTTTTGTTTCAGAAATTCTATTCTGCAAATATTCTCGGAATCTGACGCCAATTTAACTGATTTATTTCTGGACCGAGACGGAGCAGCAGCCAGAAGGACGAAGCCAGGGCCACACCAGGGAGGCTGGTGGGCCCACGGCGCGGCCAAGGGTGGGGCCACGGTCCCACCTCGGCTGGCCACCTACGTCTCCCTTTTGCCTATAAATTGCATCTATTCGGGAAACCCTACACACCCGAGCGAAAATCCACGAAAAGTTCCAACGCCGCCGTCGTCTTCAACCCTAGTTCGGGAGGGTTTCTGCAGTTCTTTCAGGCACCTTGCCGGAGGGGAAATCATCACCGGAGGGCTCTACATCGCCATGCTTGCCTCCGGAGTGATGTGTGAGTAGTTCTTCACGGGACTACGGGTCCATAGCAGTAGTTAGTTGGTAGTTGAAAGGACAATGATGTCGCCTAGAGGAGGGGTGAATAGGCGATTAAAACTTTTCCGGTTTAGGCTTGGTTAATGCGGAATAAAACTTGGTGTTTAAAATAACAAGCAACAACATAAATATACTAGGCTCACCTATGTGCGCCAACAACTTATGCTAAGCAAGACAAGCAACAAGGTGATAGCAATAGAATACTTCAAGCACGAAGGCTATCACAATGTAAAGTGCATAAGTAAAGAGCTTGGGTATAGAAATAACCGAGGTACGTGGAGACGAGGATGTATTCCCGAGTTCCTTCTTTTTAGGGGAGTACGTCTCGTTAGAGAGGTGTGAACCAACACAATGGTTCAACAACCACAAAGGTTTCACCTTCTTCTCCGATGAACCGCATCACAAAGGTTTGGTTCACCTTCCACTATCGGAATTCCTTCGAGGCGGAGTCCGGAGCCTTTACAACAACGATCCGGTGCACAACCACAACGAGATTGGGGGCTCCCGAACAGCTACAAGTGACCACACAAGGGTCTCAACCACGACACGGGCGTCTAGGGTCCAAAGACCCAAGAGTAACAAGTTCACAAGCTTTCAACTTCCACGAATCCTCGTGGAGAGCACAAACGATGCAACGAAGCAATGGCAAGAGCACAAGTGCTCAAATCCTTCACTCTCAAATCTCACCACAAGCAACTAATGCTTATGGGGGGAGAAGAGAGGAAGAACAATGAAGAACACAACAAATGGAACTCCAAGATCTAGATCGAAAGGGTTCCCCTCACTTAGAGGAGAGATTGATTGGTGGAAATGTAGATCTAGATCTCCTCTCTCAAATCCCTCAAAGATATGCAAGAATCATGGGTGGAATTGGGAGAGGGGCAAGCTTTCCAAGGGCAACAATGGAGGAGAGAGAGGGGGGAAAACGGGCTTGGAAGAGCTGGCTGGCTGGAGGTAGGTGGAGGGGTATTTATACCCCTCCCAGAAAAAGAGCCGTTGCAACCAACTTACACCGGAGTTTCCGGACTGGGAGGTCAGAAATTCCGGCCTGGGCTGGAAACTCCGGACTGACTCCGGGGTCACTCCGGACCTGATACCGCGACAGCCGCCGCGTTGCTTTCTTCGCAGCAACTCCTGATGGGCCGGAAACTCCGGACCCTGAGACCGGAAACTCCGGCCGCGACCGGAAACTCCGGGGAAACTCTGGACCTACTCCGGCCTCAATGCAGCGATTGCCGCCGTGAGGCTTCAAAGCTCGGTGGGCCGGAGACTCCGGCCCCTGAGCACCCTCAGGCCGGAAACTCCGGCCTAGGCAAAACAGCAGAACTGCAAAACCTGAAATGCAATAACTTTTGCAAGGAAGCTCCAAACGAGATGAAACCAACGAGGTTGGAAAGGTAACGAAATATTAAGGGTCACAAATATAGAGGAGATATCACACATGGGAGGTGTGGACCTTATCTCGAGGAGGACCGGTAATATTTCCAACCCGAGAACGCAACAAGTTTTCCATCCGGACTCCATTATCTATGATCTTGGGCTTGCTCCGAAGATAATCACAAGCACAACAAGATCATGCATATACACATCATAGTCCATCATGTGAGGAGGATAACACAAGAGGAGAGTTTTACCTCTCAACAAGAGACGAACCGGTAAAACCTCCAACAACAAAAACACCACAAGATATTCAAATGAAATCCGTTTTTGAAGAACTAGAGCTTGGTATGGAGATGAACACAAGCTCTAAATTCTCACATGGATAAAATCCAAATAAGAACTAAGAAAGATGATATGCCAAATATGCAAAGGTTTGAGCTCTCCACAAAGATGCGATCAAGTTACTCACTTGAGAGCCCCTCTTGATAGTACGCCGTCTATCCTATAACCCGGTCTCTCACTAACACCACGAGACCGGTAAAATAGAAACCCTATCAAGATCATACCTTTGCCTTGTGTATTCCACTTGAGCTAGATGATGACGATCTCGACTCCCTCAGGATGGAACACCTTTCTTGATTGTACTTGCTAGCACATGCTTGATGAAGACTTCTCCAAATACTCCCCCATACACCATTATGGGAGAGCCTTGCTAAACTCCGTCTTCATGAATCCACTTGCACTTCATCTTCTTATCTTGATATAGATGATGGCTTGGAGATAAACATGAAGTTCACTCCATCTTCTTTTCCAAGCCATGCTTGCAATAAGCTCAACTCTTCACATGACTATTCTTCATATAAACCCTTGGATGGAACCTTGGTCATTATGACATCTTCTAGAGTCCAACACATGAACTCCAATCTTTTCCTATGGACAAGATCTACAAGTATATCTCAATGCAAACATTAGTCCATAAGGACTATCATTAATTACCAAAACCACGCATGGGGCAACACATGCACTTTCAGTAGTCTCTCCACCTTGTGCTATCATGTTTAGATCTTGTGAGCTGCCTAACATGATCAAGATCATCTTTTTGTAATGCTACATGTTGTGTTTGCTGGGATCCGATGAATTGTGAAGTTATGATCAAGTTTGTTCATCTATCTATATTATGTTTTGTCTATATTCCTGCATGCTCTCCGTTGTTAGTAGATGCTTTGGCCAAGTAGATGCTAGTGACTTCAAGAGAGGGTATTTATGCTAGATAGTGGGTTCATGCCTCTAGAAGTCTGGGCTTGATAGACAGAAACAACAAGTCTGTAGATGTACTGTTGCCATTATGGATAAAATAACCGATGCTTAGCTTAATGGTACTGCTGTTAAGTCTAATGCGTTTGTTTACATTACATACTTTGCTTAATGATATAATTTATTGCTTGCAACTTAATACTCATGGGAGACCCGAAAGCTATCTTGTGAGTAGATTGAGTCATAGATGCAACTAGTAAGCGGTCTATCTATATTATTGTAATGCCCAATAGGTATAACAATGAACATGTGCTTGTCATATATTGCATTGTCATGGGTTTGCAATTTGTCAATTGCCCAGCTGTAATTCGTTCACCCAACATGTATGTTTATTTGTCTTATGGAGAGACACCACTATTGAACTGTGGACCCGGTCCTTTATTCCACACGGATATAAACACCGTTTTCACCACGCTCTATGTTACTCCCTGCTGCTACTTTTATGTTCATCATCATATTCCACACCATACGTTTAATCCTTTGTATTCAGTAAGCCGGGGAGATTGAGAACCTTCCTGTTTCGTTGGGGCAAAGTACTTTGATTGTGTGTGTGTGCAGGTCCACGTCAGTGATCGGGTAACGGCGCCACTGACACCTTTCTGAAACTCTTCCAATTCCCACTAGATCTGACAACCTTGGTTTTGTAATCAAGGGAAAACTTTGTTGCTGACTACATCAAACCTTCCTCTTGGGGGTTTCTGTTGTATGTATGCCCAAAAGTCAATAAAGTTTAACATCTGATTCATAATTATGCTTCATGATTCTATGATATAACTGCGGTGACTCCTGAATATGTGATTCAGAGGAAAACTCACTCGCACGTGCAGAGACATGAACAGAATAAAGTATAACCTAGTCTTGCCTTTTAGACTAACTTGCAGGGTGGCCCGCGCAAATGCGCGGGCATCTAGTATATGTTGGTTATAAATTTCTCCTTTATGACTTTCTATATTATTAATTAAGTGTATATTCATGTATTAAGTTTGTGAGTTCTATTATTATCTTAGGATGTTTATGATTAATTTTAGTATTATTTCATTTTGCTAAATCATTTTACGTCAAATTCATTTAATTCAAGATTATTGGCGTGTGTGGAAAACATCATTGTTATTTATTTTTCATAATTTGTGTAATATTTAAATTTTCATTTTTGATTTGTTAAGGTTTCATTGGTGCCCGTTAGTAAGAAGTATGTAGTCAAACAATCTATCCTGTCGAGTGAGCATAGCCGTGACTAAGCATACTTGCTTCAAGTATTAAACAAATAGCGTTACATTTTCTCACTCACTTCCCTAGGAGCGTTACTTTCTCTCTCACTCCTCTTCATAGTTCAGATCGTTATCCATCCCCAATCCCCTCTGCACTAAATCTTCTTGCTCCGCCGCCCCCAAAACCAAATCGCCGCCGCTCTCGATTTTCTTTTGCACCCAGAGATTAAACTTGAGGTGCTTCTGTAGTAGGACCATGCAATTCTTCGGATGGCTAGAAGCATCCGTGCATCCGTGCACCCGGCGAACTATGAGGCCTCTACTTGGAGGAGACTACTTAAGTCGGTGGTGGCTGTTGTTAGTTGGATTCGGTGAGTACATGGTCATCAATTCTTATTAGTTGCTGTGAGTTGCTTTTTTTGGTAATGCCTCAGTTGATCTATTTGGTCAACTCAGAGTTTTTCAGCTCCCGATTGTTGATCCCTTTCGTCCGACTAATATGACAATGAATTCCATATTTATGCCACTGTAATAAAGCAAGAATGAAGCAGTTGTCTGTAAGTACCATGTTTTGTCCAGATTTCTTTCAATGAGGCCAGTGCTTCGTTCCTCGTTTAGAAGGATAAAGCATAAGCCGAAGCAAACACCTATGAATTTTAACAACTGTATAACTATTAGTATGTTATGTCCGTCTGGATATTGTAGTATATTGTAATATAGGTACTGCTTGTGCAATTGTGCAATATGTTTATGCCCCCTCCACTTTTTTCTGGGCTTGGGACCGGCATCGGCAGTGTTAGGCCCCCCTATCCTAATTTATATATATATATATATCAAATTGAAATACCCCCAAAATCCAAATAGATGCTTAAAAGTAAACAGTGAACTTAAAATGGCGTATTGTATGGTAAATATAAATTTAGTGCTACTGAGTATGAAATACTAAACGCTATGAACTTTCGGTATAGTCTAAACAATTAATCATGTGAAGTGTTCATCTGATATGTATGTAAGAAATCCGAAGCTTATAGTGTGTTAAGCTTTTACTATGATGCAACCAAATTATTAAATACTGATGCATTTTCCATTGCTTCTGTAGCTTGTAGTGGAGCATATCCATCCTGCCATATAGTGCAAAGCGTTGATGTTTAGATTAGAAAAGTATATGTAAAGATATTTGACAGGTTTCTTTAATAATAGAGAAAGTGTTTATTTTGTTCGTACCTTTAGAAAATTTCTTTATAGACTATGTTCTTGACTGCATCATCCTCTTTGCTCTCTTCGTCATCTACCATTACCTTAGTCCTTCCCTTTTTGTGACTCTTGAGAATGCTACATATAGCTGGCCGTGTGTGAAAACTTGTTTAGGCAGATACAATCCTACCTTGTTTAGAGATTGCCCCTGACTTTTGTTTATTGTCATAGCAAAGCACACAAAATAGGGTACTGTCTTCTTTTTAGCAAGAATGGCCATGCTGACTCAGTCGGTGACATGATTATTCTTGGAATATATACCTTATCACCTACGTGTGTTCCTGTTATTATCTGGGCTTCGATGAATCTTCTTCCTAGCTGAGTTATTGTCATCCGTGTACCATTGCATAACCCAGCACTCTGGTTTATATTGCGCATTAGCATCACCGGTAGTCCTATCTTCAGTCTGAGTTCATGATTTGGAATTCCAGGTATCTTTAGGTTGTGTAGGAATTCTTTTGAACATAGCATATCTATACCATCATTTAGAGTAACAGCTTTGCATACAGTGTCACAACTTCTATAAATTGTGTCCTCGCCTTCTAGTTGGTCCATTATATATTCATTGATCTCGCTAACTGTATCGTTCCTTGGACATAGGATTGCTCTTTCTTCCAAGAATTCTCGGTCACGATATCTTTGTCGAAAATTTGGATAGATGCTCTCCACTATTGTTTTCTTTGGATCATTTCCCTTTTTCAGCAGTATGTCATTAGGTATTTTTATCCATTCCTCGCCTTCAGATGATGTGCTTGTTCCATTCCCAATATTCAAAATCCAGTCTGCAAATTCTGCTACATGTCTTTTCTCTGTCTCATTATCTGTAATGCAAGTGAGTCGCATGTTCTTTTTTAGTTCCAGTATTTGGAAGTGTTTCCAAAGATAGGACCTTTTGATGGATGCACTGACTATGTTGTGTCTTCTTCCCTTTGGCAGAACGGGGAGAATCTGGCGGAAGTCCCCTCCTAGAACCACGGTCATGCCGCCGAATGGCTTTTCGCTACTGTTTTCATTCTTATGCCTTAGTATATCTCTTAGGGTTCTGTCCAGTGCCTCGAAACACAGCTTGTTTGCCATTGGAGCCTCATCCCAAATAATTAGCGATGTATTATTGATTAGCTCTGCCAAGTGTGTACCTTGCTTGATGTCACATGTTGACTCATCTGTAAGTATTAGAGGGATATGAAACCTCGAGTGTGCTGTCCTACCTCCCTCTAGAAGTAGCGCTGCAATACCACATGATGCCACTGCTAGGACTATCTTTCCTTCGGAACGCAATTTTGTTGTTATTGCTTTCCATAGGTATGTCTTCCCCGTACCACCATATCCGTCGACAAAAATTGTTTTCCTAAATCCTTGTCTATTGATTCTATTATGTAATCAAATGCAAGCTGCTGTTCGGAGTTCAGATTACTGAGTATCCTTTGATGTTCATCTTTTTGCTCCTGTTTGTTGTAGTTCATCTCTTCATTTAGCAGCCTGTTTCCAAGTTCCTTTAGACCTGCTGAATCTGGCAGTTCGATTCCTGGATATTCCTTAAGTGTCCTTCCAGTCTCTCTCATCAGCTTTTCTATTTCCACCAAGGCGTGGTCTTTCTTTTGTTGTTCTGTTAGACGTAGTGTAGGATAGTTCAATATTTTTCTCTGTCTGTATTCGATGTCTTCACTTAGAACTTCCCAACACGTTTCCCACACAGTTTGCGGATCTGTAACCTCACAATGACATAAGATGGTTGTGAAAAGTTGTCGTAGCTGATGTCCAGTTGCCCAACTTGATGCTTCGGTGATGCAGTCAATCCACTCTTTGTCGTCATCAAGAAATCCTAATGCTTCACATGCTGCCTTATTTGATGTGTGGACAACTCCATTGACAGTTCTTATGTCTTCAAAGATGTGCATCCTTTGACGACGTTTAGTAGCATTCTCATGTAGTATTTCTCACCACTTGCTGGATGGGCATAATAAATCCTTCCAACAGATCTTCCTTTCTTCCGCCTGCTCCATTTTGTTTTTCTTCTGTTCCACACCCATTCTGAAGGAAATTCTGCATATGTCAATTTTCTTGCTTCTTCACACTGCTTGTTTGTCTCCATCCACTCTGTAAACTTAGTGACTCCTGCCCTTTCCTTTGTTACTATCTTTGTTAAGTCTGTAGTGTCTGAGAAGATTACATGTTGTTCATTCTGCAGGTGGAAAGGCAGCCTTTCAACGCAGGGGTCTCGAAAGTGCATTTCAAATTGGAAAATTCGCCAACACGCATCATATGCTGAAATGTATGTACATTCTAGGTAACTTTTGATCTCATCATTTTCTATCACAGTGTAGCTTGGTCGTCACCCTTGTTAATGTATTTAAAGAGGTACTTTATTGAGAGAGATCTGTTGCAAATCTCAACATTTATGTGTGCTTGATACTTGACCAGTAGATCTCTGTTGTATGGGACCACATATCTGTTGTCCAACTTCACTTCCCCCTTTTCTATGTATCTGCCGTCTTGACGTCTTCTGTATGCTGGGTATCCATCTTCATCTATGGTTGTATTTTCGTTGAATTGCTTAGGGAATTTTCTTATGCATCTATTCTCAACCATGCATGGTGAGTTTGTATTGGCTTGCCCACATGGTCCGTGCATCATGAAGTTCTGAACGGCTTCATAACCTTCTGGATCAACTTCCTTGTCTGGGATATCCGCACTTGTTATCTTATCTACCTGTTCTGGTTCCATATATTTGAACTTCTTCTCTTTCTTGTCAAGGAATATGACTATGTGGGCGTGTGGGAGGCCCCTTTTTTGGAACTCTATTGTGTATATAACTGAAAATAAGACAATAATTGTTAGCCAATTCATCTAGAAAAATAATTGAAAATTACGTAGTTTAAGTTGTGGATCATTACTTGCGAGTGTTTTTCCAAAATATTCCCTTTCCTTTATGTCTCTCATGAACTCTTTGAGTTTTATGTGGAACACTCGACAAACAATGTCGGGTCTTTCTGATGCTATTTGCCCTACCTCCTGTAGCATATATTGAATTTCTGGCCAAGCTGCATTGCACGTGAATGTCACAAATAGGTCAGGGTATCCAGCCCACCTACATATTGCCATTGCATCTTGGAAGTTTTGTTTTTTGTATCTCGGGCTATCCGTGACAGTGGATGGAAGTAGTATCCTCTTACCTACTTGGTCAGCTCTTGTATCTCCCCTTTCAACAGCATCCTGCAAGCCAGCGTATAGATCTGTTCTTAGGTTTCCTTGATGGTTTTTTATCCAGTCCAGCCTATAGTGTAGAATGCATGCAAATGCGTCCACGATGAATTGCAGTGTTAGCTTCTTACAGGACATTAAGTGCACGATTGGTTCATACGCTGTTGTATCCGGTATGCATAGTACTCCAGCATTGTAACATGCTTTCTCTTGCATGTTACTCCTTCTTTCAATATGTATGGTATTTTCTCCTGAATCCATCTTCACCATATGGAAATAGTAACGGATACTGCATGGCCATGAATTTTGGATGGTTCTCAGATATTCTTTTGGGCTTCATGTTTTTGTACTGCACGACGATGTCACGGCCTTGTCTATTTTCCGTCGTATCATTGACAATGAGGGCTGCCACTTCAGATGCTGAAGGCATATTATACCGTCTGCCATCGCTGTGTCGTTTATTGATTATTTTCAATTTCACATCATCATAGTCACCTTCTTTGAATCTATCCCTTGCCATTCTGAATGTTTTTGCTACTATATTGTCTCTGTCCAACATATTTTTTAGGCCTTCAACGATGTGTGGATCCAATGACTTCCTCTTATCCGTGGAAGTGGTTGATGCTTCTATCCTATTGTTGACCTCGTTTTCCGTATCATAGATGTATAGCTGAGACCATCGTGGCTTGTCTCCTTCTTTTGGTAGCAGAGTTCCCATACGATGGTAATTCAACCCATTCATTTTGAACACATAAGGTCCACTGCCTTTGTTTATTTCTTTGTCAACCTTTCCTCCCATCGATGTGAAAGCGAACATGGAGTTGTACAATCTGATATTTTGCATGTAGTTTTTCGATCTTTTTCCACTTCGTTTCCTTAGCAATTTCATAAGGTAAGCTGGTGGCTCCTTTAAGGCTGGCAAGTCAACCTTTCCATTCTGGCAACATAGTCCAAATTGTGGGTCGCTGCTCCCTCTGCACTTTGTTCTTTCTTCATACCAGAAAATTGCCTTGCATTTTCCACACTTGCAAGTCGGTTTCCCAAAGTTCCAAATTTCCATTTTAGTCCTTTTTGGTGTCCTGATGCATTTTTAGCATCATATTTGACATTAGAGATTGATTCTTGACTATACAAATTGTGCAACTTGAAATAGCTTACCTCTTTCTCTTTGCAGTTTCTTTTGGCACTTGGTCTACATTGTTCTGAAGTTCTACTTTACTTTTCTCGCTTGGCATCTCTTCTATTGTTAATTCCACTGAATGACTTGACCTGTGTAATATTGAATGTAGATTCGTAAAATAGGGGAAAAATAAGAATAAAAGTATATTATAATATAAGGAAACTTGTGTATAATCTTTTACCGCTCCTTGTTCAGAGATTCTTCATTGTACACATTACCATGTTCTATTGTAGCCCTTCTTTTGTTCTTGTCCTGAATTTTCTGCATCCTTGTCAATCTTGCTAATCCTGAACACTTCTTGTTTTTGGCTTGATATTTATTTGTCCACTAAATCAAGTAGGCTATCTCTGTAGATATACGTTCATATATTCAACTTACACAACCCTCCCATTGATGTTTTATTACTAACATAGTGATTACCTTGACAGATTGGGAGTTTTCTGAGATGCCTTTCTTTGCGTCTCCCCTTTTCTCTTCATTGCGTATTCCTGTATGCCATTGAAATAATAAATATGTTTTTCTTCATATATAATAAAATATTAAGCTGTAATGCAATTATGGTGAGGAACGGGCACGCGGCACCAGAATCTGTCAACTCGATGCTTACTACGGTCTAACATTTTTTTTCCTACTGCCTGTAGGACTTGCGTTGTGGGCTCTGCCCTAAAAGGGTTTTCAGAAGATGTAGAGCTTGGCATCGTTCTGATTCAGAGTGTGCAAGCTAGCAGATGGAGTCATCTGGCATGGACACCTACAGGCCATTGTGATTTCAAAGAACTCCCATAAAACATAGTAAGTAATTTAATCTGTTCTGTTGCATGTTGTATATGTCCCTACGTAATTACTCTCACCAGTTATGTGGAATTCATGCTTCATGTTCTTGGTCGTACGTCAAAGCTTTTGCTTGTTAAACTATCGGATTGATATTTGTATAGATTTGGAAACCAAGATTGTTCGATTGTACAGACCAAGATATCTTCCAAACGGAACAAAAGCTGTAAGTTGCATGCATTAAGAAATAGGGTCCCATTGCAATTGTGGATGGGAACTTCATGGTGGCAAACCTGTTCTTACCTTGGACAATTCTTCGGTTGTAGGATTTTCCGCCCTGATATTTCAGGATCTTGATCGTACTCTCCAAATCTCGTAGATTGCTTTCTTTGGGAAGAAGAGAATGGATTGGACGTTAATAGATGTTGTGGATGGGAACTTCATGGTGGCAAACATGTTCTTACCTTAAACAATTCTTATGTTGTAGGATTTTCCGCCCTGATATTTCAGGATCTTGATCGTACTCTCCAAATCTCGTAGATTGCTTTCTTTGGGAAGAAGAGAACGGATTGGAGGTTAATAGATGATGTGGCGTGAGGTTATATGATATATATAGGTTGTTTCCAAGGTATATACGACATGTTTTGTCTCTGGATAGATACTCTTCTTTTAAATAAAATTCTATCTCTAAAACCGTGTCAGAAGTTTAATCTCGTTGGTAGACTGACTATTTTTTTTAAATTGACCTTTTGAATATTTTTTTCTTTTCCCCTGTACAAAATATCATGCAATTTGTGTATTTATTTGACATCAGTATGGGACTCTGTGCAAATTAGATTTCTCTTTTATACTACTCCTCCATCCATTTTTTCTAAATCATACGTATAATACATTTGTTAGTGTAGACAAAAATTTATATTTTTTTATACCATCGACTAAACTACAATCAGGTTGACTTCCCTATAATTGGCACTTGTTGGTTGAGATTGTTAGTAGGCCTGTACTCAATACATGTACTTGCACTTAGTTGGGCAGGCATAGTTACACGTAACATAAACAGATGACATGCTGAAGATTAACATGACTAAATATTCACAGACTTCACAGTGTATGTCTGTATGCACACTAATCTGAAAATTAAACTTCATGCTCTCATAGAGCTTAAAATAATCACTACTAAGTATAAATAGAGTACTTGATCTTATTTATAGTAAAGAACCATATAATATTACTACGTGCTATTTGAACCGTCAAGCAACCTAGTATGTGAGTCTATCAGGTGTTTTCCTAATCCTCTTGGGTCTATCGTGACTGAGATCCAGTGGTACTATATTCTCCTTTTTTTATGACACCTTCCTCTTAATTCTGCTATCAACCTTTTTCTTCTTTGTTGTCCTTGCACTTTCCTCAGTCAGTTCTTCTGCGCTTTCGTCTGAACTGATGCAATCAGTGTTCTCATCATCATCATTGTTGTTGTTGTCTCTCTGTTAAATTGTAAAATTAGTGCTGCTCTTAAAATAAATAAATTATAGGTAATGATAAATATCAAAGTTGTACATCATGAGTTACCTTTATAGGATTTGTTCTTTTTTTTAATACTGATTTTATCCTTCTGTTCCTGTTTCACCTGTAAGATAACATACCTTAGTTAGAGAATAGGACAACATTTGATTTGGATTTAAAAAATATAAGAAATAAGCCCCTAATAATGATTATCCTCACTTTCACAACTTTCTTGAATTTCTTATGGGTAGGCTTTTGTAGGTGGTTTAATTTTTCCAAGCAGTTAACATCATCATTGACTTCAACTCCCGTTTCAACCTGGAAGTCACAATATGTTTACAATATACACTTTTTACCGATCTCATTAATAATAATGACTCGTGATACAAAACTTAGTTCATACATGTAGAGATTATAATACCTTATCATCCAGCAGTTTATTCTCCATAACATTTCTTTTGCTCTTTCTGAAACCAACCTTTCCCCTTTCTTTTTTACATATTGTGGTGCCTCTCCTTTTCCCAATATTCTCCGAATCATTTTTTGCCTCCTGCATAAGTAACAAATAAATTTAGTGATCTTTCTGAAAAATAATTAACAATGTTATCTACCTCATTCTTGATTTTCTTTACCTTGGCAACCTTTGTGTTCTTGCATGTATCTGTATAATTGCACTCTTTATCTGAACCATCTATTATAATTAAATTTCCACTTGACGTTTGGCGATTGCGTACGCTATCTTCAAACCCATATTCTCCAACCTCTCCCTTTTCTACCTGTAAGTCAGAATAAAATAATTTAGAATATAAGATAGATCTTTTTGTAACAATAATATGTTACAATATACAATTTTGGTAATCTCATTAATAATAATGCTTCCTGATCAAAAACTTCTTTCATACATGTAGATTATAGTACCTCATCATCTAGCAGTTTATTCTCCATAACATTTCTTTTGCTCTTTCTTGAACCAACCTTTTCCCTTTCTTTTTTACATATTGTGTTGCCTCTTCTTTTCCCAATACTATCCAAATCATTTTTTGCCTGCTGCATACATAACACATGAATTTATTGATCTTTATGAAAAATAATTACCAATGTTATTGCTAATATGTAATCAACAAATGATCTACCTCATTCTTGATTTTCTTTCCCTTGGCAACCTTTGATTTCTTGCATGCAGACTTGTTCACATGTGTATATGTATTATCACACTCATTATCTGAAGCATCTACTGCAATTAAATTTCCACTTGACGTTTGGCTATTGCACACGGTATCTTGAAATCCATATGTTTTTATTGCAGCGTTCTCATCCTCCCTTAGCTCCTCTAAATCTGACTCAGGTTCCTGCATTTTTCGTTGGTGTTGTATGACATAGGAAATAGAGCTTAATTTCAACAGAAAATAAGGATAAATATTATCATACCTCATCATGAGAAATTTCCATTCTTATAACAGATTTTTTGCTTTTTTTGCCAACCTTTGTTACTTTTCTGCTAGATCTCTTCCGTGAGTTCTCATCTTTTCTAACTTGAAAAGAGTTTGACTCTTTCTGCATAATTTGGTAATATATTTATGCTAAAAATCATACATGTTGTAAATGATGAAAAGTCGTCTTCTTTACAATATTATCTCATCATGGTGGCTCCCTCTGGAACTAACCTTCATTATTTTTCTTTTAGGTCTTGTGCTTGATCTCTCTTTTTTATTTTTTCTCAGTTTTTTCTTTTGGTGGATGCACAGATTTCCTTCTCACTGGTATCACTTTTGTCACCTTCCGATTCTTCTGTCACAGCATCGGAGAAGATTTTTCCCTATAAAAGAATATGCTTTTAGTAAAAAGAGAATAATACATTACCTTTGCTACTGAAACCATATATTAGCAGACCTGATTATCTAAATTATGCATAATTGAAGCAGTTGAGTTTCCATGTCCTTTGTAGTTTAGCATGTCCTGCAAAACATTTTCCATTATGATTTTGTATGTCCTTTGGTAAGAAAAAGAATGTATATGTGCATACCTCCTCAGCCTTCTCATTTGAATAGTTCATCTCTAGCTCGTAATCAGGCTCAAAAGTGCAATTAACTTTATAATTTTCCATGCACTCTTCTAAATTCCTTGAATTTAACTTCAAACGGAATATGAGTGTTCTTCCACAAAGGTTCTGAATTGATTATGGTATCAACAGACTTATTCCCCAAAAGTTTTTGAGATACCTCGTTAAATAGTGCACATGTTGTTGTTGCTGTGTGGTCACTTATCTTGATATTGATTATGTACCTGATATGATACTTTAGTGTTAACAGAATCTCATATTACATAAAATATTAGAAAAATAGAGTATTAAGAGTTATCACCTTTGGTCTATAGTTTCTGCTTTTTTGTTGCACGCTTTACAAACATAGTTATCTGACTCCTTTCTTGTCGCAGAATAGCAACTTTTACATGCCATGTACCACCAACCTCTATCGGAGATGATCTCATCTATTGTTGCTTTGGTTGTGCACATATATTCCTAATTTAAGTAAAGAGAAAAATATGAGACAATGCGCAAAAAATATGTAAAATATACTTCAAATTAAGGGTCTGAAATAACCTTTGTTTTCACATCATTGAACCGCAGTTCCGTTATTTCCCTTAAGGTTTTTCTGTTATAAAACATTTGTTGCTCTACCGTTCCTTGTGTGCTTGCATCGACTTCGATCATTGTTGGGAAGTCATCCACCGTACAAGGCCTGCATTATATTGACAACGTCATCAAAAAGCACTCTCTTGTGAAAATAGTGTATACGTAATACACATCCTACCTGTTGATGATTTCTCTTGTCTCTGGAATTTCAAAGTCTAGGTAGACTTTAGATGCATTTGTTGTACGAAGTGATAAACCTATTGATGAATGGATCAGTAAAATCATATCATGCTAAAAGAAAAGAAAAAACACTAAAGTACTCACCGTAAAATTCTTTGACCAGATTTGAAGTGACAATCACTATCGTTTGTTTCCCAAGAGATCTTCGTTTATCATATTTGCTAAACTCTCCCCCACAAAGTGACTTTGATTTTCTCACCACTTCAGAAATATAATCATGTAAAAGGGATTTTAAATTACATCAGAACTTAAATTTGAAAATTTTAAATAATGATTAAAATTAAATGACTTGCTCCAACAAAAGGATTTCAATCTCACGGATTTTTGATGTTCGCTCCTTTGAAGTGTCCCTGGCTATTATTTTTTCTTGTATTGGTTTTATCCCTCTAAGCATGCCAATAACATCTGCATAGAGATATTACTTAACTGATATATAATTTCTCTTTGATTTAAATATTGGATCTACATACCTGAGCATTGTGCATCATTATTTTCCCTACTCCATAAGGTATCTTTATCAGCAAACTCAAAGTAATAGTCTACAAACTTCCGTGATTCTTCTAGAACTTCCTTTACTGTGGTATCAGATACGAATACAATTTTCAGATTGTTCTTCAAAGGCCTATACTTGTCATATTCCCAAACTTTGAATGTCTTCAATATGTAGATTTGGTCATCTCTAAACTTTGACTTAAACTTGTTGATCAGTTTTGTTCCAATAGAAGCATGGATTGCATTTCCCTATATACAAATAATATGTTAGAAAAGTGAGAAATATGTGGTACCATTTAAACTGTACACACGTAAAGGTGTACCTTCTTGTCAGCTAAAATCATATCAACAGTAATGACTTCATTGGTTGATAGATTCAATGAATCCCAAATTCTTAAAACCTTGACCTTGACTGTCAGTGACTCGTCTCTTGTCGACAATTCACTTAGGAGTGTAGGCGGCATATCTGTAAAGGCAACTGAACCATAAGTGAACACATAATACAATGATCATGTATCTATTATTGATACGCTAAAATTTTCATGATATTTAATTTGGACAGAGATAATTTATCTAAAATTGATGTCCGGAATTCAATTATGTATGCACTTGTTCTCAGCGTGTAAGATTTTAAAAAAGGAGATGGGGTAGGTGAATTGAGAAAATTGCTTGCTGATTGCAACTTGTGTCCACTTTGATGGAAGTTTGCAGATTGATGAACCACGATGTTGAACTATATAGTTGAGTTTACTTACTTGATTACTGTATGAGATCAATATAGCAGATTGATTAACCACAATGTTGAACTATATAGTTGAGTTTCCTTACTTGATTACTGTTTGAGATCAATATAGCTTAGTACAATGGGATCAAAAGGAAAAGTATATTTACCTGGTCTTTCGGATGCGCAGGCTTGGCTGGTGGGTGATTGCCAAATTTTCAATATCCCGGAGCTGGGATCTGCCTTACCGAGCTGACGCAAGATGTAGACCTACTGAAAGCTGCGGCAAGAGCGTAGACTGGTTGCAAGAGGTTGCAAAAATCTTGGAGAGATCACGTACGTGGGAGATACAATTTTCAATATCCCGGGAGCTGGGATCTGCCTTACCAAGCTGACGCAAGATGTAGACCTATTGAAAGCTGCGGCAAGAGTGTAGACTGGTTTCAAGAAGTTGGAGAAATCTTGGAGAGATCACGTACGTGGGAGATATCTATATAAAAGATTCTCTACGTCTTGTATGAGATGGTCTCTTTTTTCTTTGCGCTCACGTTATGAGGAAGTCATGGTGTGTTGGAGCCGTATGTTCTATTCTTTAATCAGATGGACTCTATCAACTAACTCTTCACGTATATTATATTCATAAATCAAACGTACCGGACTCCCCCAGGTCTTCACGTGTTGAAGTTGAGATAATGTTTACGTGTACACAGTTAATGTGTGTTGTACGTTTCTGGTGGACTAATGGGCCAATTAAATCTCAGCCTTGTATTTTAGATCCGAGAGCCAATATTAATTAATGGGATGTGGCTTAACGTGGTGGCTCTATTAGCTAACTCATTTTGCTTTTAGTATATAATAGATTCGTTGATTGCTAGAGACCACGTTTTCCTGGTATGTGACATTGTTTATGTCAGCATCAATGAGTGACATATTGTTGGTGGAAACAATATGGCTGGGTAGACCCAAATCGTTGATATGCTAAGAAACATTCCAAAGTGTCTTTTTGTCCTTAGTGCAATATCGCAGATGGTTATTATATGACATGTCCATTGACCATGAGGTTATTAGGGTTGTGTATACTGGAATAGTTACTTTGGCTCTGTCAACGGCACGGCCGTAACTAGGTGTCAAAACGGCAGTCACTGGGTAACTCCAAGGTATGCATAACACCGAAGGGGGCTGCCAAGTGGGCCCCTAGGGCCCACAGGGCAACCGCACCCCACATGGGGCGGGTGGGCTAAGGCGCCATGGGGGGAGGCTCCCCCTGCCGAAACCCTAATGGGACGCATGTGCCATGGGGGGAGGCGACGGGGGCGGCAGCCAAAGGCGGCCGACCTAGGTGGGCCCCACCCGCTTAGGTCGGTGTGGCCTAGGTAGGCCCCACCCATCGACGGCGGCAGGTTGAGGCGGTGGGGGGAGGGGCTCCCAAACCGAATTGGCCAAGGGGGCTTTCCCCTTGTCCAAACCAAGTAGGACTAGGAGAAAGCTTTCCCCTTGTCCAAGTCCCTCCACCCCTTGGCCATCTATATAAACCCCCACCCCCTCCTATTGGAGATACACAAGTTTGGATCTCTTCTAATTGGTTTAGTGGGAACCTTTAAATATTTAGAGGGATCCTCTCTGATTAGATTAGATCTAGATCTCTAATCTCTCTCTCCCTCCTTCTCATGTGTTGAGATATCCACCTTCATATACACCAGCGGTTAGTGCTTCAAGTGTGGACGGCGAAGCCCTGCTGGACTAGATCGGATGTACGCGTGCGAAACTCAGAGGGGTGATCCGTTGAGAAACAGTTGACTCTATCTAACTCTGTTGGATCAAGGCGGGACGCGAGAGGAGTCTACGATGTTTTCTCGGCCAGGCTTAGCCGAGGGAGTTCTTCCACAAGCTTCATCAACATCGTCATCGACATCTCTTCCGCTTCAACGGTGTTGGTAACGATTTACAGTTGGATCAAATATGCATGTCTTGCACTTGTATCTTCATAGTAGATCTTGGCTGTTGCGTAGTTGGCGAAATTTTTGTTTTCCATGCACGCAACCCAATAGTTTCCCAGCGATCGTGCGTTCCACGTCATCAGCGTAGAGCACCTCCACTGCTCAACACCACTTGCAAGATATAAAAAAACTTGAAGGCACTGCATATTGGGAGCTTGGCTTTTTTACCACTTATCAAAGTCCGGTCTGGCAGTGGCTAGCATATGCTGGCATGCTGCCCGACGCCCAGCAATCAGCTGACGGCGGTGACGACAATCACCGAAAACAAGGGCAAATCCCATGAGAGAACATGAGAAGGGAAATGTTAAGGGGCAAAGATGGTTGTTGCCGACCCTTACATCATCATAAAGAGAATCAAGATATCCCAAGAACCCAGCGGTGGGATGAATGACTAGCGCTCAAGAAAAAGAGGGGGGACCTTGTCTGTCGGTCGAAGAAGGCAACAAACAAGTGGAAGCAACCGATGCTTTGGTCATTCGACTCCTTGATGCCAGTCTGTGCTTGCTGTCATGCTGGCAAAAAGCAGGGGTTTTGGCCGGTTTTACCTACTATTGGATTTGAACCAATGACTCTCGCCGTATGAAAACGATACTCTAACCGCTGAGTCAAGTAGGTCAAGCTGAGTCAAATAAGAGAAAATCGAAATAAGAAACTTCTTGACTTTGAGAAATCCGAGAAATGCAATCGGAATACAATTACTTCATTGATCATACAACTCACATAGAATCGTACACTAGTAGTGAAAAGGAGATATTTGATAATACAAATACTAGTGGAGTGGCAACTCCATATTGGATTTAATCTAAACATGGTTATGTGCCTTATGTGTGATAGAAAGGACCAAAAATTACAGCTATTTTTGGCCATTCCGACCGGGTCCCGGTGTGAAAAGGCGTCGCACCAACGAGATATGCGTTATATGGAGACCGAACTACGATAGCTCTTTATTTAAAAAACTTTCAAAAAACATATTTTATAGTTTCATAGAAATATTAAAAACTATCCTGGATGTAGATAATGTTGTATTCTACCGGCGTGTAAAATCTCAACTACTAGAATATGTTGTATTTTGGGCTATGTACAAATGACAAAACCTGAATTTGAAGGTAGTGAACAATGCAAAATTTCAACTCAGCAAATGATAATTTTTATTATTTTTTGTGTAGCCCAGAATATAAATTATTTTGAGTTGAGATTTTACATGTTGGTAGGATGTACTATTATCTACATTCAGGATTTGTTGTTTTTGAATTTAAATGTTGCATTTGAATGTTGTTTTTGAATTTAAATAAATAAAAAGGTACATGTAGCTCGGCCTACATTTTGACTTTCCGTCGCACCAACGACGTACACACTCTGCTAGTAAAAACATGTACGGGCACGATCGCTTTCGATTCCAGTGACGCTACTAGGAAATGAACAAGAAAGATCGGCTTCGAACGAAAGATACTCAGTAGTCACAGTGAGGAACAACAGATCGGAGTCATCCGCAAACCGCATCCTCTGAAGCTTCTGTGAAATTTCTGATGGTGCCCGTCTTACGGTCTTTTCTTGACAATCGTCATCACCCCGTGCTCCCCTTCGAGTGTAAGCTAACACGAACCATTCAAAATAGGAAAATGTAATCAACAAACACCAGTTTCCCGCGCTAAAAAATCAACACGAAAAAATCAAGTAAAATCTTGCCCCAAAGCAAACGCGTGAGTATCGCGACCAACGACTTGGAAAAAACGCGCTTCTTGACCGCGTACTGCACATAGATAAATAGTATCGCTACCCATAAGCCATTGTTCATCTACTCCTACCAGTCACCCATTACGCCATTACCCATAGATCGATCGACTCCTCGAGCAAGAATCAAGGACACGCTTTGGTCCAGCAAATGGCGGCCTACGAGAAGCAGCAGCAGCAGCAGCCTCACCAGAGCGCGCCCTACTACGCCTACCCGGTCCAGCCGCAGCCGGCGTACTACGCTCATCCTCCGCCACCCCCCGCCCCGCGCCGGAGCGGCTCCGGCTGTTTCATCTGCTTCCTCTTCAAGGTCATCGCCATCACCGTCATCGTGCTCGGCGCCGTCAACATCGTCCTCTGGCTCATCCTCCGCCCGCACGCCGTCAGGGCCACCGCCGTCTCCGCCACGCTCTCCCGCTTCGACCTCACCGACGGCCCCTCCCGCGGGGGCCTCCTCCAGTACAACCTCACCGTGGACATCCGCGTGCGCAACCCGAACCGCTACCGCATCCACTACGACTACGCCGAAGCGCAGGCGTCCTACGACGGCGAACGCTTCGGGTACGACCCCGTGGATCCCTTCTACCTGGAGAAGAAGAGCGAGCGCACCGTCACGGCCGCGTTCGGCGGCTCGTCGCCGGTGGATGACCGAGACACGGTGCGCACGTACGGGAGGGAGAGGAGCGACGGGTTCTACTTCGTGAAGGTGCGGCTCTACTCCGACCTGGCGTTCAAGGTCAGGGTGTTCAACGCGCGTCGCAAGAGTAAGATCAGCTGCACGCTGCGGCTGCCGGTGCCCAACACCAGCGCAACGCCAGTGACGACGCAGCTGGGGACGAGATGCGACGTGGACTTCTGATCTCCGCCGATTGCTCTGCCAGGGATGTCAACGTTTTACTGAGAGTCTTGGACGATTGCTTTCCCTCTAGAAAAAAAACTTGACGATTGCTAGTTTGTCATTGGAGAGCAGGTCTCTCAACATGCTTTAATAACTGATAAGCGCGTAGTGGATTATTTGGTTCACATTCGACATGTAAATAAATCGATGTCTCGTGTTCGTTGGTTAACTGATAAGCTCAACTTTTTTGTTGTTGAGAAAAACAACTTTATTAATCAAATAACATAATTAAACATCGTCAATTAACAAGGAAGCTAAAAAATCCGGCGGATCTTCAGCCCAAACATGCGGGAGAAGATCCGTCTCTCTCGATAAATAATCAGCTATCGCATTAGCCTCTATTACAAAAACTAAACTCGCACGCCGAAAAACTTGACGCCTGGACATAGATGTCATCAAATAAATCAGCCGCTGTTGTAGAAGGGAAACACCCGGACTGAAGAGTTTCTATCACCGGCAAACAATCAGATTAGATATATTTTTTAATAGGAAAGGAGCATATATTATAATATTAATATCGTGGAGATATCAGTTACACCCAGCCTCTACAACGCGGCATTACGGATGCACACAGACAAAAAAGAAAGAATAATTACAGAAAAGAAAAGTCTCACTACAATAATCTATTCCTTGGAGCAACAGTACTACCACCACCAAGATAGTACAGCTTCTACAAAAGCGACGCCTCCAAGAAGGTAACAATAAACAAGCGCTATCGTCGCCCGATAATAGATCTTAGGTTTTCACCCTGAAGAAAAATCCTCGCCCTCAAAACAATGCCTTCAACAAGGACATTGCCAGGCACAACCAATTAATCCCAGACCTTGGATTTCATCCTGAAAGGTATGACTTCGAACTTCTCCTGTGCAGTCGCCCTCGCTCGCATGTCGCTGCTCCAAGTGACAAATCACCAATCCAATTCCTCATCGCCACCAATACTTGAACCACCATTGCTAAACCTCATATCTTGGATTACATGACATTCTCCGCCAGCATCACAGAAAGATAACATGTCCCATGATATTAACAGCTAGCAGAGTTTCGAAGCGCTCCCTCTGAAACCAAAAGGTTAGAGAAAAATACGGGTACACACGACCGAATCCCACAACAATCTCCAGTAATGAATCGCCCAATGGAGCGTAATCGGAGCCTTTTGGAACACGACACTTTAACCAGATCGATGGAGACAGGCAGCAGAAAGATCTTCATCTTGGCGTGAGAGGAATCCTACGAATTCTCATTTGCTAAAGCTATACCTCTACTAACAGCTAATGCGCCACATACTCGATTTACAACACTGCGCAGTCAACAAATGAAACTAAATAGAATCCTAAAACAATCTATTTGGACCACACGCACGGCTCATAGACTTTGAAATTAACAAGTTTAGCCACGCTCTCACGGCTGGAGGAAAAATGCAGGTAGGACGACATTGTGGCATCAACTGAAGCGCACTGCTCTCTCGTGCAACTGAACCTTTTCTGTGAATAAAGGCAATTTTGCTAAAGAACAGGGGTGGCCCTCCTCGTCGAATCGTGAGCAACGTTATTCGCTGCAATATAAGTGGACCGTGCTCTCAAATGTTAAGTTCGGAATACTCGCCACTAATTCCTGGCCGGTGAACTTGCAACAGATGAGCAGACGCTGCAATCACGATTGATTCAGCTATAATAAATCGTGCGCCCGCATAGTAATACCAATAGAGGTGTCACTGGCAAGAGATCAAAGATGGCAAGCAAACGGTTTCCGGCAGTGCTGCTGCTCACCGTGGCGTCACTGGCCGCCGGAGCGTTCGCCGGTGGCATCGCGATCGAATGGGGCCAGAGAACGGCAACGAGGGCACGCTGGCGCATGTGCAAGTCTACGCTCGCCTGGGCGATCGCCGTTCTGCTCCATCGACGCGGTTTAACCTAACACGACGACCATTCAGCATATGTGTAAGCAACAAACATCAGTTCCCTGCGCCAAAAATAAACAAGAAAAAGGAGCAAATACTCTCCGGCACAAAGCAACCGCGTCAGTAAATATATATATATACTAGCAAAAATGGCCGTGCGTTGCAACGGGAGTAGAAAAACAGTTTCTAGTTGAAAATGTTGGCATAATCCACATTTTACGCCAAGTCGATTGACTCACGTAAAATAATTTTATTTTCTACCTAGATGAGCATCAAGTTGACACAGGAGTTTGGTGAGAAACTCTTAGCATAATATTTATTTTTTTAGTATTGTAGTTACTAAATTCTAACCTTCTTTTTTACGTATTTAATACGAAAAATAAAGACGGGACATGGAGACTACACCGTTTAACCTTTTTTGTGTTGCACACAATAAAAAGAGAGATATAGACGGACAATACCGCGGGGAGAGAACAGAGATGCACACTGGCCCTTCTCCATGTTCTGTACACTGCTCCTGATATGTTATCCCCTACCTCGTCTTCTCACTGTGAAGTATTCTCGTACTCCATGGTCAATGAAGTAAGAGCGACATCGAAAAAAATCTGCAATCCCTGGCCCCGCATTGTCACAGATCTCTGTGCCATTATGTGAGGCTTAGGACTTGAACCTCTAGCTAGGAAGCAGCCCGTAGCTACATCTGGACCGTGACAGGAACTGCTTCCCGGTCATGGACTCATGGTAGTACTCTTTCCAGCAGCGCCGGCCTCCTTCCTACTCCCGCTTCTTCTTTTACCAGCTTATCTTTCGCTTCCAGCCTCCTACTAAAGCCGGAGCCATCTGATCTGCGACCGACGTTCGGAGCACCACGTTCTGGCCGTTGGTGCAGTTGGTCATGCCGGAATGCCAATGACATGTCCGGCACGCGCGGCCGGAGCCCGGCCATGAGCGTCAGCAACTTTGACGCCACACGGCGCTCCACCTCGCAGCTGGACGTCGTCGTCTCGGCTTCTCTGCCCGCGCTAATCCTCGCTCTGGCCCGTCATGGCGGATTTGATCTTTAGACGCAATGGTGCGCGTGATGAATACCATCTTGCTGCTGCTGCCGGCCGTAGAGGAAGAGGTTGGGTTGGCGCAACGGCAGCTCGGCCAGCCTCCTCCGAATATTGCCGTGATCGAAACCAGGGAGATATATACCAAACCAATTATTACAAACCGAACAGTTTTTCACTTATGAGTGGCATAGGTGAGTAATTATTTACAATTTGGGTGGCAAATCCGGTGACCTACAAAACTAAACGGCGGAAGACTTAGTGCTTTTATTATTATACTAGTTGGAATGTACGTGCAACGCACGTTTTCATAATTTAACGAGGCAATTTACAAGATGCACGTTTTCATAATTTAATGGGGCAATTTACAAGATAATTTAATGCGGCAATTTACAAGACGTCGACAAAGACATGATCTAGACAGGTGTAATTTAGAAGACATGGTTTCGAAAGGTGTAGACTGCATGTACAAAAAGAACCTGTTATCTTCAATTTCTAGGTACTTATTATCGGTGCCCTTTTGTGACAATACTATATCAGAATGACACTCTTTTATAATTTCCTGATTCCTAAGTCTTAACTGAAGCTAGACCTATGTGTATCAGTGTATGTTATGCAATGCGACAGTACCAAAAATTTGCAAGACGCTTTCTTTTTCAGATATGACAGATGCAACACGTTGACCTTGTATGCAGAAAATGGATCGTAGCTTCCAATCAAAACACAACAATCTTTACGGACAAACCTAAGAAGCTCCTGGTAGCATCTTCAGGTAGAACAAGCATTCAGAAAATTTACCACTGAATGAAGCTACGCATGTGTTAGGCAAAGAAAAGTGGACTCTTCCATCAGTGGTCCGTGTTGCATGCGAGCAACTCACTGTAAATCAGAGGCACTTGTGGTGCACGATCCGGGAACTCTTCTGGAACGAGCTGAGGGACGCGAGGATTGAGCCACCGATCCAGGCATCCAGCGCTATAGTTCCTCTCAGGTGGCGCGACCACCTTGATCTTCATGCCGAGCGGCGCCAGCGCGTTGATCTCACGGCTCCTGCGCTCGGGGGAGCCCGCAAGCAGCCTGGTGCCTCCGCCGAGCACCATGTGGCCGTAGAGGTCCTTGCCGATGTCCACATCACGCTTCATGATGGAGTTGTACGTGGCCTCGTGGACGCCGTCCGCCTCCATGCCCGCCACCGACGGCTGGAACAGCATCTGCGGGCACCGGAACCCCTCGGCTCGGACGCTGATCACCTGGCCGTCGGGTAGCACGATGCTATTCTCGACGTTATGACAGGGTCTACGGGTGCGCGCTCACACTTGTGCCTGTATGCGTTGCTCGGCTTGGAGGGCTGAATCCGCTGAACCCGTCAATGTTGGCGCACTTGTTTGTCTCCAACTTGTTTCTCTGTAACTAATTAAAACATGGCCATCATCTACTTGCCTTACGACAATGAAATTCTGAGCTTTGTGTTAACCAGTTCTCGAGCAAGATCAGCTGCACGCTGCGGCTGCCGGTGCCCAACACGAGCGCGACGCCAGACGACGCGGCTGGGGTCGAAGTGCGCCGTGGACTTCTGAAGTTCTGATCTGCGCCGATTGCTCCGGCGGGGATGGCAACGTTTTTGACCATTACTGGTAGCTTGTTTGTCATTTGAGAGCAGGTGATCGAGCATGCTTTAATAACTGGTCAGCGCGCGCGTAGTAGATTCTTTGGTTTTCATTCGACATGTAAATAAATCGATGTCTCGAGTTCGTTGGTTGATTATACTCTGGTGCGGCATTGTGGCTGCCATTACAAGACCCTTTTCGCCAGTAGACTTGTTGCAGGTACTGATTTCGGATTTTACAAATACAATGTAATCAAGTCTATGTAAAACGTCAATATGAACTATTTTCTGAACCACTTAGCTAGCACCTGTTGCATATGCCGTACATTAGCCTGATCCCTCTTCTTTTTCCCTGTAGGCAGTCTTGGTTTTTGTGTGCCAACAAAGGTGTCTCCTCCATTTCAAGCATGCATCAGGAAATGAATCCGCTACCACTCAATTATTAAAGGACTGCATCGATGTTTCCTGTGTTGTATTATCCTAAGTTGTTGGTCAGAAATTCCTGCGTGTCTGCTGCATCAGTGAACTGGACAGAGCAAGAGATGGGTATTATGCTTGCAAGCTATTACCAGCGACAGATGTAAAGCTTTCTTCTTTGTCTTCAGTCTCCTAGCAAATGTTTGATTTCAGAGTACAACCATAAATTTTATCTGCCCAGATCTCATTGAAAGATATTCATTGGTTTGCATTTTTTATTGATGACTACGGAATCAACCATTGTAGTCTGTCCCATCCAAATTCCAAATCTCCATCACGTCTTTCTCCTTTAATTGCTATGTATAATAATTTCAGTTTGTCCACCTTTGATTCCAATAGAACCACTTACGTTCAACACCATTAAGGTAATATCCAAGTACACTTATCCGTCTTCGCTATTAAGGTTTTATTTAATTATTTACCATGTTAATTGCGGCAAATGAAAATTACATATTATGCTTATGGAAAGTCAAAAATCATTGTCAAACCATGGTGATTTCTGATATTTTTTTAATTTAATTTGTCTTGCCTAAGTCAGTACATTTGTCTCCCAAATATTAAACTGTATTGCCTTCGTTAGCGTATAACAGTTTGAACAAATGTTTACAGAATAGGGTGAAAACTAATTCTATGTGTTTACTTATTTTGCAAATATTAAATTTTCCCATTTTCCATTAGCTTCTTGATTACCGTTTTATTCTGATCAGATTATTTAAATAGTATTTGATTGATGGCGTCTTTGTTGAAGGCTTGAAGAAATTGCATGGATGAGATGCCATTCTCACTTCAGACTATCAAATAGGCTTATATTGTTTTTCTCAAATATGTAAACCATACTATTATGATTTATATTTTAAGTTACAAATATACTGATTTGTAAATTTAAGTTGGATTTGGTCCGTGGATATAAATTGTAATTCATACCTTTTTATTTCAAAATGCCGTCAAAATCTATGCAAACCCATTTTCCCTGGTTGTAAGGAACAATCACAAGACATCTTTCTCTAGTGGTAAGGGCAGAAGATTTATATATTTTCCCATATTTAAAGTGCATAAACTACTCAATTTTCCTATTAGTAACCAATCCGCAACAACGCGTGGGGTATCATTTAGTTGTCTTAATCTTAGTACATGATGTAAACCGTCAGCAACCTATCGATCGATAGAAAGGATATATTTCAACCATTGTTGTATCCTTAGTAGTAACAACACATTACTCGTACTTGCATGTTTCTGTCACTCGAGAGAGCAAGGTTAAACCCACTATCGAACATCTACTCTCTCTTGGAGATTTACATGTAAACTTGGCCAGAGTATACACATAAATCGAAGAGCATGTATGAACTGTAAATAAGCAAGTTAATATAGCAAATAACATCATTGCACGCTTTGATCATAACGTCACAATTCATCATATCACAGCAAACACAACAATAAAGACAATTACATTATATGGATCTCGATCATTTTTGACTACTCACGAGACCTTTGTAAACATGAAGGATAGATAACTATCTAGTTACTTCTATGCACCCGTAGTTCAAGGTCATTATCATGGAGGTGGTAGTGGTGGTGTAGATGCCTCTGGTGATGAATTCCCCCTTCGACAGAGTACCGGAACAGGTCTCCAGATCCGTAATCACGATGGTGGGGGGCGACGCGATGGGCCATGGGAGGCGGCAACATGGCCACATGGCGCAGCCAAGGCCCTGGCTGCGACGGTGATCCGCGCCACCACGTTGCGCCTCCCCTGATAGCCCACTTTGGCTCTCCGTTTTCGTCTCAAATAGTTATGTTGATTTCTTTTTTTCCGATATTTTCCTTGGTGTGAACTGCGATGCAAAAGCTGGTAGAAAACAACAACTCGCACTTGGCACTTGGTTAATAGGTTTGTCCAATGAAAACATTGTAAATTGATATAAAATACAGCAAAAATATGTAACAATGAAATAATAGTATCATGAATCAATAAAAAATTGTATATACGCTTGAGACGTATTAGTTGCCTTCGACTGAAGCTGTATCATTAGTCACCCAAGGGTAATCTTTCCTACTTGTAAAATTTTGAGGATCCAGCGAGTTTAGTAATACCACCGCATTCTTATTAGCATGTCATCCACATTATTTTCGCCAACACGATTGGATAGGTCATGCATAAAATGTTTTGCCACTCAGCAGATTTTGTCTTCAGTTTTTACCACGGGCAAAGCAATGTCGTCATCTATTTAAACTAGCATATACATGATAAATACAACAACTGTCGAAACATTGTTAGACATTTAGATTTCCTTTTGCATTCCATGTTCTGTTATGACTTGATCCCATTTGGCAAACATTTGGCTGCAATGGACCCGGAGCAAATAAAACAAAAACAATTTATAATAATTTTTTATACTTCTATAGAACTTTTTTTAGCAAGCTATATTCTTAGAGAGGATAATTTCATATTTCTTATTTGACATATTTAACCAAATATTTATAAATATTAAATGTGAGTTGTAGTGTTATTTGATATATAGTTGGAATGTGTCATTGATAAATAATCTTGCGTTGTGTTAATTAAGTTTAAACCGTATTTCGTACCACGAACACATTAATTTATACTAAACTTTTATACTTCTACATAATTTGTTTTAGCAAGCCATATTCTTAGAGAGGATAATTTCATATTTCTTATTTGACATATATTTAACCAAATATTTATCAATATACTCCTGCATTGCGTTAATTAGGTTTGAACCGTATTTCGTAACCTAAAACCCTTCCTGAATCATTTTTGACAATTAATTGCATAATCTATGCAGTGTATACATATTTATGATAATGATCTCTAAAACGTAAGATCCTACAAATATCTTAATAGTTGTTTCTAGCGTATGATTAGGTAAGAACATTATATAACTAAAGAGTATTAATTGAACCACTGACTTGATTCTTTATAGTCTTTTCTTAGTCAAATGTATCCGGAAAGTTATAATGGATCCAATAATAATATGTCAACATTTGCATGATCCATGTCTGTTACCGGAATATCATCCGTTAGAGTAATTATCGATGAAAATCTAAAGGTACAAAATGTGTATGTTTTGTGGTGGCTGATAGGTCCTATATAGAAGGAGAAATAGTCCCATGATAGCTATCATGATTTAAAAAATTTAGCTTTACAACTCGTATACCTAATGACAAATAAAACAAAAAAATCCAAACGGCAAAGGAGGCCACACTACTGCAAGGCAAATGACCATATTTCGGTGGACCATTCATTCGCATTTCGTGCGCCAGCCCAACGAGGCGGCGAGACCCTGTGTGGTTTTATCTTATTGTTTTGACCCAATTATCCAGTGAGTTAGTGAGAATCCACTATATAAGGTTGTCTCACTCTTTTTCAACCCGCGAAATGTGGAACTAAAATATTGTACCCACCTATGGGACTTGGAGATTAAATAGGAAAATTGGAAATCTATTAGAACAAGCCTATATACTTCCAACATATGGCCATCTCCGAACCGTACGCCTCCATTGCGATGCCTTCCACGCGCTCATCAGTGCCGGCGTCGTGATCCTGGTGCCCTATCCCGTCGTCCAACCCCACACCGTCAAGGCCAACGTCTACTCCACGCAGCTCCACTTCTACCTCTCCACCACCGACAATGGCACCTCAACGCAACTGCCATCCAGCGCATCCGCAACCCGAGTCGGAAGCATGCCGTGGTGTATCAGGGCCTGGAGGTCGTGGCGCTCTATGGCGGCAACAAGTTCAAGTACATGAGATTTCCGCGGAAGAGCGCGATGGAGATAAGGCCGAGATTCGACAGTCAGAGAGCGGCGTCACCGCGGCAGTTTTCGGATAGGAGAAGGGAGAGGGGTTCTTTAACATCAACGTCAAGCTCTACACGAGGGAGTACATCCCGGACGTGACAGTGCCGGTAAAATATGGGGCTTTGTGCGGAACTATACAATGACCCCTATCTTATTAGTAAAATTAAATTAATGACATATCAGGGCCTCTATCTCTTGCGGACGCCTCCTCACTGCTCAGGTGGCATTTCACTATATAGATAAAGAGCATGATTTAATTCAATATTTCTCAAAGAGGGTCTATGCACATGTTTATTTATATTATTATAAAAAATCACAAGTATGTTCCGCTAGTTGAGCCTCCTACACATACATACACTATCGATTATTGCTTACATAGATTTTTTAAATGGTCAAACATAGCCATATATTACTGTATTGAGGTAGGGGATCGATATCGCGTCGCCTACAGGTTCGTCAGTTTGGGGAGTGGGAAGAGATCGATCGGTCGTGTACATACACCCCGCTCCAACCTCCGGTCGGTGTTCTCGTTTTGTTTTTGGATCGATCGACCGTAATCCTCCGTGTCGTGCCACGCGTGTCACGTCTGGGCCCACGCTCCACCGTTCCGACCACGTCGTTGACTCGCTGTCCCTTATCTCTTCCTCCCGAGATCCAATCCCCAAGTTCTTTCTTCCCGTTCCCCAGCCTCACCGTCTCTAGCCATGAATCGCCAGCACCGCTCAGCCACCTCTCACCCGTCGCCGCTCCTCCATACTCCACTGAGGCACTGACCTCCACCAGCGGCTTTCTCATGCCTGCCACTTTTCCCGTCGTCTCGCCCAAATCGACAAGAGACCACAAGAAAACATGCAGCTACCGGCCGCGTACGGTCGTAGCTGCAAGCCGGCACCGCCGCAGCTGCAATCGACGGATGCTGCTGACGCTGCTGCAAATTCCTGTCGCCGTAGCTACAACGGGAGATCGCCGTTGCTACCGGCCAACCTTGCTCCGGCCGATGCGACCTGTGGCGCCTCGAAACTGGATCGAGGCACTACCGCGAAGACGCTGCCGTCGCCGGTGCTTCCTCGTTGGCGGCGGTCAGGGGAAGTAGCATGCGTGCGGCCGTCTTCCTCGGTGTTGGCCACATCTAAGGGACACCGGGTGCTACGAGCGGTTCCCGGTTGCTGCAACTCTGGCGACTGGCTGCGATGGTGGAGCCGCGACCAACGACGGCGATGCTCTAGTGCTGCTTCTACCAGGACCGCCGTAGGCATCCAACTTCGTCTCCTCTCAGGAGGAGTTGGTAGCAACCGACGGTGCTACGAGCGGCCGGAGGCGCTGCTGCGAGCCGTCGCCGGAGGTGCTGCCAGCGGCAGGTGGAGTTGCTACCAACCGTGGCCCGCGTTGCTGCCAGCTCCAAGCGAGCATCCTACAACGCGGCGGCTGCGGTGCGACGAGTGGCGGCGGCGGTGCTATGAGCCGCAGCCGGCGAGGTTCTCACCGGAGCCGACCGGCGTTCAGCGAACGAGGTTAGTGGTCAAACCGATGGGGACACGTGTCAAGCATTCGATGCGGGGATCCGTGTGGAGTGGGGACGTTCAGCACGGCCCTTTTGGTTAACCTAACAAAAAATGAGCCCAATGGGCCTCAAAACAAATTAGGTCCAGAAGGTTCGATCCCCTCTGCACGCCTCCCGAGCTCGACCTCCGAGCGCCGCCTGCACGCCCCCGCCGCGCCGACGAGACGGGCGTCCGCCCCTCCGCCCGCCCCCACCGCGCCGACGAGACGGCCGTAAGCCCCTCGTCCCGCCCTCCGCGTGTCTCCCGGATGTCCCAATCACATCTCCTTACGTTGGAATGACACGCAGGCGGCCTCCGCAACAACTACTTCACCGGCAGGCGGCGGTGACGGCTTCTTCCCTCAGCCTGGCTTCCCTCCCCAACAACTACTTCACCGACAGGCGGCGGTGCCGGCATCCCTCAACCTTGCGTCTAGGTTCTGCTCCATCGGTGCTTCTCCGACCTCAAAGCCCTCCGACCTGACAAGTTCGATCTTGGACCGCTCGGTGGCTGCGTCCTGGCATTGGTGATATAGACGCATCTCCTTCATGCTTGTTTGACGCCGACGACACCAACTCAGGTCACGGTCGGCATTCGGGTAACCCGAAATTATCGGGTTGGGTTTTTTCGGGTTTTTCTCAATTCGGGTTTTCAGAACTGACACCTGAAGTTAGGCCAAAATTAGAGAAACCCGATAATTCGGGTACCCGACAATTCGGGTTCGGGTTCGGGTTTCCCCGATTCACCCGAATAGGATCAGTACATCAGGGAGGCGGCGGCGTGATAGCAGGGACAGGGAGGCGGCGGCGTGATAGCAGAGCAGGGAGGTGGGGAGAGGAAAGAAGGGAGGCGGCCGGCGGCCGTCGTGCGCGAGGGAGGTGGCCGGCGGCCGTCATGCGCGAGGGAGGTGGCTCGAGGGAGGTGGCCGGCGGCCGTCGTGCTGGACTGCTGGTGCCCTGCGGCCTGCGCCCTGCTGCGTCTGCGTGTGCCGTGAATCGTGTGCTGGCTTGTGGTGGCGGGGTCAAAGGATAGCGATGCCGCGATGGGGAAAATGGGATCTGGACGAGGTAGGTCACGGGACGTGGCTGAGTCTTATGTTGGGCTGGGCTGGGCTTTGGCAGAATGAGAGATTTTTTACTGGGCCTTCTCTATTTCGGGTTATTCGGGCAATTCGGGTTCCGTGGGTTCAAACCCGAATTTCCCGAATTAAATTCGGGTATTCAGATCTGCTACCCGTTGCAGGCATCGGGTTGGTCGGGTTCGGGTTCGGGCTCGGGTTTTTCGGGTTTGGGTTTCGGGTTTCGGGTTTTATGCCCACCGTGAAACTCAGGTATGAGGCATCATTTCCTTCCAAATTGGAAGTTCCAGGCATGTACAATCCTACCACTAGTAGCTAGATGCTTTCTAGAAGTTTGTTTCAGCTAATGTGCCTGGTACTTCACTTCTGGTCGTTTGTATCATCTCAATTGTGTGTGATCAGCTAATGTTTTTAAAAAACAGTGTAAATTGATGCCTTTGCGTTCAGCTAGATGAACATTTTGTAGTTGGAGCTTTGTGCAAGAAATGTATGGACTACGGTTCGGGTGATGTTGCTTTGCTTGCCTGTTCATGTGGTACCTGCAGAAGTGCTGACCAACTATTGTAAATAAATTGAACTCTGCATCTCTGTGGTATCTACTTACTAAATGTTGCATCAAGGTTAACTCTGTGTATTCTCACAGTAGCATCTGTCCAGCCTGAATTGGTATCCATATATATGACTGTAGCAATGTGAAACAAGCTGTCAGTCAACCTAGTTAGACAATTGTGCATGAACCTGGTTTGTATTAACCTGATTATAATTGTAACTTGATGTGCATTAACCTGATAAACATTTCAGTTCATGAGATTATTTTATATTTGAGTTTATGCATTACACTTGTTTCTTGAAAAGTGTGCTTATCTACACATATGCTGTGCAGGTGTATATTTAGGATAACAAATCTCGACCGCCGCCCAAACTCCTCGCCTTCCTTTAAGACCTCTTGCCGCGGCCTCCGATTAGGTCTACACAGATTCAATGGATGCTGTTACTGAACCCGCCCCGACGCCCGCCCAGACTCCCGCGGTTCTGTCGCTTAGCGGAGACACTCGGGGCCTTACAACACAGCTCTTCACGACAATGTCACTCTGTACCTCCAATGATTCGGCTGCTGTGGAGGCCTTCTTCGCGCTGCTCAATGTAGAGCCTGAAAATGCTGTCGCTGTAATCCTGAAATTGTTCTCCTCTACAGCATCCACCATCACGGAGGACGACCGCAACACTGCAGCTGCAGCCCGTATCCTCTGCGGACTTGTAGTGCCGAATTGGGGCTTCGCCAGGCTTTGGAGTCAGCTTTCTGATGATGTCAGCGACAAGGTTCGTTCTGGATTCGTGTCCGCGCTTCAGTCTGACCCCGCAGATGTTCTAATCAAACTTGCCACAGTGCTTGGGGCATGGCCGCCTATTCTCCGGTGCCTCCTCCGTGCTGCTTCTGCAGTCGGGCATGGCCATGGTACATTTGCAGAGCAGAAGATGGTGTTGTGTATCTTGGCAAGGCTTCCAACACTTGAAGATGCGAGTGATAGTTTATCTGCCATTAGAGATGCTCTTGCTGCCCACCTAGAGCATTCTACAGCTGATATGAGGATCAGTGCTATGGCTGCTGCTGCCAATGTCATCAACATTCTGGTCACTAATGTCGATAAAAACACAATACTCTATCTGGTTCCTTCTATGGTCAAACCTCTTAAAGATTGCCTCGACAGCAACCTGGAAGTTTGTGCACAGGAGGCACTACGGCTGCTCGTGGACGTTGCATGTGCATCACCTAGTATATTGCGGCCCCACATGGAGATTCTGGAGCCTGCAGTTACTGAGATAGCTATTGCTAGGAGCTTGCCAGTTGGTACCAGACGGCTCGCAGTATGGCTGCTAACAAATGTTGCCATGTCAGCCGGAGTAGTTATTAAAGCAGACCTGGCAATGAAAAGGAAGTCTAATATAACATCCTTTGTTTCTAGAATCGCTTCACTTCTTATGGACACCTTGGCTGAGATAGATGGTGAAGTTCTTTTGCCGATTGTACAAGACGAGGAGAGTATGACTAGAGTGGCACAGAACTGTTTACAGTGCCTAGGCAATGCAATAGGTGGAACCACTTTGATGCCACTTTTCATGCACAGGCTGCAGTCTTCCGCTGGATCTGATTGGAGGCAGTCATATGCAAACATGGTTTCAATTACACAATTAGTTCAGGGCTGTGCAAATGTATGGATTTCAAACTTAACAATCACTATTTCACAACCATATGCTCTTCATTTTGATATATTAATCAGTATTTGATTGCTCGCTGCAGGTTATGATGAAGGAGATGGATACTGTAATCATAGTTCTCTCAAATGGGCTAGAACAATCTCAACCTGCTGTGCACTGGGTCACGATAGACGCAATCGCAGCCATTTTCACTTACCTTGGGCTCCAAATGTCACATCTTACCAATATTCTCTTGTCACTAATGAGGTTTATGAGCACATCTGGTCATGATCCCCACTTGAAGGAACACACTGCCCAAACTATTTATGAGATCATTTCCAAGAGTGAGCCTGCAATGATTGAACCTATAATTGACGAATTATTGAATTGCCTACAACATACTATGGGGGTATGTATTTCTCTCGCTTTTTAACTTTCAGTTCTTGAAGTTTGGACTTATAGTTATGATATAGCATGGTGAATATGGCTGTATAAGTTGAAAAGTTGCTGTAAACTTTGTTGATACTTCGAAAATCATAAGGTCAAAATCTTGATCTAACTTTGGTTCACAACTCGTGGAATAGCTTATCCATTCTTGTGTAACTCTGTTCATTGGTTACTATAGCTCTAAATGGACTAACTGAACATGCTGTAGATGAATTAGTTAGTTACCTCCTGTCACAATAGGTACTCCCTCTGTTCCACAATGTAAGATTTTTTAGCAAGCTAGTTTAGCTTGCTAAAAAGGCTTACATTTTGGAATAGAGGTAGTAGTATTTACCACCTCACTGGTATTAAGTGTGGAAACAGTTAGCACTTAATTAGTTTCTTTGACTGTTACCTCCTGGCACAATAAGTAGTTTCTTTGACCGGTATGAATAATATGGGCACAATATTTGGTAGCTATGGTACCATGATTTTGATTATTGTGACCTTTCAGTGAATATGGGTGTCTAAGTTGAAAAGTTGATGTTAACTTTGTTGATACTTCGAAATAATAAGGTCGAAATCTTGATCTACCTTTTGGTTCACAGTAACTCTATTCATTGGTTACTATAGTATAGCTCCAAATGGACTAACTGAACCTGCTGTGGATGAATTAGTTTGTTATCTCCTGGCAGAATAGGTAGTATATCACTTCACTGGTATGAATCAGCTAGGTAAGTGTGGAAACAGTTAGCACTTAATTAGTTTCATTGACGGTTTGGTACATACTCCCTCCGTTCATAAAAGGATGTCTCAACCAACTTCAAATTTGGATGTATCTAGACAAAATTTAGTGTGTAGATACATCCAACTTTGAAGTTGGTTGAGACATCGTTTTGTGAACGGAGGGAGTAGTTTCTTTGACTGTTACCTCCTGGCACAATAGGTAGTTTCTTTGACTGGTATGAATCAATATGGGCACAATATTTGGTACCTACAGTACTATGATTTTGATTATTGCTTGCTAGGTCCTGCAATGTTCCATTTACGGTTCAAGTATCTTACACGTTCTATTCGTCCTACTAACACCAATAAACAGCCAGAAAAAATGAAGCAAGGAAACAAATAACGTTTAATGAGTAATGTTCTTAAAACATATTTACCTTCGATTATGCAGTGAGCTTGTATCCTAGCGTGTATTGGTTTGATGATCACCTCTTCTATCGCATGGCAAGCTGTTGAGCAGTAGTAGTTTGGAAGGAATTGTTTGAAGAAACTTTTAGTAATGAATGGAATAAGGGGAATGCAATCTGCTAAATCGGGAGAGACTGTAGGTTGTTTTCATTTATTCTGTCCTGCCTGTGCTACTTGTGGCGGAGCTGTCAGATTCAACTCGTTTTCTGTTTGAAACCTTCTTCTTCTTGTTGTACTGAACCTGTTTCCTGTCTATGTCTACTTATCATCAGTTACTAGTATGTTGCTACGAATGGATTTATAGAAAGCAGCTTAAACTTTTAGTACTTAATTAGTTTCTTTGACGGTTTTGGTAAGTTGTTTTTTTGGCTGTTACCTCTAGTTTCTTTGACTGGTATGAATCAATATGGGCACAATATTTGGCACCTACAGTTCCATGATTTTGATTATTGCTTGATAGGTCCTGCATAGATGCTATGTTCCATTTGTTGTTCGAGTATCTTACACTTCTATTCTTTCTACCAACACCAAGAAACAGCTAGGAAGAACATGAAGCAAGGAAACAAATAATTTTTAATGATTGATGTTTTCGAAATATATTTACCATCTAGTATGTAGTTGAGCTTGTATCCTAGTGTGTATAGGTTTGATAATCACCTCTTCTATCGCATGGCATGCTGTTGAGCAGTAGTTGTTTGGAAGGAATTGTTTGAAGAAACTTCTAGTAATGAATAAGGGGAATGCAATCTGCTAAATCGGCAGAAACTATATATTGTTTTCCTTTATTCTGTCCTGCCTATGCTACTTGTGGCGGAGCTGTGCGATTCAACTTGTTTTCTGTTAAAAGGCTTTCTTCTTGTTGTTGTTTCAGAAAGCTGAGGACTTTTCTCTGGTGGCTGCTACACTAGCTTCATCTTCAACTGCTCGTCAATCCTTGCTGCCAGCAACCCATGGGACAGTAGTAGTAAATCTACCACAAGGTATTGATCACAATGATCAGACAAGAGGAGTTGAAGTGGGAGCAACAACACCAACATGCAACCAGCAGCAGGCTAATGAGCCAGTGAGCAAACAGGTAAGAGTGACTCTCTTAACTAGTAGATGATAGATGATCATGCACAAACTGTGACATTAAAATTAAAATGTTTTGCAGGCTTTAATTGAATTTTTGAAAGCATTTTCAAATGGGGGAGTTACGTCAACAACATCTCTAACTATCATTGTTGGATACCAAGTCTCAGTTGAGAAATTCCCGTGGCCGTGGAAGGTTGTTTTGAAGTCTTGCCTTTTTGTTGGTATTGCATTTGCTTTGGCTACAGCCGGTGCTGCGCACTCCGTTGAGCACCATCCTAGGTGGCTGGAGGCTGCATCAACAATGGTGCTGTTTGAGGGTTTCTATACCATCATACTCGGTGGAGGTATAGTGGGCCTTGCTCATACAAGTGGAGCAACGACTGCCCTAATTTGTGCACTAACAATATGTGTTTCCGCTATTGTCTGGAGTTTCATTTTCACTCATCCAAGGGTAATAGTTCACTTTTATTAGCATGTCAGACACAACTTATGATTTTAGTTTGAAATGGTAATAGTATTAATCTCGCTATTTTGAAACCTTAGTGGATAAAGAAACCGAAGGAATGGGTGCCATACCAAGTACGTGCTGGTCTGTCCCAAAGCATTGGAGAGGTGTGTCCTATTTTCATCTCTACAAAAGATATAGCTAGGTTATTATGCTAGTTTATTGAAATCTACTGATATATGTTATCTAACAGCTATGGCAAAGGATAAAAGGCCAAGATGATAGGGCACCTCAGCCTCGTGGAGGTTGGTTTTCAAAATTTAAACAGGTGTGTTCTATTCAACTCCATAAAACATATATTGTCTAGTTAAACTCTATAAAACATATATTGTCTAGTTCAACTCCATAAAACATATGTTGTCTAGTTCTTCTGTGCTAATTCATTGTAGCTTATTAACATGTTCAACATATAATCTTCAGAAAGGAGTGAAATATTCAGCCGGGTGTTCTAGGTGTTACTTGGTGGTGGCAGTGAAAAGTCATATGGTAAATATCTGTTTCGTCTGAATTTTTGTCGCCTACAGATGATAATTTATTTGAATGCAACATGATGCGTTATTAAACTGCATATTTCTGTTCTTCCCTGCATTGACATTTAATATGATTTTTACTTGCCATGTTTATTTATGTTTCGTAATGACAATATGTGGACTTCATCAGCACATAGAAAGTGTAATTGAAGCAGAATACCACATCCCTGTTTACCTTTTCAGTTATTTGATTATTATTTCGATCATTGCCAGCATCTGTTTGTGAACTTTTCCTATTTAACCCAAAATATGTTTACATGCTTTACTGTTCAGTGATGTACTTTATGTTATGCTCCCATTTCATGTGCTTTCGCTTAATAGAACCTGAAATGGGTCATCAGTGGGATTAGCAATATCATCCGGTACTTGATCATGTGATGGTCAGGGGGACACGTTTTTTCTCCATTATACGCATAATATTTCTTCTCTTGGTTGGCAGCATTTCATTATACTTAAGTTTCATAAAATCAAGTTTTTTCATTTTGTAAAGTTGTGTAATGAAACATTATTTTTGTCTGAAATAACAGGCGTCAATCCGGTGAGATCCAAGTGTCATTCGTGCCGACCAACTCCCTTCTTGAGTCAGACAGCCATCTTAGTAGTCTTCTGAAGTTGCCTCGACTCAGGAAACATTTGCTCCTGTTTGAGGAAGCATGTTCTAAGCTCTTGTATGCTTTGCTTTTGTCAGATCCGTGACTGAAAAAAAATATGTAGAAGGAAGTGAACCAATGCATGAGCTCTTATCATGTGTGTACTCTTAGTCTCTTAATGTGTAGAATGCTATAAATCTTTTATCTTGTTTGAGGAAACACTTAACGAGCTCTTGTTTGATAGACTGTAGCCAATTTTGTGATTGAAAAGACATCTGTAAAAGGAAGTGAAACAGTGTATGAGCTCTTATTATTTACTTCTCCACCCTTTTCCGTATAAATTAAGGTGTATTAGGAATTTGAAAAGTAAAACTATACTGCGGTGGGTGAGTGGGAGATAGCAGGGGAGAAGATGGTGTGTGGCGTTGGCTGTACGTAGACGCATGGTTTTAAATTTAAGTTTCTGAATAATTTCAGCCACTAGGTTTTTGTTTCGGTCAAATGATCAAAATTATCTCTTAAAATTCATTTAAATATTTGAAAATTTTAAAATGATTTAATTTTTTTAAATTCCTGTGTAGTACTGAAATTTATGAATATGTTGAACGAAAGGTAATTATTTCGGTGCCAGCTGGAATCGCTGAAATTCAATGAATTTTGATGAAATTTCACTGAATTTAGAAACCATGACGAAGCATATGAGCTTTGTGGGAAAATTTGGATGGAAAGGATAAGGGATCATGTGGGCCCCAGCAGGGACACGCGTCCGAGATGGAGGCGGAGGACGCGTGTTCCATCATCCGTCTGATTGCAAGTGTTTCCCTTTACTTTGGTACAATATTATCGTGCTTGATCGTTTTAGTCCAAGAGCGTGCCAAGTTATTTGAATTTATACTTTTAAGTTTTCCCACATACGCTGAGATCAAGCGAACGATGCCAACATTTATTACCAAACAATTTTTGTGTTATCAACCATCATCACTTGTAACAAAATTCTCGAAATTACAAGCCTGTTATAGTTCTCCGAACTTAGATTATTTTTCCAATGCTCCCAGTTCATACTCCGGAATCAAAATAAGGTAGGAATGGGTCTTACGAATCTTAGCGTGTCGGTAAATACACACTCCTTGCCATAGTATAATGCATATGATATTTTTTAAAGTCAAACCGTGTGAACTTTGACCAAGTTTATTAAAAAACTATCTGTATCTATGAGATAAAACGTATACAAAATTTTACAAACCTAGCAATGATACTAATGTAGTATTCCAAATGTTGATACTTCTTTATTTGAATTTGGTCTAAGTTTACACGGTTTGATTTTCATTAAATCGCATATGCACACACTTTTAAAGTTTACCTCAGTACTAAATTGTGTTTCCGTCTTTTGGTTACTTGCAAATTATATATGTTTTAGGTTGAATTCACGTATGATTTAAAACTCCGGAGTTGAAATTTAATATCTATACTTGAAACGTTGCAGATGTCCTTACCAAAAATTGAATGCCATTATTCGTTTTTAGAAGTTTTTCTTCGAGGAAAAGGAACTCCAAAGGTCAGGGGGTGCCATGGGTGCCATGGCACCCCCTCCAAATATAGAGTTTAGTTTAGCTAGTAATATTTGTACTAATCTTGGCTAAATGCTAAGCTAAATAGGGAATTTTATAGGCTTGGCACCCCCACTGATTTCCCCCTAGATCCGCCACTGCCAAAGGTACGTTGAAACTGGTGGGGTGTCCAAACATAGGATCCAGGTATAGAGGTTTTTCTCATAGCTACAGGGACCCGTCAACCCCCATGGGACGTAGCTTTTTGTCAAAGTAAACAAGGGAACTAAGCCCTGAAAAAGTTTTCAAAAAGGAATACTTAATACATCACAGGCTTCAGCTGCCGCAGCTTAAACAGGCAGTCTAACAAAACAGGAAAGGCAGGCGCCGGAAATCATGGCTGTTTTGATCACATCTCGATTTTTCGGTGGACTGGGTTCCAACCGTGACTTTGCTCGAAGACCACTGGCGCCACTTCCGCTATATTGTTAGCCCCTCGCAGCAACATTCTTTGGAGCCCGTTTTTCTGGAGTTTCGCCCAGACATGCAGGAAATTGCACATACAAAGCATCACATTAGTAGGATCTTTTGGTAAGTTGGAAGCAGGATCTGTTCCTGGTCTTCCAAACAGCCAAAGAAATAGCTATAGCACCGAGTACAATCTCTGATATCTTCACCACTAAAAAATGAAAACCATCTATCATAGAGATCAGGAAAATCTCTCGGGACATGGTTAATTCCCAGCGCAATGCTAGCTACTGTCCAAATGTATTTAGCAAAAGGGCAAGAAAAGAAAAAAAGTGCTCCATAGTTTCATGGCTACACAAAACTCACACAGTTTCACTTTTTTTTAACACCCTTTTCTTTAAGTTTTCCTTGATCAAGATTCTATCCTTGATTAGAATCCAACAAAAAACTTTGATTCTCAAATGTAATTTGAGAACCCACAGTTTTCTCGAAATAGGCCGTAGCCCCGCTATATTAATATAGCAACCACCCGATACAACCAACAAGCTCAAAATGCTGGGGCAGCAACAAACATACACCCAAAGAAAAGACAGAAAAGAAAAAGAAATGGAGACATAGGCGGATTGACTAAGCTATGACGACTCGGAACCGTTGCGCCCTCTCCGGGAAAGTACCAACATGCTCCTAGCATTGAATCGACGAGTACCAAGCAGCAGCTTCAAGAAGGCACGCGCACGCTACTGCCCGGACCAGCACACTGATCCTAGGGTTTCCCCCGGCACACAGAGGGATGCGGACAAAGGGTAGCCACGACGCCCTTCAGGAAGGTATGAGGCCACCCGGAGGCGGCATAGCGTCGGTGTCGGCCCAACCGACAAGGATTTCTCCCGCACAACCCTATCCATAATCCCTAGACGATCCGTAGCACCGGAGCCCCGCAAGATGAGGCCTTGCCACCACCGAACTAGCCGCCCACCAACATGCACCACCATGGTCACGAAGCCGCCATCACCGTCGCACCGAAGCCGTCGTCCCGAGGTCTGCAAGACAGAGGCAGGAGTAGATTGTACTGGGGTCAGCCGTACTGCGGTCGCGCGGGAGGGAACGCCTCCACCGCCAGAAGCGGTAGTCGACTGGACGCAGCAACAGAGCACACCAGTCCCCGTTAGGTCCGGCCGGGCCCAACGGGCCCGTAAAGCCCCCGCAGAGGCACACCAGTCCGAACAAGGTCCGGCCAGGCCCAGACCAGGCCCGTAAAGCCCGTCGCCACGCTACAACAGGCCGGCCACTGTCGCTGCTGTCCCTTGCACCATCTAGCTTGCCGCCATCTGCAGAGCGAACTGCCGGGAAGACCAGCCCGCCCCGACCCAGATGCAGCCCGTCGGGCCCAGATCTGGGCTGCTGGGCGCCGCCGGCCGTCACCATCGCGTCGCCGCCCGTAGCTCTGCGCTGCTCCGCAGCACGCCGCTAGCACCGTCGGAGCACAACCTCCCGGCCAAGGCCAGACCGCCGCCACCCTAGCAACACCGCCGCCGGAGGAGGGCTGCCGCGCCAGGCCTCCAACGCGTCGGGGAGAGGATGGACGCCGCCGCCGGCCACGCCCGAGCAGCGCTCGGCGGCGCACGCCGACGGCGGCGGGAGGGGAGAGGTAGGAAGGGGGACGGGAGCCTGGAGATGGGGAGCCGCGCCAGCCGCCGCGGGGGCGGCACGGACGCGGGAAGGGAAGAGGAGGAGCGGGAGAGGAGGAGGGGAAGGGGCGGCTCGGCCGGCCGGCGGCGCGGCGCGGATTAGGGTTAGGTCAGGGACTCGGGGGAGAGTTCGCGGGAGCTCCTCGTGTCTAGGACTCTCCTGAGCAGGCTAGTGGACTCGAACCCACAATTTTCTATACGGGTTTTAAATTCTTTTTTCCAATAAGGAACATATAAAGAGACTTAACAGAGAAAATGCCCGATTTAGCAAGCAGCCAACATACCCTGTTCGTCGAGTCAATACACGTGTCAATCAATTTACACCACATTTCTTAAGTTACATCCTGGAGAAACCTTCTGAATTCCAAGCAACCAAAATTGCTCTCAGTATCTCGGTTAACTGTCACATTATGTGTGTAGCAAATATTATAAAATCTTGGAAATCTTTGACACAGGTTTTTTTGGCCTACTCAACTGTGTTCCCCAAACCTTGTTTTTCTACCATCACCAATAACTCGATTACGGCAGCTATAAAAGGTATCTCTAACCGTAAGTAGACCAGACCAGAATTGGGAATGCGTAGGACTAGGTTTACATTGAGTAAAAGTCTTCTTCAAGTACTTTGTTCTCTCACCATGCATGTCCTGTCAGATTCCCTCCTCATTTTCTTAGCGCCATATCCACTTACAGACCAAACTAACATTTTTTAGGTGCAAATCTCTCACCCCATGATCTTTCGGTTGACAAACATCCTTCCATTTAACTAAATGACACTTTTGTACATATAAGTTTTCTCCTGCCATACCATCCTAGCCCTAAAGAAGTCCCATCTTTTGACAACCCTTTTGGGCACCAAAAAAATAGACAACATATGTAGCTGGGAACATTGCTAAGAGAGGATTCGTTCAGAAACTCGCATTCTTCTGCTCCATTTTCTCTTTTATATCCTTCCAAACACTACTAAGCATATTTTTAAAAAGCATGGGGACCCCAAATACTTGAAAGGGAAGTCTCCAAGTTTTTAGAAGTTTTTCGATATTTGTCCGTGAATGAAACTGACTAGTATGTCGCGGCTGCTAGCCGGACACATCACCAGGGGAACAAACGGTGGGAGTCGCTCGGCATAGCGTGTGCCTACACCTGCTGCTACAACGCCCCGCTGGGTTCAGGACTGTACCCTGCTGCTCTAGCTAATCAACGTGGGCCTCCCGCCGAGTGAAGGTGCGGTAAAGAAGATCTCCACCCAGGAGGATCCATCGCCTCAGTACCTATGTCTACGTCTACGTGAGCTGCTCGCGTCGCTCCAAAAAAATTGGGGGAGCGGTGTGCATCATCTAAGCTTCGCCGTGGATGATTGCTTCCGAGTCTCCAATGACGTTTTTGGTTCCCATTCCTATCACCTTATAATCCTGCCGCTCCTAATATGGAGTAGCTTACTTAAGCAAAACTTAGAGCATCTCCAAGCATGATGTGTAACTCTTCTTATATGTTCGGCGGATAGATCGAACATGTATTAAGCTAAAAACCAGCATCCAACCGTCACCCCAAACGCAGACCAAACAGCTGGGCCTGTCCGACAAACACCAAACACAACCCATATGTGGGGAGGGTTTGGGGCCGCGTCGCCCTTTGGTCGCTAACACGACGGACCTATCCTTTTTGACCATAAATCGGACGGAACCCTCGCTCGGCCAGTAGATATGTTTCACACTCCACCGGCTCCTTCTCCTAGCTCCGCGCATCTGTGAAGCTCCGATGCCGTCGCCCCTCATATTCGGACCCCAGCACCCCGCGCCATCGACCGCACTTACTCGCGAACCTTCTCCGACCAGTTATCCGCCCGCAGTGGAGCTCCGTTGCGGCCGCATTGCGATGGATTTGGCCGCATTTGCAACAGATTTTGCAGCAACTGCAGCGAGTACCGCCGCCCCGTCTCTGCCAACATGGTTTCATGGGAGAAGGAGGAGGACTCGGCAGGCTCCTACCCACTATACGAGGAGGACCACTCCTCCGACTCGATATGTCCTAGCTCACATTTTGAGTTTTTCCCAAGTTTGTGCAATGGTAGTGGAATTTTGTTGCATTTTTCTAAATTGTAGGATTCAAAAGAATGTAGTTGCAATGTCCGTGGAGTGACATCCAAGTTGAACGATTCCCTCCGAGGTGCATGAAAAGAACGTAGCTGCATGTAGTGCATGGATTTGGGGAGAAAAGTATAGGGTTCATGATTGTAGAACATAATTTATAGGGGTTGTCCGGTCACTATCCGTGGACAATTTGAGAGCTAGATTTGGGGTTCATGGTTGGAGATGCTCTTATGCAGATAATACGTCATGTGCAAGGAATGGAGTAAGTATATACGGTCTTATTTATTGAAAGATATAATTCCATGTACAAATTTGTAGTTCTCATGCACGGAAAACACGCACACTTATTTTATCAGATGAAAATTTGTGATGTTAGAGGGCATCTTCAACCAGACCCCACTTCCCCTAGATGCACGAGCCCGCATAAAAAAGCTACCCAACCTTGCGGGTTGTCAAAGATTCGCATATCCACCCAATATGTGGGGCGGATTTAGGGCCGACTGCAAGTGTCGACGAACCGACAAGGCGGACCCACACAAAAACCAAGCGGTGCTTTTGTTCAGTTTTAGGCCATCATGGCGGACTGGCTGGTGCTCCGCCCGAAGAGGCTATCCCCTGCTATATTTACCCGACCGGCCATACGCCCACTTCCTTCCCTCCTTGTCCACGCCGCCACGAGCTTCACGAAGCTGTGGCAGGTTCGATCTAGGCCCAGATGGTCTGTGCGGGCCACGGTTCAAACATGTGGTTGCTCATGTCGACGCCACACTGTGGATCTGGTGATGCGTTCGATGCTAGAGGTGAAGGAAGGCGGTGGCGGTGTTCTTCCGCTCCGAGCGTGGTGGCGGCTACCGGGTTTGTTTTGTTCGTATCAGCAACTATCTCGAGGGCAGCGGTGACGATTCGACTTTCCTATTTCGAATGGCTTCGACAACGACGTCGCAAGGTCTTCGTGTCGGCCGTCAGCTAAGGTTTGAGGGTGCTAGATGGATTTTGGCTTGACATGGCGTCCGGATGCAGGGGTGGCAGACCCGGATGACGGTCCTCTTTTATGGCGTCGAGCTTTGAGAGACGGCTCAATGGATGGTGGATATGGGCCCCGACACCTAGTTTTGGTCGTGGTGTTAGTTCATCGGGCGTGAGGGTTGGCGGTCTGCGTGCGGGTTGGCAGTGGCAGTTTGGCCGGTCCTCGAGGGGCGGGTGCGTAGTTTGCGACTCATCGCTAGGGAGAAGCCTTGTCTTGGCACCTGGCTGGGACCGACGGCGGCAACACCCTTTGATGTTGCGTCCTTGTTGACGGCATCTTGGGCTGGTGCTCTCGCTCTAGTGCCTAGACTTGTTCAGGTGAAACCCCAGGTCCCACGCGAGGTCGGATGAGGGTGGCGTTCTTGTTTCGCTTGCCTTTTGGGTCCTCATCATGTTCTGCCTACCGGAGGGACATGTGGAGAGAGTTGATGGCGGCGAACCTTGCATCGGCCTAGGTTGATGCCGACGATGGAGGGGCTCTTGGTCGTCGCTCTCCATCTTTGGAGGCATCGGTGTGGTTCCCTTTGCCTCCTGTGTAGGTGCTTTGCCTATTTGCTTGGTCGGTGTTGTTGGTTCTTGATCATCGGGTAAATGGTGTGCGGCTCTGAGAACGCGTGGATATCATAGCAGCGTCTCCGGTTTATCACCTCCACTGTGTTTGGTAATTTGGTTTAGGTGTTTGAGTACCGGCTCGGCGGCTCACATGCTTATTGGATCCCTGGAAAGATAAGTCAACAAGACGCCGAGTTAAAATAAACGGTTCACCACATGCAGTGTGGAAGGCTATCAACAACACTATTTGCATGCAGCGTACAACTACAACAGTTTTACAAGGATGATATCCATCATGCAGCCCAGAAACATAAACGTGAAGGATACCCGAGGACAACTTGAAAACATCTGGTGCAGGTACGTGGGTTATGGGTGTCATGAACAAGAATTGCAAAGTACCTATGCAAAAGTTCATGAAGGATACCCGACTGTTCCGAGCAAACAAAGCAAGCATCCTCCTAATCGAAGACCACACAACAGTCAGTCATAAGGTCCAACGGAGTATTGACCGCATTGCCAACCAAGCGGAACTCAACACTGGTAGTCCGGTACAACGCAGGCCAACGAAAGACAAGCTCTGGGGTATTCCAGCGTAACATCCCACCTCTGGTATGTTATCTGAAAAGTTCAGTACATTGATCTTGCGAGAGTTTTGGATGAGTACATGCTTTCTTGGATTTATATATACACAAAGCTAAAACCAAGGCATGGCCAGCTCCAACTATATTGAGGAAAACAATGCGAGCGTCAATAGTATACTTAGATATCGATATCGTACAAAAAGACAGAACGACCAATCCATGTCACGGCACGTTATATCTAATTAAAAAAATGAACAGAACATACAACTCAAGATAAATCATCTCCATCATTATTCAGTTAGGTAAGACAAGGCTTGAACAAAAACTATTTTATTGGTTTGTAGCTTATGTGAGATAAATTGATATTAGCGAATTTGATTTAACATCAATTTACAATTATCACATAAACTACATATATAGAACAAAAAATTGTCAAATCTTTTCTTAACTAATCAAGATCCTTCTTATATATACTCCCTCCGTTTCATAATATAAGATGTTTTTTTTCACATTTGTCTAGATTCACATTAAAGTAAGTGTACATATAGACTAAAATGTGTCTAGAATATATATAAATGTGAGAAAAGCTTAAAGCATCTTATATTGTGAAATGGAAAGAGTATATCCGAAAAAATAAGTACTCCCTCCGTTTCAAATTAATTGACTTCTATTTGCCCACATGTGGATGTATCTAGACATGTTACAAGTATAGATACGTACACATTTGGACAAATGGAAGTCAATTAATTTGGAACGGATGGAGTACTAGTTCCAAATTACTGTCGCCCCTGCAGAGGGGCTGGTCCAACCATGCCAAAGTACTGCATGTAAATGTCCCTCATGACGTACATGCCGTATATCGTCCCTATAACAAGAGGATAGGACAGGGCACTCGAGAAGATGAAATTCCAAGATAGGCCATACTCGACAAAGGCAGAAGTGGCGACGCCAAAATAGACAACCAGCACGATCATGCAGCTTAAGCACTACAAAACAGAAGCATCGAGTATAAAGCATGGTTGCATATTTTGTCGAACGAATGGAAGATATAGGAAAAGAGAGACTCGTCGATCTTACAATGATGAAGTTGGTTAGAAAGACCATTCGATAGCTGTAGTTCGGGTTACAGTTGACATGGCCGTTCTTCCCGGTGTGGGCTTTCATCTCTTTCTACCTCCCTCGACTGTAGTACGGCCGGCGCCGCAAATTTCTCTTGGCAGCTGGTGGAAGCACGAAGCAAAAACCTAGGAAAGACGATAAAGCGTTAAGAAACGGGTTTCCCATATTTATGAGGACAAAATCCCAACATTAGATCCAACTGCTTGGCCCATAAAGAGCGGGCCCGTCAGGCCGGCCAGGCCGTTATTCTCTGGGAGTAATGCGTGCTCGGCGCCTGCCGCCCTGCCGGCGGTGGAGGAGGACCGCCGCAGATGCACCGGATCGTCCGTTGCCTTGGAGGTCGTGGTGGGAGTAGCATTGTAGGTCTATGTACTCACCTCGTTAGGTCGTTGCCGCGTGATGTTCCGCACGGATCCAACCAACAACGCCCGAGGGGGCCGGGGAAGATGCAGGCGCTGTTTACTTTGACTGAAGAAAACAAAGAGGCGGCGTGGATTGCGATTGAAACTCTACTGAGTTTTTCTTAGGGAATCTCTACTAATCATACGACCGATCTGTTCATCAGATAGACTGCCCGAAATCCTCTCTCGTCTCCCCCGTTATGTAGGCATCGAAAAAAAATGTAACTTAAACTAATCCCGCATTCATGTAAAAAAAACTAATCTCCAGGTTAACAAAAAAACAGCATTCTCCTCCTTCCGTAACTTCTCTGTCCCCAAACTGGAGTACTGGACGCCATGGACTACGTAACCGGTGGTTGCCGCTCCCGGGCGCCGCGCGACCAGCTCCGTGGCGACAGCCGCGACCGGCGCAACGACGGGCGAGGAGGATCGACGCCTGGGGACGGCAGCCGCCGTCGCGGCACGCGCGCGTCGGATTCCTCGGTTTCTCTCCTAGTCCTCCCGGCGTCCATTCCTGTCGCCACTTGCGGGAGCACGCCAGGGCATCCTCGCCAGTGTCCGTGCTCTCCTCACCGCCGGTCCCGCGAGCTGTCGAGGAGTCTTCTGTGTAGCCCGGGCTCACGCCTCCTCTTCAGCTTGTGGGCTCGAGGTCCTCGTCCTAGCCTCGGAGGCCGCCGGGCTTCTGTTCCAGTCCACCGTCGGGCTCCCGGTGTGCTGCTACACCGCCGCCTTCTCCGCTCCGGGAGCCAGGGTCGACGCCCATGCACATCCCCGACAGCTCCCCTCCTGGCACCCCGCTGTACGCCAGCGCTGGTGCCCGGCTCCTGCAAGCCACTCTGTTCCGTCAGGCGTTGCCACCTCTGATAAGTCAGACCCGGAATCCTCATTTCTGCTCCTTGCGCGCCGTCGCAAGACCCTGGCCAATGGCTTCCCTGTGCGCAGGAGCATCTCACGCCTGCTCGAGAAGAATGGCACCTCCACCATGGCTGAGAAACTCCTGGGTCAGGGCATGGGGATCATTGACTGGTGTCGACCTGCTTCCCAACGATTGATGAAAATACAAGCCGCCACCTGTTGAGTTCGGATGTTCGTGGACTAAATGATCCGCAGCTCCACGGCGCATGAGAGTATTGCTTCTTCCTCCTGTCACATTGTGTGTGTGCAGCCATCCGGGGACTCCCTGCCATAGTGCCATTGGCACTATAAGATGTAGAGATTCTTCTTTTGTGGAATGATAATGAGTTTGCCATGGACCATTTGCAAACTGACGTCTTTTTTGCCTCTCGGCTACAGCGCAGACCAAAGAAAGATACGCCCTGGAGTAATTCCAGCCTAACATCCCACCTCTGGTATGTTATCTGCGAAGTTCAGTACATTGATCTTTCTTCGATTAAAAAGGACCCCATATACACAAAGCTAAAATCAAGGCACGTTGGCCTACTCCAGCTATATTGAGGAAAACAATGCGAGCATACGTCAATAGTAACCAGCCGTTGGTTCCCCCTGCTTCTGCCGGATAAAACACGAGTACATCTTCCCAGCCGTTGGTGCCTCCAGCACAATCGTCGGACAAACAATTGGTTATTGTTTCCGCTGGCGCCCCCAGCATCCCCAGCGCACTGGGTTTGGGCTGGGTTTTTTCGGCGCTATTTTGGGGTGTTGGGGGATATGGGGGCGCGGCTGCACCGTTATTCGCCCTTTTGCATCGCCGGAGCCAAAAAGGTGCCTGGGGGTGGGGGGGTAGGGGTGTGTGGGGGCTCTTGGGGGCTGCATGCTCTTAGTAGTAAAGATATAGTACAAAAAGACATACGATCAATCCGTGTCACAACACGTTTTATCTAATTAAAAATGAACATAACATACCACTTAAGATAAATCGTCTCCATTATTATTCAGTTATGTAAGACAAGGCTTGAAAAAAAACTATTTTATTGGTATGTAGTTTATTTGAGACAAATTGATATTGTCAAATTTGATTTAACATCAATTTTCTATTATCACATAAACTACATATTGTTTTGGTAAAATCTTTTCTTAACTAATCAAATCCTTTGTTTATATCCGAACAAAGGATCAGTAGTTCCACATTATTATCGACCCTGCAGAGGGGCTGGTCCCATCATGCCAAAGTACTGCATGTAAATGTCCCTCATAATGTACATGCCATACATCGTTCCTGTAACAAGAGGACAGGGAAGGGCACTCGAGAAGACGAAATTCCAAGATAGGCCATACTTGCCAAAGGCAGAAGTGACGACGCTAAAATACATAGCCACCACGATCATGCAGCTTAAGCACTACAAAAAAGAAGCAGCGAGAATTACATAAAATCGGGACCATGCAGAAGTTTGATAACGAGCTACAACAAATCTAAGCAAAGAACAGCTAGCAGTTGAAATTAAGCCAGTTCCTATCATTATTATAAGCCCAAATTGGCAATGAGAAACATGAAAATGACGGGGGGAAATCCTTTAGTTTGAGTTCTTTTGAATAATTTTTATACATGTTTCCTAGTAGACATACGGTTGGCACATGATATATGTGAAATATCTACAATGACATCTGGAATAACACGAACTGCGGTTTAACCGATGAACGGTGAAGTAATAAATAATGTGTACACGGAAATTGCTCGAGCTATATATATCCGTGTTATTAACGGAGAAATCAACCGGTGACATATACAAAGTATAAAGCATGGTTGCATATTTTATAGAACGAATGGAAGATGTAAAGCAGTTAGTCAGAACCTTATACGCCCTCTGTAACAGAATATAAGATGTTTTAGGTATTTAATATGGACTACATACGGAATAAAATAAGTGAATCTACACAATAAAGTTCATGTACATACGTCTATATATGTTTCGTATTAGAATAGCTAAAATATCTTATATTATGATACAAAGGGAGTATATAAATAAAGAAAAGAGAGACTCGTCGAGCTTACAATGATGAAGTTGGTTAGAAAAACCATTCGATAGCTGTAGTTCGGGTTGCAGTTGACATGACCGTTCTTCCCCGTATGGGCTTTCATCTCTTTCTACTCACTCACCTGAAGTACCGCCGGCGCCACCAACTTCTCTTGGTAGCTGGTGGAGCAAAAACCCTGGGAAAGAGGATAAAATGTTAAGAGCCGAATTTCCCGATATTTATGAGAACAATCACAATTTCTCGACCCACAAAGCACGGGCCCGTCAGGCCGAACAATTATTCTATGGTGAGGAGTAGATGCATCAAAACTTCAGATGGGGGTGGAACCAATTGCTTTGAAAACGTGCTCAATGATCCCTTCATCGTGGGTACGCAAGCTAATTCACAATCAAACATTTTCCGATTAATTATTTTAGGGTATTACTTTGCTCACACTAAGGAAAGATAAGTTAGCAGCGTGTTTGGTAAGCTTACGGTAGGGTAATGGGAGTTTTGTGGTATGTGGGAAACTGATTTTTAGTCCTATTCCATTGTTTGGTTTGTGATCAGAATTGATAGAGGGAATTTGAGAGTTATTATCCCTTGTCGGATGCGTAGGTTTTCAGTTTTCACATGAATAAATGATAAACTTTTGCAGTGAATTAAAGACGACTAGATCTGCCGTCGGATCCTATTTTGCAGGAAGCAAAGGCGCGGTCTAGTCGCAACAAGGGTGTCAATTTCCAGTGAGAAATCAATCCGTACTAGAGTTTCATACTTCCCTCCAAGTACTACTCACGTCCATGGACTGACTAAATAAAATCACTTGCAAGTAAGAGAGAAAACTAAGATAGAATTTTCTGACATACAAATAACATGAATGAATCATAGCAGCGCTAGATATCTGGAGGCTTGGGCGTCTCACGCTTAGATTTGTGGTACAGAAAGACCAGACTCCGAGCCTCAATCAAATAAGACATGAACATGTGAAGCAAGGAAAACGAAAATAGAAAGGATTATAAGACCTGTACTTTTTTAATTTCTATTCCCTAGTTGTAATCCCCTCCAACCAAACACGCTCTCTAACCTCGTTGGTCGGCCGGATGAAATTGCCACTCGCCTAGGCCGGCCGGCTGTGGGCTAGGCGACCTGCGTTCGTGCGTTGACGGTCCACAGGAGCGGAGGCGGAGGCGGAGGCGGCGGCGGAGGAGGAGGAGAAGCCGAACGCAGAATCGATCGATCTGATCTAGTGCTACTTGCGTTACTTACATATACATAACTACACGCACAGCGATTGTTCCATTAGTTGGACGTGGCCGTAGGCCCACAGCGTATCAGCCTAGCTGGGTTGGTTAGTTGACTAGTTGAACTAATAAACAGCTAATGGGCTTTAGGGATCGATTTACTAGGGGCCGAAATTAGTATTACTATCGTTAAGGCTTTAACGCTTTTTTGTAGGGAGTCGTGGGCTTTATTGATCGCATAACCATGGTTGTTCTAAGAAAAGCAAAATAACAAGAAAACATCATCGCTTGACCTACTACTAGCACAATGCAAAGCATATGTTTGTTATTTGTGCTGAAGGGCTTTCAGCCTTGATCCAGGATGCCGAAAGAAGGGGAAGTTTCAGTGGGGTGAAAATATGCCAAACACCTCCTGCTATCACCCATCTTTTTTTTGCTGATGATTCGGTTTTGCTTCTGAAAGCTGGGAGAGAGGAGGCTGCTGAACTTAGGCGAATGCTTAGTTTATATGAAAATGTTTCAGGTCAGTGTATAAACTTTGAAAAATCAGCAATCATGTTTAGTGCCAATGCCTCGGATATAGTGAAGAGTGAGGTGAAGAATGAGCTGCTGATTATGAGCGAGGCATGGAATGAGAAATATCTTGGGTTGCCCGTATATGAGGGGAGATCAAAAAAGAAGACATTCCAATATATCCGAGATAAGATTTGGAGACGGATACAAGGATGGAAAGGAAATATGTTATCCAAGGCGGGAAAGGAAATTTTAGTGAAAGCCGTGGCTCAGGCTATACCCACCTACGCGATGTCGTGTTTCTATCTCACAAAAAGCTTCTGCGGTGAGTTGAGCTCGATGATTGGTAGGTATTGGTGGAGTCAACGAGATAAGGAGAATAAAATCCATTGGATCGGATGGCCGAAGATGATCTTGCCGAAAGGGAAGGGAGGATTAGGATTTCGAGATCTTCATAGTTTCAATATAGCTATGTTGTCCCGTCAAGCGTGGAGGCTTGTCCAATATCCTGAGAGTCTATGTGCCCAAGTTTTACGGGCAAAATATTTTCCTAACGGAGATGTGTTGGAGGCACAAGCTGAGCCGGAATATCATATGCATGGCGCAGTATTTTACTCCCTCCGTTCCAAATTAATTGACGCAGTTTTAGTACAAAGTTCATGGTATTGACCTGTTAAAGCAAGGGGTGATTTGGAGAATTGGGGATGGAACACAGGTTAAAATTTGGGATGATCCCTGGGTTCCGATTTCCGAAACTGTGGTGCAGGAAAATTGCTACGCCTCGTAATGGCAACCTGTTGACAACAGTAAGTGAACTGATTAGCCCGGTTACTGGACAATGGGACGATCAGCTTGTCGTTGATACTTTCAGACCGATGATGCTGCACTCATCCTCCATATGCCTCTGCGAGAAGGGGCTGAGGATTTTAGAGCTTGGCACTTTGATCCGAAAGGAGTCCACTCTGTCAAAGAAGCCTATAAATTACATCGAGATATTGTGGAACGAGACAGTGGCAGAACAGGCGAATCAAGCTCTAGCATTCCAGAGTGTATGGGAGGGAATGGAGAACGTAAATGGCTGCGTTTGTGGCAGATGCCATGCCCGAATAAGTTGAGAATGTTTACTTGGAGACTAGCTCATAATTCTCTTGCTGTCCGATCAAATCTGACACGCCGAGGTATGGTGTTGGAGGACACCAAGTGCTTGTTATGCCGGAGGACGGATGAAGATGGCTGCCATTTATTCCTCAGGTGCAAGGAGGTAAAAGAGGTATGGCGTGAGCTGAATATGTTGAATATCAGAGAGAGTCTGATCCAGTGCAATGGTATCGATGAGGTGCTAAATAAATTATGGACACTGAGTGAAAATCAGCGGGTTGAAATCATTGCTATGTGGTGGACGTGGTGGAATCAGAGAAATAGCATACGTGAAGGAGGCGAAAAATTGACAGCACCTGAGCTGGCCTATCGTGCTCGCTGTTTGGCAATCGATAGTCTGAAGTTTTGTAGGCCGGAAAAGAGTTCTAAAGAAGTGACGACTACCAAGTGGAATCCACCTGATGATGGGCTACTCAAAATTAACGTTGATGGTGCTTTCAAGGAAGGACAAAATCATGGAGGATGGGGAGTCGTTGTGAGAGATGATAAAGGCCTTGTGGTCTCTGCTGCTGCAGGATGTGCTGAAGGAGTGCGTAATGCTTTCATGGCTGAACTGAAAGCGATGGAGGCGGCGATCAGCTTGGCATCTAGTCTGGGAGCAATACGGGTGATCTTTGAGACGGATGCGCAATTATTAACGTATGCAATGAATAACAGGAGCTCTGATTTCTCTCCCGCGGCTGCAATTATAGAGGACCTGAAGATTCAGTGTCGTACATGGTTTTCTAAGTGTTCAGTTGTTGCCTGTAAGCGAGATGTCAATGAAGTAGCGCATGAATTTGCAAAATTAGGTGCTAGTTGTACTCCTGGAACCATGAATGTGTGGGAATCAGATATCCCAGCGAATATCGCTGTGCTTGTAATGGGCGAATTGCCTAACATTGTTCCGTAATAAAGTTCTTGTTTTACCTGTCAAAAAAAAAAGCACAATGCAAAGCATATGTTCGTCTCGCTATTCCAACACATAAATGTAGTAGTCATCACGAATATTAGGCTCGCGTACCAATAAGAGCAACATAAGCAGGTGTCAACCTTTCAGAACGCCGACTGCACGGTCCGGGCGTCTCTTCGGTCCGGCGACGCTGGCGGCGAGCAGAACGCCGGCGTCGTCACCGACGATGTGCCCTTCTCCGTGCGCTCCTCTATCGTGGACAGGCACCTATTGGGCCCGCCGAACATCTTCTTCCACCTCTCGAGCTCGCCCTCGTCCGGCTCCTGATCATCCGCCTCCTCGCGCCGCGGGCCCCCCTTCGGCGGCTCCTGTCCAAGGACGTCCTGCCGCACCGGCGTTGGGTGTCGTCCTGGAAACAGACGCCGAACAGGACGAAACGGCCGCCGGACGCGGCGGCCTCGCGGTCGAGCCATCGCCGGCGGACAAGAACGACGACGAGCAGGACGAGCAGCACGACGAAGAGCCCGCCTGTCAGCGCGGCGGCGAGCACCATGCCGGCGTCGTCGCCCATTTCTGCCCCCTCTGCTACGGCCTACGCAGAAAGATCGGTGTATCGCTCTTCTCTCGCTTGCGACTGGTCCAAGTGACCGCGAGCGCAACGAAGCAACGGAGGCTGCGAAAGATTGCACTCTAGTCTCTAGTCTCTACGATTGCAGAATGTTCAGGCTTGAGATGCGCCAGCCACCAGGGACCAAGTATTTGCCGGTCTTTCTGCTCCTAAGTTGCCAGCGACAGTGAAAGCGGCAGATTTGTTGAATTGTTCAGCATCTTCGGACACTCGTGTTGTGGTCAATGACACTAGGTGCCTTGCGATGACTGATGACTGTACTATATGTTATGCAGTCATCACCCCCGCGAAACTTAATTGGGCCAAGACTAACGTCTTGAAACGCTTTGCTGATACGGTTGACTTCAGTTCAACTTACATAGGATTTCGATGAGTTTTGTTGGAATTTATGTGAGAATGGAAAATTCTCGGTACATTCCATGTATAGGGCGTTAGTCCATTCCGATGTATCAGTCGACAATAATAATAAAAATATGGCAAATGAAGACTCCGCTTAAACTAAAAGTGTTTACTTGGTATCTTTGTAGGGTGTCATTTTAACAAAAGATAACCTTGTTAAACGAAACTGGCATGGAAGTACAAATATGTATTTTGTCCACAACAGGAGACAATAAAACACTTATTATTCGAGTGTAGTTTTGCGCGTTCTATTTGTCATCTATCCAGATAGCTTCTAACTTATATCCACCCAAGTCTGTTGCAAATGTATTTGGTAACTGGCTACATGGGATTGATAAAAAGTTTAGAACTGTTATTAGGGTGGGAGCGATATCCGTTATATGGTCGCTATGTCTGTGTAGAAATGATAAGGTTTTAATGATAAAGATTTTTCTCGTTTGCGGGTACTATACCGGTGCACAAGTATTATCCGTTTGTGGTCCATGTTACAGCGAGCGGGGAATCGAGACCTCTTTACGGAGGTCTGTGCACGTTTGGAAGAGGTGGCGAGAGATATTTTTTATCCGATATAGATGGTCGCTTGATCGCCGGATTGGTCCTCCATAGGCATTGGCGTTCGTCATCAGCAATGGCGTTTTACTTATACATGATTGTAATTCGTCTAATGCTACTATTTGTTTCTTTTCGTTCGGTTGGACTGCGTGCATTCTGATGCAGAGGCCGGGGTAATGCTTAAATCTTTTAAGTAATAAAGCGTTTTATAAAAGAAAAAGAGCATTCAAGATATTTCCAATATCTTCGTACTTCAGATTATATACGGACGGGAGCAGCTGACTCTTACGTTATTGTCTTTTGCTGCAAATTTCCTCTTCCTGTTGTTCACCTCTGTTCGTATGATACTCTGGAGAACCATGGCCTGTTACCATCAAGCAGCGGGTAGCGCGCAAAAGCATTCAGTTTACTAGTGGAATTTGGTGCGGCGACGCACCCGTTGTATTTTAAAATGTCGAAATTTGTCGGGATTTGTCGTCTATTTTCTCCAAAATTTCACTAATTTGGAGATGTGAAAATTCATTGGAATTTGTCGTCTGTTAAATTTTATCGAAATTTACACTAAATTGGAGTATTGAAGCATGCTCATTTTTTTGCCGGCACGACGCATACGTTGTATTCGAAAATGTCAAAATTCGTCTGAATTTGAAATGTCCAAATCTGTCTGAATTTGTCGTTTATTTTCTCTAAATTTTCAGTAATTTGGAAATGTAGAAATCCGTCGGAATTTATCGTCTATTTTCTTCAAATTTTCACCAATTTGGGATGTTCAATTTTTTTTCCATAAGTAGGTTGCATACCGCGCCCTTAGTGAGAAAGAGTAGCGCATTTTTTATTTTCGTATTGTTGAACATTTTCGTTGGGAAAATATGTACTGGGATAATCTCCAACATACCTTGTATGGAAACTATTTTGAACTTATAAAAAATGTTGAATATTTTCTTAGAAGAAAAATTATTTGGAAAACTAATCCAACAAATAGTCAACAAAATGAACATTTCTTATTTTCTGTGAAAAGTTGAAAATTTCTTAAATTTGAAAATTTATTAGTTTCGCTTTTGCGCACAATGGATATGTGGCCCAACTTTCTTAAATCTATATTGGTTTTGAGATTATTGCGATTTTTTTGAATACACTGCTAATTCATATTTTGTTGAATGTTTTGTCATTGTTATGGAAAAGAAAATTGATGAAAACTGTGATTTATGAAGAGTTAGAGTCGACCAAACTCAAAAGTGATCACCGGGAGGGACCCTACTCGTACGCGCGCATAAGTTTCGTGTATATAATTTTCGAGAAACGCGGGGGTTTTACTGCAGGAAATTTGATAAAATTCGTCAAATGTTTGTGCGAGTTTAGATAAAAATTGAGGAGGTAGAGTCAACGAAACTGGTCGACGCGCATATATTTCACGTAAAAAGAAACGATAACGGGTCGGAACCTACTCATCGTCGGGCATATATTTCGTGTATGTAATTTTTGGAAAACGCAGGGACTTTTTTGCACAAAATTGACGGAATGCGTTAATTGTTTATGCGATTTTGGATCCAAAACTGAGGACAAAACTCAAAACCGTTTGCGGGAACTCGACGCGCATATATTTCACGTAGAAATAAATTAATTTTTTTTGCAAAAAATGGTGCAAAAAAAAACACTGCGCATGAGCACTGTTCATGTTAACAGTGTACAACAGTACTTTACTGTTTGCAGAATAGTGCTCGGAGGCCGGAGAGCGCGCGCGAAAGTGACGCGCCTTAATATAGGTAGAATATATTTTCCCGGAGCGCAATATCAGTAAGGTTGATCATTTCAGTTTATATTTTCCGGGAGCTCAATATCAGTTTTTTTTATAAACACCTCAATATCTTTCTTTTTTTTAGGGGAACCTCAATATCATTTTTTTTCTTTTGAGATTTACCTCAATATCAGTTAGGTTGGTCATTTTGACCCAAGGCTACATACCATCTTGAGCCAGGCCAAACGTCTTGAAAAGATATGGATAGGGCCTCCTTGTGGAGCCCTGTTTCTTAAAGCTGATATTGCATTGAAATAGGGCCGGAATATGGGGAGCTCCTAACTGACGCGGGCAATGTATGTCGCCCGAATGGATCTAAAATGGGCTGCACTTTTTTTTTGAATGGATCTAAAATGGGCTGCACTTGACGCTAGTCTTTCATTCTTTTTTATGAAATCTTTTAAATTAGATGCACTTTCTATATACTCCCTCCGTTCCTTGATGTAAGGTGTATAGTTTTTCTAGAAAAATCGAAAATATAAGGTATAATGCGATTTATGGACAATTTTACCCATCCAAAAATGAATCCTAATTTATATGGTGTATTGTTTTCAATTTGTGTCTATTAGGAACTCATATCTCCCTATTTTTCCACAAGAAGATGAGTCCACCGTATGTCAAATACCCATATCTTAATATTCATACAGAAAACTATACACCTTAAATTCAGGAATGGAGGGAGTATTAAGTTTTTACTAAAAAATATCCTGCATTAAAAAATTATATGTCCAAATTAGATGTTTATACATATGTGGGTACATATTAATATGTATCTATATAAAGATATCATGAGTTGGAAAACTTATTTTTGTACAAATAAATATGTCCATAAAGAGGAAAAATGGTCATAGTATAGAGACTAAAGACCTATTTGGCTTCAAAAAAATGCATGTATTTACATAAAAGAAAGAAAATCAACATGAAAACTAGTAGAAACTAGAAAAATGCTGAAACCAAAAGAAAACATCCAAATAAAAAAGACAGAAAACCTAAAATAATTAACAGGAAGGGAAAACCCCTAAACATAAGCTCAGAAATGTATAATCACCCGAAGCTTGAGTTCTGGGAGTTAAATGAGCATGTGTGTTACCCGTGGACGGTACGCGAAGCTACGATATGGGTCGCATCTCTAGCGGATCCCTCATATAGGGAAACCTTAAAACACGTATAAGGTGCATTATCATTGTGGAGGTCCATTGTGTCGTGAATATAGACACCGGTCCACCGCAGGACTTGGTATGGGGAAGGAAAAGTCTGTCGTATCTTCGTTCAATCGCGGGACCAGGTTGGCCACATCGATTTTACGACGTGGGAGCGCGTAAACATCCCCAGCTAACAAAGTTACAAATAGGGAGGATATGCAGGCTGCTAGGAAGGACGTGGAGCGAGCATTTGGGCTGCTGCAATGCAACGGTGCGTGGACAACACGATTCCAGGATTATAAGACATTTAATTGGATGGTCATTGCAATATGTTGAATGATGCACAACATGATCATAAGGGATCGGCGTGGGGAAGATGTCGACTACTATTACGACGAAGAAGTTAAGACCAGATAAGAGGGTACAAGCAATTGCACCGCAAACGAGAGATAACCTCGTCGAGACGCGGTGGAAGCGGAATGACCACCATGGCTATTAGGTTCTTCATGTTTCTTTGTGTTGTGAACTAGTGATTGATGCGCTATGCTAAAGATGATTTTGGTGAGCAAATACAGATAAATTGTGGAGATAAATCTAAATTCAGTAGAATTGTAGACCCACGATATGCAGCTACCCAACACACCTAGTAAGAGGCCATTAAGGCATTTAACTCAACCATGCTTAGTTTAGCAAGCTGACTTGCCTACGGATGGAAACAAGCTACTCCTACAAAACCATCGAGGCTCTGAAGCCAGGAGCGTCCACACAACATCAGATATACACAGATTGAATGCGATCACGCTGGAGCACACGGCCGATTCGAGCTGGCTATCCCCCTAGCTACGCATGGACATACACACACTTGTCATTTCAAAACTACAGCTGCATGTACTATACTCCTACGCTCCATGGAGTGGACCGATCAACTAGTACCAGTAGAGCAATTAATCAGGATCGCCTTGAATAACTCCCTATGGCAATAAGGTTCAGGTCTGAGGGAGTATTGAATTCCGTGTTTTGTTTGTTTGGGCACAGCAGACAGTGCATCGGGATCGATTAGACGAGTCTTTAAACCTGACGACCCGCGGCCGATCGAGGTCGGTCAGACTCGGCGAGGACGACGACGCCGTGCATGGTCTTTGCACGACCCCATGCCATATTACTCTAGCTGCACCGGCACCGTACTTGCTCCCCGGCCGGCCGCCTGGTTTGAACGGCCAGGCAGCCATGGGCATCGAGCTCCACAACCCCGACAGCTCATTAAACCAAACCAGCCCGCTCGAGATTAAACGCCCGCCCGGCGCCCGGTGACAAATAATCAAAACCCCACCGTGCACGGCCGCCGATGCACTGGCAAATGGAGCCTTCTATTCCTATTCTATTCCATCTGTACGAGTGATTTTATACTCGCTCTCTGAACCTTCCCAAGCATGCACATTGCCTCAGACGGCCGGCCATGGCCCTGGCCAGCCGCAGCTCCGCGGGAAGATCGATCCGCTCGCTCCTCCTTTGACTTCTCCCGAATCCCGTTCGATATGTTAATCCAACAATCCTAGCTGCTGTAATGACTTGGTTAATTGCACCGCTGGGGTCCGTCAGAGTGGCATATCAGATTCGTTGATCTGATCGGCTGGCAAATTCTTCTGGATCTGGGAATGATTAGCGATTCCCTCCCGCATGTGGCCTTGATTATGTTAATCTCGGTACTACGTGTGTGTACGTATCTATATCTTCGTTCTATTCTTTTCAGCGGAACCGCACATGAAGGAAAGCGGTGGAGTGAACAGCCCAAGATCGCTGCGGTGTGTGAGTGAACTGTCCAAGGTTGCTGCGCGCAGCTCATTAGCTTCGTCGTCTTTCCCGCCGGCCATGGAAAGCAGTGGCGGAGCTTGCCAGAGGTTGCAGGGGGCGCGAAATGTAAAATATTTATGTTTGGGGGGGGGCCAAATGTTATTTTTCTTCTCAGTTAAGCACTCTCAAAAAAAATTCTTCAACAATTACTCCAAACCTGGGGGCCATGGCCCATTTGGCCTCCATGAAGCTCCGCCTGTGATGGAAAGGAGGAAGAAAAGGTGACTTCACCGCACTGTTTGGAGATGAATGCGATTCCGGCAAGCCTAGCTACCAGGGCGTACGATCACCATGTATAGCTTAGCCAAGCTAGGTCATGCAGCCCGCACTCCCTGCACTATTACAGCGTGCAGTTCTAAGACACATAATATTTCCCTCGAGGCGCGCACACAGTCTGATTATGAGATCGATCGATGTGCACCCGGCCACGTACATCAATGCCGTAGATCGTGTTGGAGATCCCCTTCTTCCTCGTTTCCTCACATTTACACTGCTGCCGCAACATGTCTCCGGCCATGAAGATAGATAGCAGGCGGATCCAGCGACGAGCTGTATGTTGGAGGTGTAAACTGTTCAGTCTGTGCTGCTTGCTTGGCATCATGAGCATATAGGGTTCCTTGCAGAGATAAGCGTTCACACAAGCTAGGGCAGGCCGGCAGGGTCAGGCGGCCGGAGAAAGAAATCTACTCGACAATGCGCATGCGCTGATGCAAGAAAATGAAGTGCTACGAATTATCTGTGTGCATGCAGCAGGCATATATGCATGAATGCATTGCGTGTTGTTTAATATCTGCAGATGTGCAGAAGTACTCCATGGTGAATTCTCAATTCATTTTACTGAGTACAGTATCATGAGAGGATCTTGGCCGCAGTTTTCTTAGATTTTGTCATTTTCGCTTCTGATTGATCTTAGTAGAGTTTATTTCCTTCTGCTTCAGCTGGCTTACTGAACTACTGATCGCACTACCTGTACAACAACGTGTAGTGTGGTTCTTTCTCAGTAGCGAGTGCCAAAACTAATTCTTTAGAGAAGCTAAAGAAAACTATTTCTGTAGATCAGTAGGGTAGGGGAAAGACGAATATATAGCAGAAAAATGTAGATATGACGCCATAGCTCTATTATTCTTTAGGAGTACTGTATTTATTTAGAGCAGCAGGGTAGGGGGAAGAATATATAGCAGAAAATTGCAGATATGACGCCATAGGCCTATTTTTAAAACAAGAGCCAATTGTTAAAGTCGAGTACTGTATTGAGTTATTTCCGACGCACTGTGGTGAGTTGGGGAAAGATCTCTTCAGCAGAGAAAGATTGGTGCTGGGGCCAGCAGCATAGCCAGCTTGTCCTCACATGCATACAGTCGGTCAACTCAGCAGCAGCACAGTTTCGTCGTCATATTACCACCAAACCGTGACAAGATTGTTTTTTTTCCCAACTACACCATGTCCTCCTCCTAGGTACGCTGCTGCTCTGAATCCACTGCGAGAAATTAACCATCCACTGTCCAGTCACACTCACAGGGAACCATTGATGCATGCAGCAGCTCTCCTCCATCTCTGACATGATCCTTTCCTCCTAGGAGTATCTTGCAACCATGCACTAATATATCGGAGAGTGATGCACACACGCATGGTAAAAACCTCTGCACGTACACGTCTCAGATGTCTGCGTCTCATGGCGTTTCCCAGCTTGCACGGTCTAAGCTCTCACATTTCTCCTTGCACGTATAATTATCCTCTTCACATGCTCCTCCTCTTCCTCCTCCCCCACCTGACTGTTCATGTCACCATCTCTTTACTATCCATTCAATCTTTTCATTCACGCTCTCACATGGCACCCTCCATTAATATATAGCACGCTCCAAGCTCCAAGAACAGCTCAACCCACACACACACACTCAGCTCTGTGAGCTCACACACACTAGCTGCACCTTCCGTCGCTCTGGACGACCTCCTACATTGCCATCCCATGTCGAGCAAGCCGTCTAGGAGGAGCAGCATCTTCACGCTGCGGCAGCCGCCGGTGGTGGACATCGGCTGCAACTGCCGCCGCCCCAAGCTCTTCTCCAACATCTTCTCCTCGTCCTCCCTGCCGTTCCGCGGCGGCAGGGGAGGGAAGCCCAAGTCGCCCAACGCGTCCTCGACCTCCACGGCGACGACGGCGTTCACGTCCACCACCCTCGGCGCCCACAGCGGCACCACGGCCACCTCCGCCGACTCGGCATCCTGGGGCCCCGCGTCCTTCGCCAACAACTCGCTGTACGAGGACCCTCGTCGTGGCATGGAGCCGGCGCAGGACACGAGGCGCCGGCGAAGGCAGCGGCGGCATCGCAGGCGTGCCGCCTGGGATGGCGGCGGCGGCGGTCGTGAGCAGCAGGATACGTACGGTCGGGTGGGCGGGAGAGCGTGCCGGTGGCGGTGGAGTCGGCGGAGCCGTACGAGGACTTCCGGGAGTCGATGGTGCAGATGGTGGTGGAGAAGGAGATCTACGCGTGGGACGACCTCAACGACCTCCTGCACCAGTTCCTCTCCCTCAACTCGCCGCGCCACCACCCGCTCATCCTCCACGCCTTCGCCGACCTCTGGACTCGCAATGGCCTCTTCTCGCCTCCATCCCCGTGCCAGTTCTAGCTATAACTGGCCTTCTACTGCTTCTACCTGAGCTCAGCTGCCTCTCCGGTCTGGTCAACATTACAACGCCACGGCGCCATGCACGCACGCACGTACCCATGTCCATGCCATACTTTTATCGTAGTAGTACTGTTTATTGTGTTTAACCACTAGTGTTAATTCCTAGCACCTGATAGATTGATCATCACTCTGTTAACTAGCTACTCCATTACATAGGAGTAGAGTAGCTACCCAGGGCACTTCCATGGCCGGGAAATATTAATGGAGATCCCGGCCGGCCGGCGAGATGCGTCTGGTCTTGAGCTTAAGCCAAGCTGAAAGGCCGTGCATGTCGATGTACTCCTATCCTATCCTATGTATTGTTCATGTAATGTAATGATTCGTGCGCGTGGCTCCATGGTGTTTAATGATATAAGTAACTACTAGTACGTTTTTTTTCTTTCTTTTTGAGTTTTTACTATACGTACTCACTTCGTTCCAAATTACTTGATTTGGATTTATCTAAATACAGATGTATCTAGACACTAAACAAGTATAGGTACATCCGTATCTGGACAAACCCAAGTCAAGTAATTTGGAACGGAGCGAGTATTTGTGTTTGTGATCA